>CM033712.1:69093874-69486328 GCA_019671005.1 Hibiscus mutabilis
GCATTTACACCTAAATACACAATAAACACACATACTAATGACACATATCTAACATATAATAACCCACATGTGTATAATACCCATATACACATATAATACAACCACTTAGCATTATCACATAATAGTATCTATCTATCTATCTATATATATAAGCCCATTACTAAAAAAATGGGTCGACTCGGACAAAATTAGTGATTACACTAAGGTAGTGGATGTAGACTTTAGTTTAGAAGTCGAACCATTATAAATCATTGTGCAAAATTTTAATTTCTGATTACTTCTACCACAATCACTCTAAGGCCAATTCACCCCTCTTAGCGATTTTGGTTAATCGTTCAAGCTCAGCAATATGTTTGAAAAATTAACTTTCAAAAAGAAAAAGGGAAAGCTTTAAATATTTTCTAAAATATTTCTTTTTTTCTAAAATTATTTTTCTAAAGGAGAGATTTTCAAATCAAAATTTTCAAGTAGTTTCGTTATATAAAAAAGGTGGAGATTGTTGAGATGTTTATTTTGATATAACAAAGTGGAAAATGTTTTTGGACAAAATTCAAATATTACAAAAATATTTCAAAGTCCACAAAACTTGAAAAATATGTTTAAAATGTTGACTTTGTTCCTATATCGAATATATCTTTTAAAGTCAATTTTTATCCGATTTAACAAGTTTTTAATGCATGTTTCGAAACCCCTTATAAATGGTTTCGAAACCAGTAAGACAGTAAAGCTTGGAAACCAAACTTGGGAAACATGTTTTGAAAACCCTTTCATGGTTTCGAAACCCCATGTCTGGTTTCTATACCGAACCCTCTATAATGGCTAGTTTCTCATTTGAAAACCCCCAATAGTTTCGAAAACCCTGCAATGGTTTCCAAACCCCTGTGCAGCTGAGCATTTAATGCTCTATTTTAATGGCTTCTAACGGCTCCAAACCAACCCCAACGGCTAGTAACGGTCACAAGCTCATTAGAGGGTTTAAAAGAAGTCTTCAAGCATCCATAGAAGATAGAGAAACGACTACCAACATTCTTTGTATAGAGAAATTGTATTTGTGCCAAAATTGTCATATTCTTTGTATAAAACACTTGTGAGACAAATTTTCAACATTGTTCAAGTGTTTTTTTCAACATTGTTCAAGTGTTTTAGGTTTTGGGTGAGTGCTTTAGTGTACAAACTATTCAGCCTTGTGAGGTTTTCTTAAGTTTGCTTATTTGTATTTCCTCTTGGAAAAGAGTTGCTCAAAGCTTTGGGGTATAAGCTTTGAGGGAGTATAAATGTTACTCTTGATCCTTGAAAAGGAAAGAAATTCAATAGTGAATTTGGGAAAATCCTTAATGGGGAGATAAGATAGTGGGTGTAGACTTTGGTTAGAAAGTCGAACCACTATAAATCCTTGTGTCCAATTTTTAATTTCCATTTGCTTCCACCACTTCCATCACAAAGCCAATTCACCCCATCTTGGCAACTCGGTTGATGACGTACGAGCCCAACAATTTTCCTCACGTATTGGTACTGAAGCCTAAAAATAACTTCCTAAGCTCGGGAAATCGCTTCCCAATCCCTCAAAATGCAACTTTTAACCGCCTAACTCGTTCCTATATCTTATGGGAGTTTTTAAGGGTGATTTACTACCGTTTTTACACATTATCAACACTTAATTCAGATTTCACCATTAACAAAGCTTTAAGCTACCAAAACACCAAAATAACATTCAAGGCATCATTTTATGATGTCCATGAAGACATAGGAGTTTGAGGTGTACTAGCTTTACTTCTACAGCTGAGAAAAAAACTCTTAGCCCAACCTCAAGACTTCATTTTCCCTTGAGCCTTGGAAGCTTCTCCAACCTCTTTCACTACAAGGAGATGTTGCAAAACAAATTACAACCTTGCCGGAAGATTAAGGGATATAAAAGGAAGAGTTTTACAGCAAGAAATTAAGCTAAATCTTCAGTTTTCGTTCTTCCTCCTCAACTTCCACTAAAAGCCATTTCTCCAAACCCCATCATTTTCCTTCATCCTTACCTTGATTGATACATCTTTAGATGTAGTTTCCAACTCCCTTAAACCAAAACTCAAAAATGATACTCTAAACAACAAATGTTTGATCTTTTCTTTTTGTGTTGAGGTAAGAAAGAAGAAGAGGGTGTAGGAAAACCATGGGGAACCAGAGTGATATCACTCTTCCCATTTTCTACAGGGAGTTTAATGCTAAACCAGCATTTGCTTTTGAATAAAGGGAAATTACATCATAACTCCCTCATCTCTCTTTCTAACACACAAGACCAAGACCAAGCCCAATAACAAGGAACAAGCCTATTTAGGTCCATAACAAGTGATAAGTGTTCAAAAGTACTATTTTTATTACCCTTTTTACTCATATTATTGTTAGACTTAAGCTCATATTAGTTGCATAATTAGTTATTCATGCATTAATTCATGTTTCTTTCCACTGTTGAGCTTGATTACATAACTTGGTGATTTTTGTGGAAAAAGATGCTGCTTTGGTGTGTTTTTGTGTGTGTATGTGCAGGATCACTTGCCAAAGCAATGCCGAGCTAGTTGCCAGGGCAATGCATGAAGGATATGCCGAGCTAGTTGCCAGGGCAATGCATGAAGGAGACGCCGAGCCAGTTGCCATGGCAATTGTCGACAAAGAGAAAATGCAATAGGGATGTCGAAATTGATGACTAGACAAGCCCAAGATGACGTGGAGCAAAGCCCAAACCCAAAGGAATTTGATTTCCATGCAGAGATTAAAGAAGAATTAAATTCCAAGAAGATAGGAGAAGTTCTAGTAGGAATACAATTATAATAAAGAATTATATTCTTTAAAGATAATTTAATTCCAACTCAAACTCCTCCTCAAAGAAGGACTTTGGCCTAGCCCTATAAATAAGAGGGGAATTTCGACAACTCCATAGAGAGCAAGAGGAGAGGATTTTCGACAACTCCAAAGGGCAAGAAGGAAGAGATTTCGACAAGATAGCAAGGAGGGAGAGAGTTCGATTTCTTCTTCTTCTTTGCTTCCATTAGATTCATGGTTTGGGGATTATTCTTTGTATATCTTTTGAACCCAACCATGAACTAACTTGATTGGTTGGGGTTATTGTGTTTTGTTGTTGTGAAAAAACAATTGGATTTTGTTTAGGTAATAAGAGTTTGCACTTTCAATTCAAGGTTTACTCATTCTTGGTTCTTATTCTTGTTTGCGAGTGAATTGGGAGAGGATCTCGTAACTTCATCTATTTATCTAATATCGGGAGAGTTAGATTCAAGAAACGAATGAGTATGGTCTTTGTTCAATCTATTGATGGTGAAGATTAATCCGGCTTAGGAATAAGTTAAGGATTTCAACGGCTAAGAGGAGCGCAAGATTGGTTGTTGTTCACCCTTGATTCACGCAGGGATGTATTATCAAGGCATGCACAAGTAGCTAGAGTTTCGACTTAGGGATAAGAAGAAACCATTGAAGAACGCTCTGCCGAACCTTGAAGTTGCTGCCCATACGCCCAAGTAGTTGCCCAGGCAACCATCGATTAGTTGCCAAGGCAACCCCGTTGTGCAAGTTGCCACGGCAACTGAGTTGCCCGTGCACTCTTTTACCAAGACGATCTAATCGGCGATCACACCTCAACTCACGATAACCTGGCCTATCTCTCTCTCATTCGATCTCATCTTTTCTTTTACTTTATTGCTTTCTAGTTTAGTTATTAGTTAATCTCCTATAATCCTTTAATTGTGTTTTTACTTTTCACAAAGTCAAGAACTTAAGCAAAGTGGCCCAAACCAATCCCTGTGGAGACGATACTCGATACTCATATCACTTTATTACTTGCGACGTGTATACTTGCACAATTGCGTAGCACTTATCACACGCAACAAGTTTTTGGCGCCGTTGCCGGGGATTGGCAATTGGTGTTAGTTGTTTTTGTTATTGCATTTTTTTCTCTTAGTTTTACTAACTTTTCTTTTTGTTTGTTTTATCAAAAAAAAAATTAGGTGCGCTACAAGTTAAGGGACATCAACATGTCGGGAAATAAAAGCCAATCTATTCGAGAGATGATGTTGGAAGATATGAATCAATCCAATCAAGAGTTCCTTGCATCCTTTGATGATTACCTATACCAACCGAGAAAAGCCCAAAGAACTTATACCATGGAAAGATCTTGTGCTATGTGTGGAGAACATCATGTGTTTGAAAATTGCCCTCACATTTTCGGTGCATATAACTACATGGAGGACCATAGAGAGAACTAGCAGCAAAATTCTTCATGGTATGGTCAAAAAGCTCAAAAATTTTTTTACCATAACAATTTTGCCTCAGCAACAGATATGCCATGGCAATGTAGTCCTTTTCAAGAGCATTCCAATTCCTTGGAGGAAACGTTACTAGCTTCCTTGGCTAGACTTGACGGATCAATTGAAGAGATTCGAGAGCTATCAAAATCTATGGATACGAGGATAGCTGAGTGGGATGCAACCTTAGGGGATTCAGAAGATCAACTGGGGAGATCCACATATGTCATGGATAACATGCACCAACAATTCATTCCTAGGGATACTGACGTCCCAAGGCAAGAGGATAAGGAGCAATACAAAGAAATCTCTCCGATGTGTAAGGAACAACTAGAACCTCAAAGTCAAGAGGATGCCAATAAGAGAGACTGCCCAACACATGATGAGCTTGAACAACAAATTGCCTCGGCAATGATTGAGGAGCCTGAACAGAGTAATGCCGCGACAACACTCGGTGAAGCTGAGAACAACAATACTACAGCAAATTTTGAGGAACCTGATGCCCAGAAGGTTACAACGTTGATGTTGAAGCAGGAATGTGTAGATTGCTCTCATCTACAATTGCCACGGCAATTACACGACCACATGCAAGATCAACGAGATGATAATACTTTGCCAATGGAATATGAGTAGGTAATAGTTGAACCTTTTGAATTCTTTAAAAACTCACCTCGTCCATTGCAGGCATGTCTTGAGGAACCGAGGTTGGTAGATTTGAAGCCATCGAAATCTCTACTGATGGAGATGTTTGAGAGGCCAAAAGAAAAATGTGTTTGGATTCATAAAGCTTTTCAAAAAATTGATTCTTCCCTTGACTTAAAGCAAAATTTGACAACTGATTGCCACGGCAATTGGCTTGAGCAGCAATTGCCACGACAACAAAGGCTACATCCAACCATGATAGAAGTCGACAAGAATGAGGTAATTGAATGGTTGAGAATAGATATAATTTTTCCTATTAATATATTTGTGCCTTCAGGAATAGTAGCAAGGTGGAGAGTATACATGGACTACAAGCGAACAAAGAAGAAAGACACCTCCACCATGGTAACGCAAAAGGGAGTAGTGGCAAGCACATTGACCAAACTCTTTTTGGGTAATATTATCACCCGATGGAGGGTGCGGATGGACTATAAGAAGTATCGAAAACGGCAACCTTCAACACCGCAGCAACTCCTAATACGCACGCCTCGGCAACCATGGACGCACACGCCTCGGCAACCCCTGACGCCTCGGCACCCATGGATGTGCATGCCTCGACAACCCTCGACGCCACGGCAACTACTGATACATTTATTTTTATTTTTTTGAACTATTTTGTTATATTATTTTTGGTTATTTTTTCTCTTTATTTTTTAGGATATATTTTATTTTTTCATTATCTTTAGTTTTCAGGTTTTCTTTGTTTTCTTTTTCACAACAAGACTCACAACTACTATGCTAAGGAAATTCACTGCCGACTACTCGCCACAGCAACCACAACAGAAACTGGCGATGCCTAGGCAACAACAATGGCTTCGGCAACTACTAATGCACATGCAAGTAAACCTGCATCGGCAAACATGGATCAAATCAAGGCAATGCTATTCACGCGGTACCAGCCACAAGCATTCAACCACTGACCGAAAATTGAATCAAGCAAACGGCACGAAGAAAACTCATCACTCAAGGTGACGACCTCTCTGACTAACTCATTTCATTTAGTTTCTTTTAAATTTTGTTCCACTTTTACGTGCATTGAGGACAATGCTTCTCTCGAGTTTGGGGGGTGTTGGTTTCTAGTTAGTTTCATGTTTAGTTGCATTCATCTTTAGCAATCACATATAGGTTGCATATGTTACTTGCCATGCCTTTAATTTGATTTAATTGCTTAAGACTTGTTGAATATCCAATGATGACTTTTTGCCACTACACTTAATTGAAAGAACCTTTAATTTTAGGATTACATGAAAAGAACTTAGAATTTTACTATGATGCTGAATTTTTTTCTACACGGTTGTGGCTTGTTGATTGAAAGAAACTTAGTGAACTTAGGTTGCTTAAAATTAGGGTAAATTTAAAATTGAAAATTAAAAGTTAATTTCTTGCTAGAGGTGCCCAAAACTGGCTCTAGTAGTAATTGCTCTTTCTTGCTAGAGGTGCCCAAAACTGGCTCTAGTAGTTAATGCACATTAAAGAATCGCTAGAGGTGCCCGAAATTGGCTCTAGTCGACTAAAATAAAATGAGAAATAGCTTACTTTGCTAGAGGTGCCCGAAATTGGCTCTAGTGAAAATAAAAATAAATGCCCCGATAATTAAATTGATAAAAGCCTATTGTTCACATAGAATCTTGAAAATCAACTTGTACACAACTACGCACACACATTGTCACGAGCATTATAGTTTGGTTCTGGGTAATTTTGTGCTATCCGAAAAATTAAAAGGTGATCATACTTTGTGCCACGGTTTCGAGGTTTGAATTCAAGTTTGAAGCATGTCTTTGATGATTAAAGTCTTGGCAGGTAATTATGAGTTTGCATTGCTTGAGGACAAGCAATAGTTCGAGTTTGGGGGCGTGATAAGTGTTCAAAAGTACTATTTTTATTACCCTTTTTACTCATATTATTGTTAGACTTAAGCTCATATTATTTGCATAATTAGTTATTCATGCATTAATTCATGTTTCTTTCCACTGTTGAGCTTGATTACATAACTTGGTGATTTTTGTGGAAAAAGATGCTGCTTTGGTGTGTTTTTGTGTGTGTATGTGCAAGATCACTTGCCAAAGCAATGCCGAGCTAGTTGCCAGGGCAATGCATGAAGGATATGCCGAGCTAGTTGCCAGGGCAATGCATGAAGGAGACGCCGAGCCAGTTGCCATGGCAATTGTCGACAAAGAGAAAATGCAATAGGGATGTCGAAATTGATGACTAGACAAGCCCAAGATGACGTGGAGCAAAGACCAAACCCAAAGGAATTTGATTTCCATGCAGAGATTAAAGAAGAATTAAATTCCAAGAAGATAGGAGAAGTTCTAGTAGGAATACAATTATAATAAAGAATTATATTCTTTAAAGATAATTTAATTCCAACTCAAACTCCTCCTCAAAGAAGGACTTTGGCCTAGCCCTATAAATAAGAGGGGAATTTCGACAACTCCATAGAGAGCAAGAGGAGAGGATTTTCGACAACTCCAAAGGGCAAGAAGGAAGAGATTTCGACAAGATAGCAAGGAGGGAGAGAGTTCGATTTCTTCTTCTTCTTTGCTTCCATTAGATTCATGGTTTGGGGATTATTCTTTGTATATCTTTTGAACCCAACCATGAACTAACTTGATTGGTTGGGGTTATTGTGTTTTGTTGTTGTGAAAAAACAATTGGATTTTGTTTAGGTAATAAGAGTTTGCACTTTCAATTCAAGGTTTACTCATTCTTGGTTCTTATTCTTGTTTGCGAGTGAATTGGGAGAGGATCTCGTAACTTCATCTATTTATCTAATATCGGGAGAGTTAGATTCAAGAAACAAATGAGTATGGTCTTTATTCAATCTATTGATGGTGAAGATTAATCCGGCTTAGGAATAAGTTAAGGATTTCAACGGCTAAGAGGAACACAAGATTGGTTGTTGTTCACCCTTGATTCACGCAGGGATGTATTATCAAGGCATGCACAAGTAGCTAGAGTTTCGACTTAGGGATAAGAAGAAACCATTGAAGAACGCTCTGCCGAACCTTGAAGTTGCTTCCCAGACTCCCAAGTAGTTGCCCAACTAGTTGCCCAGGCAACCATCGATTAGTTGCCAAGGCAACCCCGTTGTGCAAGTTGCCACGGCAACTGAGTTGCCCGTGCACTCTTTTACCAAGACGATCCAAACGGCGATCACACCTCAACTCACGATAACCTGGCCTATCTCTCTCTCATTCGATCTCATCTTTTCTTTTACTTTATTGCTTTCTAGTTTAGTTATTAGTTAAACTCCTATAATCCTTTAATTGTGTTTTTACTTTTCACAGTGCAGTAACTTAAGCAAAGTGGCCCAAACCAATCCCTGTGGAGACGATACTCGATACTCATATCACTTTATTACTTGCGACGTGTATACTTGCACAATTGCGTAGCACTTATCACACGCAACAACAAGCTAATTGGACTCGACACCTCGGTCCATATACAAGGTTCACGACTCGGGTGAACCCGACTCACGAATTCTGAAATTTGGGTCGTTACAATCCCAATTGAACTAATTAGGATCCTTAGACGCTATTGCTAAGCGTTGCTCCATCGCATTTAACGTTCAATTGCCTTTGTAACAGCTAGAGCATCGAGATGCATCCACTATGTACATAGCGTCAAGTTGCATATGTACATAATTTGCGGTGATTTTATTCCCTTCAACATCAACCTTTATTATCTATTTTAAAACAAATAATAAATAAATTGATGAATATTTGATAATCTATACACCAAAAATAAACATGATAATAATACATTATTAAGAATAAATTTGATTTAATCTAATGTTAAATTTTATGATGTTAAATTATCATTTTATTCACTAATAATAGTGAATTATACACTGTAAACCATTATAAACACATATTATATTTATTTTTAGGGCTCATTTTTAAAATTTAGGGTCTAAGACTTATAATTTTAGATTTAGATATTTAAATTTTAATTTTAGTGTCTAATACATTATATTTATTTTTAAACAATAATAAATTAACATCAACATCATTATTGTGCATAATAAGTTTAGAAATTTTGATAGTTTCTGTTTTAATTTTTGATACTTATATGATTTTGTAAATTTATAATCATACTTTACCGATAAGTAATATTTTTAATTTTAGTAATAATGACACAAATAGCAATAACGAGTAAACAAGAACAAATTATATTTACTTTTAAATAATAATAAATTAATAAAAACAATATTTTTAGTTTTAATAATAAAAAGAATGATGATGATAATATGTTTTAAGGGTATAGATTTTGTGGTTTAAGCTTTAGAGTATATGGTTTATGGATATAGGGTTTATCATGTATGAAAAAATTGAAAAAAATGAATTTTGGATTGGGTGAGAATTTTGGTATACGAGAAAATGAAGAAAAATATTAAATTTTGAATTGGATGGATAGTTTCCCATCCAAACAACTAACATTTCGGGTCAACAACAAGTCGATTCATTTACAGGTCGAATCAACAACAAGTCGGGTAAAATCGAATTTTGGATCGTTTGAAGTGGAGTTATATCAGATATTTAACATGTTAATTTTGGGTTCGAGTTCATATTAGGTTGGATGCAAGTTGGGTTCGGTTATTACATTATCAAGTTCAATTCGGGTTTGATTCGTTCTCATGTCGGGTTTTGATCCAAAATCATCTGGTCCAACTCGGCTTCAGGTCAACATCATGTTAGACTCGATCGAGTTCAGGTCATAATCATCTCATGTCACAACCAATTCTAACTCGAGTCTAGTTTCCAGGTCAGGTCTACTTTTTACACCCATAATAACAAAATAGAGATCTTCTACCCTTTTTCAGTGCCCCTTTCTATGCCCCACACTAAAAAAAACTAGGTTTATGGTTAAGGTTAGAGTTTAAGAAATTATAGGCATGGTGTATTTTCAGGGTTTATGATTTAGGCTTTAAAATTTAGAGTTATAGCTTAGAATTTAATTTTTGGCTTAAAGGTCAAATTGGCCCTCAACGAAAAATCAAAAGGCCAATTAAGCCCTTATGAAAATTTTGCTCCCAATTTGGCCCCTTCATTAGTTTGACCGCGTTGACCGCCAATGCCATCTAATGGTCAAAATATAGAAGGACACGTGGCACGCTCTAGGCGTGCCATGTCATCAAAATGGATTTTTTTTAAAATTCTTAAAAAATATAAAAAATTTATAAAAATTAATAAAAATTAAAAATATTAATTTAGTTTAATTTTTTTTATTATTTTCCTTATTTTTTATTATAAAAAACATAAAATAATATTTTTTTCTAAAAAACCCAAAAGTTTCATTTCTTTCAGAAAAAGCCTCATAAATCCCTAAATCTAGCATTAGCACCAACTCAACCACCGGCCATTTCCTGTCGCAGGAAAACCCCCGTTCTCCCTCAATATTTCTTCTCACCAACACCGTCGATTGCCACAGTACCAAAAACTTCCACCGTTAATTAAACTTATTTGAGGACTTGGGAATGTAGGGTTAGGGATTTAAAAATTTTGGGCATTTTGAAAAATTTTAAAATTTTGAGATTTTATAATTAAAAATATATTTTTTTAAAAAAATATACAAAATTTTAATATTATTTCTTTATAAATATTTATATATTTTTTAATAATTATTACAATTATCTTATATTTTTTGATTTTAAGTAAAAAATATTTTTTTATGATTTTATACATAATTTTAATTTTTTACACATTTAAATATTTTTTAGATTTTCCTTGAATTTTTTAAATAATTTTTTAATTTTTTTACTTTTACTTTTTTTTTTATAATTTTAAATATATTTTTTAAAATTTTTAAATGATTATTTGCAGTTTTGATGACGTGGCACGTTTATATTGTGTCATGTGTCACCATTATAATAACTACTTTAGAGTTAACGGTCAACTTAACGGAAGGGCTAAATTGGTTTTTTTATTTTTCGTTGAGGGACAAATTAGGTATAATTTGAATTATGAGGGCTAAATTGAGTGCAAAATTTTTATAAAGGCTTATTTAGTTTATAATTTTTCATTGATGGCTAATTTGACATTTAAACTTCTTTTTTTAATGTTGAAGCATAAAAAAACACTGAAAAGAGATATAGAGTTCTTTCCCCTAATAACACGGCATCAATGATACATAGATGACACTAACACATAAACTCAGGGGTAAAGTATACAAACAGTCATTAAGTTATCCCAAAAAATAGAAAATAGTCATTAAATTTTTTAAAAGCTACATAATGAACATTAAACTTTAGTTTTTATTACAAAATGGTCACTGAATTGTTAACTATTGTTAACTGGGTGACATAACAGTTACGAAAATTTGTATAACAACATATTTAATCTTCAATATTTATACGTTTAATCAACTTAGAAATCAATAATGAAGGTTAAATTAGGACTAAACTGATTGAATGTGTAAATATGGAGGGTTAAATGTGTTATTATTTAAATTCTCGTAACTGTCACGTCATTCAATTAACGACATTTAACGGCTCAGTGACCAATTAGTAACAAAAACTAAAGTTTAATGCCCATTATATAACTTTTGAAAGTTAAGTGATCATTTTGTATTTTTTGATATAGTTTAATGACCATTTGTGTACTTTACCCTAAACTCAAATAACATATGATGCATCGAATACAAAAAAATAAAAATAAAACAATACCAACGGTATATAAATATACAAATCTTAATTTTTCGTCCCTATTCTTATCGTCTAATTCTCTATTTTCGTCCCTATTCTCTATTTTATTCTCTTTCAAAAAAAAAAATCTCTGTTTTATTTCATTCACCTAAATTAAAATATATATTTATTTACATTCTACTATGTGAGAGGTTATGTTAAAATAATTCCAACAAATCAACAAATAAGTTGGTCTAGTGAGATGAGGTACTATATCTTTTAAGCAAGATTAGGAGTTTGAATTCTAACGTTGTGATGGAACAATTGGGTTGGAAGGATCGCCCTATAATAGACCTCTACAATATCCGATCCGAATTGGTCAACCAATAAGTTAGAAGCCGATTAAACAAAAATAATTCCATCAATACATCGGATTACTTGAATATATTTCCATTTTTTTCTACACAAGAGGTAATATTAAAGCAATTCCCCCATGTAAGGGTGTTTCTATTTTTATCGACAAATATGTGTACACAAACAATCCCCCCCTATAAAATGGGAATTGATTACTAGGAACAACTTGTTCTACTGTACATCATAATAGTAATCAACGTAAATTTATTGGATTAACATCTTTCCTAGTTAGATTAATAATTACTAATCACAAAAGTCAAGATAGCTAGGTACAGATATAGCTATTTGTTCAAAAATATTTTATAGCATAAAGGCCATATTTAGGATTACAACGAGACTAGGTTCGGTAAAGTTAAAATTAGTGATTATATTAAAATTAGGGAAAACTACACGGATGATCACCTAACTATCACCCTTTTTTCTGTTTTAGTCACCTAACTAATTTTTTTCATCAAAATCGTCCCTTCCATTAGATACCTTTTCTGTTTTGGCCTCCCTCCGTCAAAAACCTAACGAAATCGTTGACTTGACAGTTTTTAATTATTTTTATTTTATAGTATTTTTTTTGTTCTTTTCCGTCAAACCTAATGATATATTGTAATATTTTTTTATTCGACGAACCAAGAGGGGGACCAAAATAGAAAAAGGGTGATAGTTAGGTGACCAAAATAGGAAAAGGATGATAGTTAAGTGACCAAAAAATAAAAATAAAATGTCAAGACAGCAATTCCGTTAAGTTTTTAATGGAGGGGGACCAAAACGAGAAAGGTATCTAACGGGAGAGACGATTTTGATGAAAAAATAGGTTGGGTGACCAAAATAGGAAAAAGGTGATAGTTTTGATGACCACCAGTGTAGTTTTCCCTTAAAATTATTATAGTACTTTTTTAATAGTGTTAAAGTGGTTAAAATATAGTATTTGTTTATATTTTTTTCTTAACTATTTGACAATATATTTTGCAAATAAAGTTGTTCGAACTTAAATCTCTTAAAATAAATATTATTTTCTTTTCCATTGTAACCACTAGTTGTGTTCAAAATTATTATAGTATTTAAAATCAAATGTGAAATAATATGTTCATTAGGTTGAAAAATATATTTATAATTACTTTCATGGTATGTAAAAAAATACAATTTCGGGACAATCTAATATTTTAATATAACATTTGTCACGTTTAATACGTAACGATTTAATTTTTTTGGATTAAAGGATAGATTTTATATTTTTATAGTAGAATTCAAACCATATAAAATGAAATTATATGAGCATCCTTAGTCACTACCAATCAATGAATCTCACGTAACGAATTAATTAATTTGAAGCGATCAGCTTACATTCCCAACATTCTAGAGTCTATGAGGTAATTTTAGTACCAACTTCTCGTGAGGTAATGTAGGATTCCGGTATAATCTTCATCTTATGATATTTTTATCATCTTTTAATATATTTTTTTTCAATTTATCCCTTCATGTTATGATATTTTATAATATATTAAAAATAATTTTTAAAATAGTATAGTATAATATTTTAACTTAATAGATTAACAAAATAAATTAAATTATTATTTTGTAATTGAACAAAAAATTGTGAAATAATAAAATAAAAGAAATCGAGATTGCTCTGTTCAAACAATGGGATAAGGATTGTACTCGAAGGGAAAATAATATATTAATTATAATAATGTAAGATTTAGGCTTCGTAAAAAAAGAATTTGAAGTTCTAGAGATTTATGGAATATCAAATTATTTTTTGACCTACTAACCGACTAATTTATGTCTAGTTTTATAGAAACTTACCATAGAAATGACTCTTTCAATCTAATTTTTTCATTCACAACGTTAAAGTTTGAATTTATAACTTTATTTAAAGGATCTAATGCTTCGTCTGTCAGACCAATCGGTTATAAATTATTAATCTTTAAGGGCCACCTTCTCCTTGGGGTTGTTATAAATACCAAGCAAATACCATCCATCCTCCTACAGAAATCGAGATAGGTTCCAATGGCAGTTTGGAATCTCCTTTGGCTAAACATATTAATTGTTTATGTTATAATGAATGGCAGAGTTGAAGCGTCTCACAAGGTTTATCCGCTATTTCAGTCTTTAACTCCACTCAACATCACCCAACTCCACCGAACTGCCTTTCACTTTCAGCCTCCTAAGAACTGGATCAACGGTATATATGTTTGGTTTCCATTACTTTTCTCTTCTTTACTGGTTTTGGGTAATATATCATTGCTCACTAAATTATTCCCGCTTTCCTGTTTTAGTGATCAAACTATTATTTTGTGCAAAATCGTCGATAACATTATGTTTTTTTCCTATTTTGGTCACTATTGTTAGTTTTTTTTCTTCTTCATGTTTTGGTCTCTAATTTATTGCTTTTTTCCTATTTTGGTCCCTAAATTATTCTCGATTTTCTGTTTTTCCAAAAGTTTTTAAACGAAGAATGACTAAAATAGAAAAAAACGTAACATTAATAATTATTTTTTCCAAAAATAATAGTTTGGTGACCAAAACAGTAAAGCGAGAATAGATTAGTGAATAATGGTGATGTTTACCCTTTTTTTGACTTTGTTTCATGGCTAATTTATCTTCTTGTTTTATCTTTGGCTTGTTCAACAACAGATCCAAACGGTCAGTTCGCCCAATATAATCCTGAAAATTCCATCTTCTTAATTATCCTTTCCTCTCCCATGTAATTGTATTGGTTTTGTACAGGCCCTATGTACTACAATGGAATATACCATTTCTTCTATCAGTACAATCCCAAAGGTGCAGTGTGGGGCAACATTGTTTGGGGGCATTCAGTTTCGAAGGACTTGATCAATTGGGAAATACTTGAACCTGCCATTTATCCTTCAAAACACTTCGATATCAATGGGGCTTGGTCTGGTTCGGCTACTATTCTTCCTACCAACAAGCCAGTCATTTTATACACTGGACTTGACTCCAATCACATGGAAACCCAAAACCATGCACTGCCAGCAAATTTATCCGACCCATATCTACGCAAATGGATCAAACCCGGAAACAATCCACTGTTCTATCCCGAAAAAGGCGTCAACGCCTCTGCGTTCCGCGACCCATCCACCGCCTGGAGACTAAATGACGGGCGGTGGAGAGTGGTGGTCGGGAGCAAATGGAACCGTAGAGGGATTGCTCATCTGTATGAAAGTAGAGATTTCATTCATTGGACTAAGGCTAAACAACCTTTACATTCAGCACCCAATACAGGCATGTGGGAATGTCCTGATTTCTATCCGGTTTTATTATCCGGTAAAGAGGGTTTAGACCCATCTGAGCTGGGAAAACATGTTAAGCATGTGTTGAAAGTGAGCTTGGATGCTACCAGATACGATTACTATACTGTGGGAACATATGTAACGGATGAGGATAAGTATGTGCCGGATAATACCTCAGTTGATGGCTGGGCTGGCCTTAGATATGATTATGGGAATTTCTATGCTTCTAAGACTTTCTTCGATCCTTCCAAGAAAAGGAGGATCCTGTGGGGTTGGGTTAATGAATCTGATTCTACTCAAGACGATGTTCAAAAAGGATGGGCTGGAATTCAGGTACTCATATTTAATTTTTTTATCATTAATTATAAACATTCAATTATAAATATCCGCAGGCAATTCCAAGAAGGGTATGGCTTGATCCTAATCAAAGGCAGTTGAAGCAATGGCCAGTGGAAGAGTTGAACAGTCTAAGAGGGGAAAACGTCCAAATGAGGCATCAAAAGCTTAAGACCAGCGATCATATTGAAATCAAAGGAATAACAGCTGCCCAGGTTGAGTTTGAGGATGTGTTTACTCCACATATATTTTAAGTTATACTCATCGTACGTGGGTCGCCTTGACAGGCAGATATTGATGTTACCTTCCATATTCCAAGTCTGGATAAAGCGGAGCCATTCAATCCTAGGTGGAAAGATGCCCAAGCTCTCTGTGCCAACAAAGGACCAAAGGTTGAAGGTGGAGTCGGTCCATTCGGACTCTTCACCTTAGCTTCAAAAAACCTTGAAGAATATACTGCCGTCTTCTTCAGGGTTTTCAAAACTTCAACAAACTGTCTGGTTCTCTTGTGCTCCGATGCAAGGAGGTCTGTTTTACCTTTCTCCAAATATATATATATATATATTTATATTTAAGTCCTTGTTCCTAATTCTTGCTTGATTTGGTCGAATTCTTGCAGTTCCTCATTGAAGGATGGGTTATATAAACCATCATTTGCTGGCTTCGTTGATGTTGATTTGGCTGATAAGAAGCTCTCTCTCAGGAGTCTGGTATATATGTGTATACTCTTTACTATCAAATTCACCGGAGGATATTACGTACTTAAACTCACGTCTAAATGTTAGAATAACAATAATGTCAACTGAATAAAACTCGATCAGTGCTTTTATTTTTGATGCAGATTGATCATTCTGTTGTGGAAAGTTTTGGTGGCGGTGGAAAAACATGCATAACATCTAGGGTTTATCCTACATTAGCAGTGCTCGGGAAAGCTCACTTGTATGCATTCAACAATGGGGATGAGACTATCACTATTAAGAGCCTTAACGCGTGGAGCATGAATAAGCCCCACATAAACTGATGGGGTGCTCCTGTCTACCTAGTCAAGTCTAATGAATAATCACCAAGTTACATAAAGCTCTTGTATTATAATCAAAAGTGCAATTTAGTTTATAGTATATTATAGAATTAATGTAATTTAATCTTTAACACTTTTTTCTCGACATTTATTAATTAAATATAATCCCCCCCTTCCCTATGAAGTTCCATATACATCATCCTAACAGAGTGCGCTTTCACCATTAGATATTAATGCTCGCCACCCTTGATAAATAACTACTTGCTGCCAACTGATAACCACATCTGAAGAGACCCTAAAACAAGAATACAAATCCATCCCCGTATTCAAAACCATACATAATACAGTACAAAATAGAAACTCTACTAATCCCAGAAGGCCGAGTAATAATTTGTTTTTGAGCAATGTCTGAATTGGTTGGGGGAGATGCCATGGACCTCCAGAGTGTTAATCTCCTTACCATATATCTTGTTTCTCTTAACTGGATGACCTCTGTGTTTTTTCTCTTTTGCCATATCTTGTAACTCCATCATAGAAGCACACTTCGATGATCATGCATTTGTGGAAAGAAGTTACTAACATGTTAGAACCAAAGCAAACTCAAAACATAACAGGTATGAAAACTAACACAGGATCTATCATGTCAAATCATCAAGAATAATAAACTAAAAACGGAAACGTACTTAAATTCATTAATGGACTGAAAACCTTGAATGCTTTGATGTAGATCGCCTAAAAGGTGGTTGTGATATTCCAAGAAAATAGGTTAGCCCTTGCCATAAAAACTCTCTGACGGCGATAAGAGTAATTCAAGTTAACCTATTTCTTGAGGATCACTACCTCTTTATATAGATGATTATTAATCAACTATTAAGTATTTATAACTCTGTCCATCATTGAATTATAAATACATCTTATGGTATCTACACTTTTATTTCCATGACACTTTAATACTCATTACACGCCTAACATAATTGGTCACTTAATTTTACGTCATATTTTATAATAGCATCATAAATTTTACATATGTGCTCACAATTATGAATTTTAATCTAACATAACATAAGTTTGCTCGGTCGACTTCTTCCCATGACACTCACACACCGAACATCCTCCTCCTCTGGGCACCTGTCAAAATCTGAAATCCCATTTGCACCCGCTATACTCGTATCATTTCTCTCATCATTTAATCATACAAGCGATAGTACCACAAGGGCCTTAATAGTTCGTATCTGGGAAATCTAAGCCATGACAAGTCAAGTAAAGAAGAAGGGCTTTTGATCGCTGCCTAGATCAGGCATTGATGGCGGAGTGCCACGGGATGACGACTTGGCCATGGTGGCGAGAGGAAAATATTTTTTTTGAAAGATGCGGAACAAAAAATTGCTATCCCTTTTTGGTGTTTTTTTATGTCCCAAAATAAAAAAAATTAAATTCTAAGCTTTAACTCTAAATTTTAAATCCTAAACCCTAAACTCTAAAAAATATATCATGACCTCAATTCCCTAAATTCTAATCCTATACTTTAACCTTGAATATAGACTTATTTTTTTAGCGTAGGGATAAGGGCACAAAAAAAGGACATATAATTTTTATTCAAAGATGAGGTACTGAAACATGAAAAGGGAACTAATAAAATCCCCAAAATATTTTAAGGGTAATTACAAATTTGCATCACTCAATTTTCTCTCTCTTATTCGGTCAGTAAATTTTAAAAAATTTCAATTTAATTATTTAACTTTTGATTTGCACCTGTTTTTTCTTTCTCCACCACTACATACTTAACGACGTTATGACTAGAGATATATCTTTTAAAATTTAAGAAATGATCGCAAGTCTTTCTTTCTTTTTATAAAAAAATAATTTTAAATTCTCTTTGATTCATGGACGATGGAGCATCTTCCTCTAAATTCGAATGGTGTACATGTGAAGAAGGAGGAAGCGTGTGGTATATCCTAATTCCACATTGATCGAACAGTGGATATTATATATTGGAGTGGTTTGGGGTTTGTGAGTTTTAATTGATTTTAGAAAAATTTAAACCGATAAGGTGGTAAGAAGCAATGAGGCGAGTTCATCATGATCTTGAATGGACGAAGACGACGACGTAGTATAATGATTTCAGTGCCTACATGCCACATGGATGAAACTTTAAAACTTGCATCTTTGTGGGAAGAAGATAAAATAAAAAATAATGTGGATGACATGTGACTGCTATGTCAGCCAAAAGTAGTCTAGATCAAAATGCATGGCTATTATGTCATTCTTTCATTTTTAATTTAACGTCTAAAAGACTAAAATAGGAGAAAATTGAAAAGAAGTGATTAAATTTAAAAGCTTTAAATTTTAATGACCAAAATAAGAATTGGTTCAAAGTTAAGTAATGAAATTTATAATTTACTCAGCCGCTTGTTGCTGTTAAACGTTGACGGCTTGCTGATCTGACAGTGAAAAAAATAAGGGTAAACTACTGCAATGGCCATTTATAATTTAAGGGTTAACTACTGGGATGGTCACTTACATTTTTTCTCAGTATAGAGTTGGTCACCGTTTTAAAAAACGATCAGTAAGGTCACTTATGTTTTCGAGGTGTAAACTTTTGGTCACTCAGCCGTTTGTTGCTGTTAAACGTTGACGGCTTGCTGATCTGGCAGCGAAAAAAATAAGGGTAAACTACTGCAATGGCCACTTACGTTGATCCCATGCACATTTTTGGCCCCTAATTTTAAAAAATAAACGTTATGGTCACTACTGAAAATGTTTATTTCTAATTTCACCCTTGAATTTTTAAAAATTAATTTTCAACCCTAAAACTTTGCTCTTCTTATTTACATTCTTCTTCTTCAACACTCTAACCTTGTCGGTCGACTATTAAAAGTTACAAATTGGTCATTTGATTCAAAATATTAACAAATTGGTATAGTACCGTTGAAAAACTAATGGAAAATGACATGGTCGTTATTAAAAATTGATATAATAACAAATTTAGTCCTTAACCTTTACACCTTGTTATAATTTGGTCCTAATTTTAAAACTTTAACCCTCAACATTTAAATTTACATCAATTAATCATTAACCCCACCTCTTTCAGTGTTTCTATTCTTCTTCTTTCAAAGCTTGAATTAATTTTTGGTTCCATTATCATTTGTAGAAGTCTTGAGAATGCTTGAGGTTTTGATTATTTTTAAATTGGATTTTTTTTTTTTCATTTTCAAAATGATAAAAGTGACCGGTTTTCATTTGAGCTCTCCGTAATCTGCACCAAAAGCTACAAAACCAGGTGTTTCAACCCTAGGAGGATCACTGCTATTCTCATTCCAATATTTCACATTTAAAGCTCCCTTTCCTTCAAAGTTACATTTTCCATCAGACCGGTTTGCAGCTGAATTCTTTGAAGCCACAACTTCATGTCTTGTAATTTTCCTTCCATAGAATCCCTGCAGAAGCAAGCCAATTATTTGCATGAGCCTTTCAAAACTTCAAATATATGAGCAGCTTCTACTTGCAAATTTATCCAAAACCAAACCTTTTGAATAACGGTCATTTTATTTTGAATTTGGAGTAAGAAAAAGAATTTTTAGAAACCCCAAATTGGAAATTAGGGAGTAGAACTAGAAATTAATTCAAGCTTTGAGAGAAGAAGAATAGACACAGTGAAAGAGGTAAGGTTAATGATTAAATTGATGTAAATTTAAATGTTGAAGGTTAAAGTTTTAAAATTAGGACCAAATTATAACAAGGTGTAAAGGTTAAGGACTAAATTTGTTGTTATATCAATTTTTAATAACGGCCACATCATTTTTCCATTCTATTTTTCAACGGTATTGGACCAGTTTATTAATTTTTTTAATATCGAAGGACCAGTTTGTAACTTTTAATAGTCGACCGATAAAGTTAGACTGTTGAAGAAGAAGAATGAAAATAAGAAGAGCAAAGTTTTAGGGTTGAAAAATGAATTTTTAAAAATTCAAGGGTGAAATAAGAAATAAGCATTTTCAGTAGTGATCATAACGTTTAATTTTTAAAATTGGAGACCAAAAATGTACATGGGATAAACGTAAGTAGCCATTGTAGTAGTTTACCCTTATTTTTTTCTACTGCCATGGCAACAAGCCGTCAACGTTTAACGGAAACAAACGGCTGAGTAACCAAAAGTTTACACCCCGAAAATATAAATAACCTTATTGGTTGTTTTTAAAAATTAGTGACCAATTCTGTAGTTGGAGGAAACATAAGTGACTATCCCAGTAGTTAACCTTATTTAAATTTCTTTTAAATCACGCGGAACGCCATATGCAAAAGCTGAATGAATTATTTAAAAGTGGTCAAAGGCTGCTAGCTGCATGACGCATGCAAGCTACTGCAACGTCACATGGGGTGTACAGGCATGTCGCCACATACAAATGGCAACCTGGGCAGTAGGGCAGGATCGGGTAGGCGCGCGTAGGGCCTCGGTCAGGCATAATTTCTCTATATAAAGAGGCCTTGAGGATGATGAAGATAAAAATTCTATAGTAGAAAATAATTTGTAGAGGAGTTTCTTTGGAGAAAATTTTGGTGCAAAAAGTTATGTTGTTATTTTAAGTTCAAATAAGTAAGTATGATTTGTTTTATTGTAATTAATTTATAAATTAGTCTTGTTATAGTTGTTTTAGGAATTTTTAATTTTTTTAGGAAATCTAATTTGGTTGAAGGGAAGACATTTGATCAAGTTTTAGAGAAATATTCAGGTTTGGTCTTAAATTTTTCTTGTTTCTCAATTGACAAGTAAGTTTATTTTATGTTAGTTTAAATAATACGTTTAATATTAGGAATGTTTGTAATACTAGTAATTGACAAGTAATTGTTTATAATATTCTAAACTAATTTTTTATTTGAAAAATAATATTTAAATTAGTAATTTCGAAATTAATATTATAAATAATAATGTTTATAATATTTCGTAATTAATAATAGTGTACAAAATTTGTTTTGAAGTTAATAATGATAATAAAAATATTAATAATTGTTTCAAAACCATTATCATATAAATAGTAATAATAATATTAAATAGTAATATTAATGTTATTAGTTTCGAAAATAAAAGTAGTTAATAATAAATAATACTATTTTAAAATATAATCTAAATAATCATAATAATAATAAATTTTGAATACAATCTAAATTAATCATAATAATAGAAATTATTAATTTTAGTGTAAAATCAAAGAAATTTTCATGGTCAGCCATTTACTTCTTAGTGAGAGCATTCGGGGTGAGAGGATTAGTCACCGCCATCGGTGGTGGATACCTTGGTTCAAACCAAATAAAAAAAGAAATTATGTGTGCAAAATAAAACTATCATGTATAAAATAAAAATAAGTTAGGGGTTGTAATAGGTTATATATAATATTAATATTATTGTTTTTCTAAAATAATTAATAATTAAAAATTTATATTAGTAAAAATGTTCTAAACAATTATTTTGCATATTAGATTGAAATATGACATCTGAACAAATTTTGTTGCAATTTGACCCTATTGATATTGTAAGTAAATATATAACTTATTTAATTATTTACGAATTCATATTTTCATTTATTCCAAGTAATCAGTTTATTTCAATAAATTAATTGTAGGACAATCGTACCTTATGCTCTCGACGAACGAGGACACTATCTAATCGCATAGGTATTTACTTACAGATAGCTGGATTTTGTAGTGCACACATTTCATTTTTCAGTCGGAGAATGTACGATAACTCTACAAGACGTAGCTATACAACTTGTTGTCCCAATAAATGGGAATGTAGTGGTGGGAAATGATAGTTATGATCTATTTCAACTGTGTGGTCGGTTACTCAGGAAAATGCCTTTTATGTCATATGTGAAAGGACTATGAGTCAAATTGTCATAGTTGGAGAATGAATTCAAGGTAACCGAGAGCTCTACTGACCAAGAAGTCAGATTTGTCGTACGGGCATACATGTTGCACATCATTGGAGGGTTATTGATGCCAGACAAATTTGATAATTTCGTTCACACACAATATCTGTCATTGTTGGAAAATTTTCAAAAAAACTCGTTGATATAGCTAAGGATTTGCTATATTGACGTTTTGTACAGTGAAATGTGCAAGACAATAATTCTTGAAGACAATAATAAGAACTTGAATATTGGCGGATGTCTTATCTTGCTCAATCTTTGGAATGGTATAGACTTCTTTATTTAACGCTGATTATCAAAGTACCTGTAGAATTTTCACTTGCATGAAGGTAATACTATGATTAAAATTGTTGTGAATATGTTATAATATTCAGTTTATCTAAAATTACTTAGAAATAAAGATGTAATTCCAAATAGAGGCATGATTTGAAAAAAATGGGGGTGGTGCATAGTAATATTATAAATGTACGACTGAAGATCAAAATAGAAGGAAAAAATCAAGTACCAAAGTTTTTTTAAAATTAATCTTCTAGATTATTATTTTTTAATTTAATTTTTATATATTTATGTAAATTTTTTACGGTTCATTTGGATGTCGTGCAAAGATCAAGAATTAAGGTCTTGCATACCATAAAATGTGTAGGAATATTCTCCATTCTAGGGTGCAGTTGTACATTTGATCCATTTTTCTATTGTTGAGTACTAGTGTGTTGATAGGGTGTTGTGACAATTCAACTTTCACCAAACCATTCTTAAACCTTTTATTGATATTGAGCATATCCATATTAGAGCCTTGAGTGACGAGGAAGAAAATTATTTCATTACTATTTAGAGTGATAGATTTTATTAGTTGCCAGAAGAGTGTACTCCAATTGAAGATGATGATTTTAATTGTATTCAAGAATACTCGAAGTGGTGTAATAATAATGGAAAATTGCTCTTGGGAGCCCACGAAGTGAGTAAAAAATGACATACAGAGTAGAAGTGTTCATATCAGCATGTAGGTGGATCATTCGAACATGATCAGAGCTCGCAACAACCACCAAACAATATAATAATGGATTGGCTTACAAATTGGCCTACATGGGTGGCAGTAGAAGAGCCCACAAGACCTGTAAGGGATCTTACAGGTTTAGTAATTCTTGAGAACAACTAATTTATAGATATCCAACAGTTGGTGAGACCTTATATCAGCACACTAAAGTCAGCTCATTCAGGTTGAGTAGTGTGTTTGAACAACCACTTGTCCATAAAACATTTGGTGGTAGCTCGTCATTTTATCCAGATTATTATGATGATGTATACATACCATAGTTTGAGTATCCTCATCCATCCATGTATGGGTAGGGTATGGGTGTTGATTGTATGACATATTTGTTGCCGATTTCGACTATTTTCAGTCCATTATTTGCACAAGATATGTATTCTACACTCCTTCTATGCAAATATTAGATGACCAGCTTAACCAGAACGACCAAACTCCCAATCACCTACAATGTCCACAAAGAATGGTACAACCCCTCAACGGTATAATCAAATGTCATCCCTACCTCGACAGAAATTACCAAAGAGGAAGAGATAAAAAATAATTTCATGTTGTTTGTTTGAGAAACATCAACACTTTTATTTTATTTAAAATATAGTTTATATTTTATGTTCTTTGTTTGATAAACAATTTTATTTATTTAGAATATATTTTAAATTTGATTTTTGTTTGATAAACAATTTTATTTTATTTTAAATATATTTTAAACTTATCTTCTCTTTTAATTATGACATTAATAACATTAAACAAAAAATCAAGCAATTTCAACCAATAAATACATTTTAAAACAAGTTCTCTAATTAATAGCAATCTCAAACTGAAATATTAAGTTTACATAACGAATATGAAAATAAAAATTAAGTTAATGGTCCAGGACGGTAGTTGAAAAGATTGAGACACTTGTTTCTGGTGTGACCTACTCCCCGACATATTCCACATTGCTTAACTTGAACTCCCTCTTTGTCATTCAAATCATCCATATTAATATGAATGTGAGAGGAACTCGGTTGACCCTTTAACTTTCTACAAAGCATTGGATTTGGTAACCATTCTTCATATATCGATTCTTCGGCCAATAATCTTGATTCGAGATCATCTTGAACTAAAATATATAGATATTTGCCATAGTGTGCAAGCTAAAACACTCATCCGTATACGTGTAGGGTTCTATATGAATATGCCTACATAAGGCAACTGTATGAGACCACGAGTATCTAAACGCTTGAAAACGAACACAATCACACCATTTCTCATTTAGGTTTATTCGGTTCATTCTATGCCATCTTCCATTTTATCGTACCTTAACTTCAACAGTAAATTTTGTATCATTTGGGTCGAATGTTCTTACTCTCATAGAGGTTTCACCCTCGTGAAGTTTGTTCATGATATTCTTCAAGGTTTCATATCAATTTTGTCCTTTGTCTTTACCCAATCTGAAGTAAGTCTTCCACACAATACTTGCAATTGGGAGATGGTGTGTCCCTTTAAGCATTGAGTTTATAGCCTCGGCAAGGTTAGCTGTTATATGGTCTAAACGACGACCTTCATCATAGGTTTGTGACCGTTTTTCCTAGGGATGTCGTTTGCAAAACTAAAAACTTGTATTTTATGCCGCCTCAAACTTCTTAACCTTAATTGAAATCTTGGTTGAAGTACTTCATACCATGTTCTAAAAAATGAGTTAGTTAAGGCAAATAAGAAAATGTCATAAATAAATAAATAATTTTTATAAACAACAAATTGCAACTTACCCACGTTTAATTTTTTTTTGGATCTCATTACTTCTGAAATTACTATTGACATTAGCAACAATATGCCAGATACGCACGTGAAAGCTTCCATAAACTTCTTGGTCTATCAATTATTGATAAAAAGTGCAATCCCTCTATCAAAAATCATACAAACCTCGTCTTGTTTTACTACATGCATGCGTAAATATCTCAAAAAGAAATTTCATCCCTCAACGTTTTCCTTTTCAAGTATGACAAAGACAATTGAGAATATATTATTCTCTCCATCTTATACAACAACCATAAGCAATATTTCATTGTACTTCCAATATAACCAGGTTTCATCAACTTGAATCATACGTTTGTAGAATGAGAATCCTTCACTGCATGCCTTGAATGCCCAGAATAACTTACTGACTATTCTTTTACTAGGAATTAGTTGGCCTTGTAAGGTGTACGCCAACAACGGTTCATATTCCATAATGTTTCCTGGGATGAATATTGGCATTTCTCGTATAAGAACCGATAGCTCATTATATGATTTATCTCAATCATTATACACCAACGCCATTGCTTTTTTGCTTCGCCATATATGCCTTATAGTAAGATAGAATATATTCAAGCTGATTTCGGATGGATGCTACTAACACAACAATTAGAATCCTTAGATTCTTTTTAACCAACAACTTAGTGTAGGCATATATTAGATCGGAGTCTAAATTTATGTGGTCCTGTGAGAATGAGGTCATTGTACAAGAGGGTTTCTCATTGAACATTGTCACCTCCCACATCCTTTTCCTCTTCAAGTATAAAATCATTATCTTCCATGCGCATTTGCTCTTATAGTTAACACACCTCACACAATACATTGAGCTATAAGATTCAACAACAAAGAATTTCATATGGTGTTTGATGCATTACTCCTTAACTACCAACTGAGTATCCTTTTTTTGTTTCGAATTGAGCCATAAGTTCTAATTCACTTTAGTTTAAAGCTGATGAAGAAGTAAATACATGAGCTTCAAATTTCATATCTCGCTTTGCAGCATAGTCCACCTCATACATATATACTAGAGATTCATATGTCGGTATGTTATCCTCCAAAATTCATGGCGTTTGATTGGGATAGGATGCTCATCTACCAATCTCATTCTTGCAATATCATGTGCCCAAACATCCTCGTATAGGCTCTGTTTGATTTAGATCCAGTTGAACAAAGCCCCAAACAAGCTGATCATCTACCAACCCAAGTCTAGCGATAACTGTGGCCCAAACATCATCTTTAATGTCTAAACCATGACCCTCAGCGACAACTATCCTAACAAGATAAACATCATCAACATCGAGCAAATCAATGTCATCATCTTCTGTAATAGATACAATATTTTCTTCATCATCACTAACATCATCAAGTGTTTCGCCCCTAACGACCAACTAAGTCTTCAGTGTCACAATCTACTTGTAGATCAACCCCACCTGAAGTGTCAACATTTGTTGATGAGCTCATTCTATCTACACATTGAAAAAAATATTCATAAACATACATCAAACACACACATAAACAATAATGAAATGATAAAGAATCAATATATATACATTTAATATTACATTATTATCATTATTATATATTTTCAAAAATATTAGTATTTAAAATATTATTATTTATAATATAATTATTATCATTATTAATTAAGCAATTTCGGTTTGTCAAATATTACTATATAATCATCACTATACATTTTAAAATATATTGCCCACAATGACACTTTTTATATTATACAATTTTATTATTGTAAATATTATTTTCGAAATTAATATAATAAATATTATTATTATTTGTATTTAAAATATTATTTTCACTATTTAAAATAGATATGTTAAACCAACATGATTATTTAAAATATATTATACAAATTTCTTTCTTTCTACCCTATATTTTACTATATAGCTAAATAATTTAAAAATTTTAATAACACTACCATCTAAGTTGTATATAACTTACTAACTAGCTAAATAATTTAAAATTTTAGTAACACTATCATCTAAGTATAAATACTAACTGTCAACAATCTTTAGAGCATGTGGTTAAAGCTCTCAGTTGATACACTATCCTTCTCTTAGGTTGTGGTTAAAGACCCATTAGGAGCAAAAATTCCCCTTTCCCCTTACCTAGGCAGAAATTATTCAAAAAAAAATAATTACTAACTAAATAGGGAAATAACTTTCAAAAATTACTTACAATATCATCTAAGTTATATTACTAACTAAATTTACTAACTATCATCTAAGTTATATTACTAACTAAATAGCTAAAAAGTACTTAAAGATTCAAGTAAATAAAATAAACTTACTTGAGAATTGAGAAACCGAGCAAAATGTATGACCAAATTTGAAATTTTCACCAAAATTTTAATTAAATCCTTCCCTTCAATAAAATTTAGCAACTCTTACGGCCATGTCGTCTAGGCCTAGATCGCCATGCCGTATGACACTTGAAAGAGACTCATCCCAGATGTAATACCCTAATTTTGTCTGGGTGTAAATATATATACTATAAGTATAACCAAAGATAAATAATAAATAAAAACTATAAATATACATGCTATACAAATAAATGAAATAAAAGTCAACCCAAATAAATAAATAGTCCATATACACAATTTAAGTGTCCATTACATAATAAAAGACCATTTATAATATACAAAGCCTTTTATATATCCTAAAGGCCCAAATTACAACTTCAAGCCCAAGTTCACGTTTTTAATCAATTTCCAGCCCAAAATTGGCCAACCCACCAAAAATAAGCCACTCGGTAGCTCCTTATTCGCCCCCTTAGGATTCATGCGGATCAAACCCGTGCTAACGTCAGCTGATCCACCTGCTATAAATAGAGATAGAGAAAAAATTATTACTACATTAATTGGGCAATCATTATCGCAATAAAGAAGAGAGAGAAGAGAAGCTCACCGGGAAATTGGAAAGTCGCCTGGTGTCGTGATCATTTTTAAAATTGAAATGTGAAAAATAGCCTGACGATGGGTTTTGCCTTTTATTTGTTTAATCTTGAAAATTAAGGTTTTTCATATTAAATCAAGTTTTTCACTTAATTAATCATAAAATTGATTTTCCTTTTATTTTAATCTTAAACATACTTTTGGAGTCGCCACCAGTCACTTTGGTAGACCGGACACCATAAAAAACAATCAGAGATTCATTTTCTTAAATTTTGGGTTCGGGAGTCGGTTATGTGTGGGGAAGGATTAGCACCCGCACAAACGTCCGTTATCGGTACCTTATTAATTCCACATGACATTTTGGCATTTCGAACAATAATTTTAATTTAATTAAATCCTTGATTGTTAACTAAATTTTCATTCCAAATGGAAGTATCCTTGTGTAAGAAAATACATTTTTAAGCGAATATAAGTTTTGAAACATCCAGTTACTTTAGGATACTTCAATTTATATTAAAAAATATATCTCAACACAAAAAGTTTTAAATGCATGTCCATTTATTTTCTTGTCAATTTTAAGTTCTAACTTAATTAGGGCTCCAATTAATTAAATTAATCAAAGAATCTATGGATATTATTGAATTTAGGGGTTTATGTGATAACACCCAAACAATTGGGTACTATCCATATTAGGCCCTAAATCCACAACATTCCTAATTATATAGTGATTCTAACTATTTAAACCTTATTCTTAATTTTATTTTAATTAACTATGTGATTACAATGTTTTAGGTTTAAATGAAATATTAAATGTTCTACTAAAGTGCTCCCTTTAATTAACATCTTATTACGATGGACACTAATCAACTTAGGACATTGAATTTTTCATTTAATAATTATTTATTTTCTACAATTATTTCCCTATTTAATTAATTTAATTAAAAACCCTAAGTTCAAAGGCTCTAATTATTTTATCTAAGTGATTAAGCCACCTAAACAATATACTACATGCCTTTTTGAACATGCAAACATTTATAATTTAAAACAATTAAACTAAATAAATTAAACAATTAAAAAAGGACCAAATTGCATGAAACTGTAAACCTGAGAGCCTAACTTAAATTTTATTACAAATTAATCCCAAATTATACAAACCCAAAGGCCCAAACTCAGCAGCCCAAAACCCATGGAATCTGGATCGGAGTGCGGACCCAAAACCTGACCCGCGCATAAATGCATAGATCCTAAGTGACCCAACGCCAAAACGACACCATTCCAACTCGGCTATAAAAAGTCTAAAACCGAGTTGGATCGGTCATTTTCTCAACCTTCCTTCTCTCTCTCTAAATCCTCTCTACCCAAACATAAAAATTCCCAGAATTCAACCCTATTTTCGATCAAACGCCCATGTTCATCATGTGTTCATCTCAGTTCTTTGTCTTTTTCTTTTTTATCCATAAAAAACACCAAAACATCTTCTTTTATCTATTTCTTAAGATTAAAACCTAGAAAAACCTATGAACTCATATTGTTCTTCAACTTCCCTCACTTTGATCTTTCACCATCCTCATATCCAAACCTCGGCCTGTTTGCTAGCCGCCGGAGGCGACGCCAGCCACCACCAGCCGTCATCTCCGATCATCTTTTTGGATCACCCGTATACTCCAACCACCGCCTGGTTCGATTTTGGCCACCACCGACCACCATCCGTCGCTGTAAGGTAATTTTTCGGCCACCGTGCCAAAAACCTAAAATCCCTTAAAACCTCTAAAATCGCTAATTTTCACTCAAAATCTCCTAAATCTTGTCCCGGCTCAATAGAGCCACACTTCTCTGACCACCTAGAACCCAAATCTACCCTAAACTCAACCCTCTTCGACTCTGACCAAACTCAAAACCTCACCATCCAAAACACCTATCTAAAACCCTGACGGCTTTTACCTCAACTCAACTTAAGTTGCTTTCTATTTGGTTACTGCTTTTAGGTTTTCAAAAGTTTAGATCTAATTTTCTTGTGTTTTTGTGCAGGGAAAATAAAGGAAAAGGTTGAGACATACCTTCCTATGGCGGCAGACAAGCTCCGGCAACGATCTCCGGCGACTATTTCAGCTTCCTGGCGTTCTCCCAACTTTTGGTAAACTCTTCACCTTTTTTTTATCTTTCCTCAATTAACTCCCCTAATGATTGCGCAATAATGATCCTAATAATTATTTCTCTCTCTATTTATAGCTGGTGGACCAGTTGACGTCAACGAAGCTTTAATCCACATGAAATCCTCGTGGACGAATAAAGGCCTGTCATGTGTCCATTGGGTACTAGATTTAAGCGGTCTGAGAAAGCACAAACAAGCCTTTTTCTTTGTTTGGGCAAATTTAACTTGTAAATGGGCGGGAAAGATTTGTATTTGGGCCTAAAACTTGTATTTTGGGCTTTTTGTATTGTAAATGGATTTTATATATTGTAAATGGGTTTCTACTATGTAAATTGGACTTTGTATAAACTTTTATTTATGTGGGCTATCTTTATTTATAATATTGGATCCCCAATTTATTTATTTACTTGTTATTTATTTTTTTAGTTTTATTTATAGAGATGCATACGTATATATATGGGTACCCGGACAAAATACGGGTATTATAGCTGCTCCTCTTTGCTCATTACTGTGGAACAGGAATAGGGCAAAAACTGAAAAGATGCAAATTTTGTCTGAACCATTTGACCACCGAATCTTGAAGCTGTTCTCCTGATTATGAAATGTTCCAATCTTCTTGTGCGCTAATTCATCTCTCTGTAAAGACGTCGAATAAGAAAACTCTTCTCAATGTGGACTTCCTTATTCTTTAAATGGATGAACTATTCTCATTAGAAGCTACTCCTTCTTCATCATATGGGTTCTCCTTATTGGGAACCTTGAGGCGAACTCTTTTCACTAGGAGTTCTCTGACGAACTCTTCTCATTGGGAATTCTATCTTCGCTGGGCGAACTTTTCTCATTAGGAATTCTTTCTTCGATAGGGATGAACTCTTCACATTAGGAGCTCCATCTTCACTGGGCGAACTCTTCACATTAAGAGCTCTTTCTTTGCTGGGCGAACTCTTTTCATTAGGAATTCTTTTTTTGCTGGGCGAACTTTTCTCATTAGAAGTTCTTTCTTCTTCACCAGTTTCTTGTCAAAACAAACTAAAGTGTTTGAATGAGGGTTAGTGTGATCATAATTTTCTATATGATGCATGGACCGTGACTCATTGAGATTAATCAATCAGCTTTTGCTCCGAGGATCCATTTTGGTGCTTCTTTTCTATGCTTCTTTATATTTCTTTGATATCTCATCTCATCTTCAGGATTGGCCTTCAGAACCTTTTTTCTGTGATTTTGGTCCTTTGCTCTAAAGAACCCTTTCAGCTTTTCACTTTAGGTTGCTTTTCTCAAAGTGCCCTTTTCGGGTTTTCACTTCAGTTTTTCTTTTTTTTTTTCTTTTTTCTCTTTTTCTCAAGGCGCCCCTTCAAGTTTTCACCTTGGTTTAATTTTTCCTTTTCCTTTTCTTTTTTTTCTTTATTTTCTTTTCTTTTTTCTTTTTTCCTTTTTTTGTGATCATATCGATGACTTGACAATCATCAATTCATGTTTGCCTTATTAACAAAGAAATATGAAGCTACATATATATATATTCTTATTCAATATGGGAAATTGACAACAACAATTACACATATGGGAGCACTATCATGGATCATCAATGCCTCAAAATCATCTTCAAACTTCATAAACTATCCCAACTGAGATACTGCTAAGTGATCACGACCAGCAAAAATGACAGAGATAGCAATGGTGCTCATTTGATACACATAGGATAGAGAATGGACAAGTTCCAATCATGATAATGTGTTGGATTCCAATCATCTCAACATGAGCACAGAGATAAAAATCATTGTTCTTTGGGTAATAGACTTTGTTGTCAATACTAATTTCATGTTAATTTTGGGCTCTCCGCTAAAGCCTATCATGACGCTTTTCTTCAACAACCACCATGAACCTTGGGCTCCAACTCTAGTAACCCTTCTTATCTATGGATTCCTACCAGTGTGGGACTCAATACCATTTTCACTTTATACACCCTTCTTCAATAACCCAAAGTGTTAAAGTTTGCCTACATCTTTCAAAGCATAGAAATACCAAGAAATTATCCGTTTTATGCATTATATTAGCCATTTTATGATGCTTTAGAATTTAAGAAAGCTCGGAAAGAGAATTCATGAGTTTTATTGAATCTTATTAGTACAAATACAATGAAGTTTTTGAAAAAGTCATGGAAAACTGTAACAACAAAATCAAGAAACAAAACCAGATCTTCAGGCATCCATAACATGAAAGATTCAGCAACCCCATCGACCAGATGTAGCCTTGAACTTGAACCCTTATCCAACAGACTTCAAACATTGTCAAGATGTTTACAGGTGTTCGAGAGGTTCCGATTGCTGGATGCTTATGCTAAACATTTTTGAGTCGCCCTTTACGGGTTTTCAACCCAGATCCTCCTTTGGTTTTAAGACGCCTTTTGTGGGTTTTCATCTTGAACCCCATTTTTTCTTCTTCTTGCTTTTTTTAATATCTAAAGCACCCTTTACGGGTTTTCACCATAGATATTTCATTTTGCAAAGTGCCATTTTTTTCTTTTTCACTTTTTTAATCTTTTTTTGAATTCCTCAAGCATAATATTTCTTAACTAAATCTAAGTTCATTGGATTGTGTAACTCTTCACCATCCATTTCAATTAAGATCAATGCTCCTCCAGAGAAGGCCTTTTTGACAACATATGGCCCCTCTCAATTAGGCATCCATTTCCCATGGAAATCTCGTTGTATTTGCAAGATCTTTTTCTGCACTAGATCATCCTCTCGAAATTCTCTGGGCCGAACCTTCTTATTATGAGCCTGCATTATTCTTTTCTGGTACATTTAGCTGTGACAGATAGCTTTCAGCCTCTTTTCCTTGATGAGGTTCAACTGGTCAAATCAAGCTTGCACCCATTCTGCGTCATCCAACTTTACTTTAGATAAAACCTGAAGAGAAGGAATTTTAGCCTCTATTGGGAGTACTTCTTCTATCATGTAGACTAAGGAATAAGGTGTTGGCCCGGTAGAAGTTCGTACAGAAGTTCGATATGGGAACAAGGCAAATGGTAACTTCTCATGCCAATCTTTGTATGTGTGTGTCATTTTTGATATAATCTTCTTGGTAATCTTGTCTGCCGCCTCCACTACCCCATTCATCTTTGGGCGGTAAGTCACAAAATTGTGATGAGCAATTTTGAAATGCTCGCACGCTTCTGCTATTACCTTGTTGTTGAAGTTGATGGCATTATCAGTAATGATTCTTTTTGGTAATCCGTATCGATAAATGATCTATTTCTTCAAGAACTTACAGATTATAGATCTGGTGATATTGGCATACGAAGCTGCTTCCACCCATTTAGTAAAATAATCAATAACCACAAGGATGAAGTGATGTCCATTAGAGGCTTTGGGGTGAATTTGACCAATGACATCCATGCCTCAAACTACAAAAAGCCATGGTGAGTTCATCGTTTGTAAAGGTACATGCGGAGCATTTATTTCATCAGCATATATCTGACATTTGTGACACTTATTAGCATATTCAATGCAATCTCCCTTCATAGTTGACCAGTGGTAACCATATCTCATTATTTTCTTGGCCATTGCAAAGCCATTAGCATGTGTTCCACAAATTCCGTCGTGCACTTCTGCCAAAATTTCTCTAGCTTCTTGGGAATCGACGCATCTTAACAGAATTTGATCTTTGCCCCATTTGTATAGAATTTCACCATCAAGCACGTACCCTGAGGCCATCCTTCTAATGGTTCTTTTGTCATTATCATTTGCCTCATTGAGATAAGCTTGCTTTCTTCCATGGAGATATTCATCACGTCCTCATCTGGGAAATCAAAGTTCAAAGTCTCATAATCCTCTGAAGAACGACTTGCCAGGAAGTCCGCTATGGTGCTTCCTTTTATTGCCTTCTGGCTCACATATACAAGGTCAAATTCTGACAACAACATTTTCCAACGAGCGAATCTCCCAGTCAACACTGGTGTTTCCATCAAAATACAGTTTCCAAGTTTCATTATTTGCGATTCTATTTTCTTCCATGGAGATATTCATCATGCCCTCATTTGGGAAATCAAATTTCAGAGGCTCATAATCCTTCGAAGCATGACTTGCCAGGAAGTCCGCTATGTCGCTTCCTTTTATTGCCTTCTGGCTCACATATACAACATCGAATTCAGACAACAACATTTGCCAACGAGCCAATCTCCCAGTCAACATTGGTTCTTCCATCAGGAACTTCAATGCGTTGAGCCGAGATATCAACCAAGTAGTGTGGTATAACATGTACTGTCTGAGTCTACGGGTCACCCAAACCAAGGTACAACACAATTTTTGAATTGGTGAGTACTGTTCTTCACACTCTGTAAACTTTTTGCTTAGATAATAAACGGCTCTTTCTTTCTTCCCTATTTCATCATGTTTCCCTAACACACACCCTATTGAGTGTTCATAGACTGTCAAGTAAATGATGAGTGGTCTGTCTGGAATCGGTGTGACTAGTATCAGAGTATTTGTCAAACGTTTCTTGGCATTGTTCATCATATTCTCCAGGGTTATTCTTTTAAGCAATCTAAAGATCAGATTGCATTTATCGATCAGTTGAGAGATGAATTGAGAAACGTAATTCAACCTCCCAAAGAATCATCGAACTTCTTTTTGTGAACTAGGTGGCGACAGGTTTTGAATTGCTTTCACCTTATCTAGATCTATCTCAATTCCTCTTCTACTGACAACAAATCCCAAGAGTTTTCCTGATGTTACTCTAAAAGTACATTTATTGGGGTTGAGTTTCAACTGGTACTACCTCAATCTTAAGAACAACTTTCTCAGGTTCTGGATATGCTCTTCCCTAGTTTGGATTTGGCAATCATATCATCCACGTACACCTCAATCTCTTTGTTCATCATGTCATGGAACAAGGTTACCATGGCTCGCTGGTACATGGTCCCCGCATTCTTCAATCCAAAAGGCATTACTTTGTAACAATATGTGCCCCATAAGGTTATGAATGTTGTCTTATCCATGTCCTCTGGACTTTTTTTTATCTGGTTGTACCCTGAAAATCCATCTATAAAAGAGAACCATGAATGTCCCGATGTATTATCAACTAGGATGTCTATGTGAGGCAAAGGAAAATTATCCTTCATGTCAGCTCTATTCAGATCTCTATAATCCACACACATGCGTACTTTCTCGTCTTTCTTTGGTACATGGACTATATTGGCCACCAATTCTAGATATTGGGATACTTCAAGAAAGCCAGTATCAATATGTTTTTGTACCTCTTATTTCATCTTTAATACCATCTCCGGCCTCAGTCTTCTAAGCTTCTGTTTAACCGGTTTACATTATGGCCTTATAGGAAATTTGTGTACCACTATGTCGGTATCCAATCCTGGCATGTCTTGATATGACTAGGCGAAGACATCTTTGAGCTCTCACAACAAGTCAATCAACTCTTGTCTAGTTTTTTGCGAGAAACCAGCCCCTATCTTAACCTCTCTCTTGATCTCATCTGTTCCCAAATTCAGGATCTCTAGCCCTTCATTGTGAGGTAAGATCTGTTTATCTTCTTTTTCTACCAACCTTAGTAATTCATCAGGGATTTTACATTTTGTTTCATCTTCGACCTCATTGACTTCCATTAGATACACTGGCCGCTCAAGACCTACTCCAAGATTAGGCTCAGGATCATTCATGCAATTAATAGTTGAAGACATACAAAGAAATTAATAATGTACATTTGGAAAGGATGTGAAAAACAAGAAACATGTTTGCCATTTGTGAATCAGCATGAAAACATCTTTATTAAAATGAACTGATATGATGGCCCTTTACAGATAATCCCCTATACCCACGGGCAAAGGTACATGGTATTTACTCTTCTTTATTTTTAGATACTAGAGAAAAATATTCAACTGTCTAATTACCGAGTAATTCACCATGAAGGAATGTCCGTATCTTCTCTAGAAATCTTTCAGGTTGAGCCACTTCAAAAATTCCTCCAACAAAAAGTCCCTCCAAGTCATTACTAAAAATCTCTTCTTCATGCAGCCTTGCAGTTTACTGGTTGACCTCTTCAAGTTGCTTTTCAACATTTTCAAATCCTCGAGACTTAAAGATACCAGTTAAATCCGAGAAAGTCATAGGCTCAAAGAATGTTTTACTTCCCAAGAGGCGGGCCCTCCTCTGGCTTGTTTTTTTCTTCTTCAAATCTTTTTGTCGTTGCTGAAGGCTGGGCTGAAATCCAAGACTGAAGCGGTCTTTCTTCATTATCATAGGCTTTTGTCGCAAACATCCCTGGAGTCGTTTACCAAACTCTTTTCCAGTCCTTGCCCCCTACCAAGGGTCTCTCGGACTGTCATTTTGGGACAGTTTGACAATTTGGGTTGCGGTATTGGCCTTCCTTCATCAATGAACGTTGCATTTATGAATTCTAAAGCCCTCGAATGGTGCATCAGTGGTTACAAAAGTAATAATATCTTTCTTAGCTCCGACACTGACTAGTTTCCCTTCTATTACAAACTTGATCTTCCGATACAGAGAAGATGGTATTGCCCTAGCTAAATGGATCCAAGGCTTTCCAGGCAAACAATTGTATGTCGGCTTAATGTCCATCACCACAAACTCCACATTATAGACTGTGGGTCCGATGAGTAACGACACTTCAATTTTTCCAAGAATATCCCACATTGTACCATCAAAGGCTCTTACAGTGTTTTTATGCATCTTCATATGTGAATCATCAATTGGAAACCTCTGTAAAGTGACCATCATCAAGACGTTCAACGCTGACCCGTTGTCAATTAATACCCCTGATATTACTTATCCCGTACAGTGCGTGGTGATGTCCAAGGCCTTTACGAATCCTATTCCTCCTTTAGGGATCTCATCATCAGTGAATGTGATGTAATTGTCAGCAGTAATATGATTCACGATCCTGTCCAACTTGTTCACAGATATATCGTTTGGCACAAATGTCTGATTGAGCACCTTTATTAGGGCATTACGGTGTCATTCAGAACTTAACAACAGCTCTAGGAAAGAAATTCTAGCCTATTGCTTTTTCAACTGCTCGACTATACTATACTCACTGTGTTTTAGAAATTTTAGAAATTCTTAAGCTTGCTCTTCTGTTACTGACTCGTTTATTTTGGATGAGGTTCTTCCTTAAAAATTTTCTCAAGCACTGTCATAACTTTTCCTTTTATTTTCTCTGCTTCCTTTGATACTTCAGGAGAATAACATCTACCACTACGGGTAAAGTGTCCCACCTCATTCACTGATTCTGTACCAGACTGTTCATCATTTTCCTCTTCTAGCATCGTACTTGTTTCATCTTATGATTTTATCTCCTTATGTGACTTGCCTTTTCAGGTATAGTCACGTTGGCTGTGTAGCTCCATGGAACTTTGTGAGTTTTCTTGAAAGCAAATGGCGTGGGAGGTGAAACCACGATCTTGTGAGTCATTGCTGGTTTCACATTTGACGGGCTTCCAGCCTTGGGTCTGACAGAAACACCCAAAGGCTTGTGTATCCCATACTTGACTCTATAAGACTCAAAAGTACATACCTCCACTTCATTCCTCTCTCCCGTATTCTCGAAAAACTCAATTTCTTTATTATTCATCATCTTTTGTATCAAACTTCTAAACTCTGAGCAATGTTGAATCTCATGATCATGTTCTTGATGATACTCACAGTACACATCAGACTGTACTTCTTTCTCCACTTTCATGCCCATCTCGATCATCCTGGCATTGTACAACTATTCAAATACCCATTTTAACGGAGATCTGACTTTTGACACATCTGTCTTCAGTCGTTTTGCTTCATCATCTTCCTCTATGACATTCACTCCTCGCCCACCGTGGCTCGGTAATGGATTCGTTACAATATTGGGCTCGTTAAACTTCAAAATCCTATTGTTAATCAGATTTTGAACCACCTTTTTAAATGCCGTGCATGTCTTAATTGTATGCCCAGTATTCTGGCATGGAATTCTCAATGAGCATCAGGTTTGTACCATGGGGGTAAGGAGGCTGCAGAGGGGTTAGATAATATGGTCTCACCAGATCCACTTCATATAACTGTGGGTACAATTCAGCATAAGACATTGGTATAGGTGTAAAATTCATCATGTCATTTCTTGGGCCAGGTGAAGTAATGGTAACATTCTTAGGAGCCTCATATACGCTCATGTTGTTCACTTCACTGTCCTTTCTCTTGTAGTTCTTACGAGAACTTTCCCCACTCTCGATCCTACCACTTTTAATCACTGCTTCAATCAATTTCCCAGTCATTACTATATCGGCAAAATTTTGTGTAGCATTACTAATCAATCTTTCAAAAAGTAGACCTCTTCAAGTCTGTACGAACATATGGGCAACCTCACTTTCCATCAACGAAGGCTACACTTGGGCCACTGTATCTCTCCATCTTTAGGCATACTGATAGAGTCTTTCATTACTTCTTTATTCCATGCCCTACAACATGACACGACTAGGGACCATTTTCATCACATGCTTATAATGTTCTAAGAAAGCCCCTAGAGAGATCTTTCTATGACCGGATGTTTATGCGACTCACCTGTGTGTACCATCGTGCCGCTGAACCAATCAAAATGTCCTGAAAGTAATGTATCAGCAACTTTTCATCTTTTAAGTGTCTAGTCATATTTTGACAATACATTGTAAGGTGGGCCCTTGGGCAGGTACTCCTATCGTACTTCTCAAAATATGGAACTTTGAACTTTGGAGGAAGAATCAAATCAGCTACTAAGCTCATTTCAACTGCACCAGGTCTGTGTCATTCACTTTTTTCATTTCCAACAAATGGTCTTCTAAAGCTATACAGCGTTCCTCATATTTCTTTTCAATCTCAGCATGAATTTTCTCTATCTCATTCAGAGTATTCAGATGGAGAACCTCTTCGCCGCTTCCAAAATTTGCTCAAATATGCACTGGATGGCTAGGCATTGCTCATACTAGATTGATTTAGACCTTTTTCGCAGGTAGAGTTCTTTTGTGCTAGACCCTTATGTGAGATATGGCTTCTGCGTGATCATTTACATCGTTGGAAACACCTCATGTACTTTGGCTTTTCCTGACTCTTTTGGCCCTAATCTCTCTCTGAGTCTGAGCAACATAGTCTTTTATAGATTGCTCCATTCTATCGAAACAGTTTTGTATTTCCACTAGATCATTCTCCAAACTGGTAAGTCGATGCTCAACAACCATGGCTTTATAGCGCAAGCGAGTTCCGTAAAGATGCGGTATGATTGCGGTTTAAAAATAAACTACCATAAAACCTTTCTTTGTTAAACCATTTACTTTGCAGAATAAAATGTCATGTAAGTGCATGCATGTATAAATGTATGAATGCACATATGGATGAATGAATGCAAAAAGGCATCAAATTCAAGAACTAGTCTTTTGGAAACATTCATTTACTAAAAGGTCCAAATACAAGGAAAAGATAATTTCTTCTACAGAAAACTGCTAGCCCTAACTCCCAAATTGACTAATTCGTGTAATAGACGGGTAATGACTTCTCCATGCTCCAGCTCGATATCCATTAGTTCCAACAGGCTCGTGGCTTGTCATGACAATATCTGCACATATGAAGCAAAATTTTTTGCGCGTAATAAGTGCTTCGTAATTGGTGCAAGTGTATAATCGCAAGTTATAGTATAGAATAGATATAATCTCAATAGGGATTGGTGCTACTTCGGGAATCTAACTTCTCGCACTTAAAGTAAAAATACAAATTGGTGATTGTAGGAGTTCTAATTAGCAAGTAAAGTAAAAGAACAATTAAATTAAAGAAATATGTAATCGAATAAGAGAGAGTAGGCCAGGTTATCGTGAGTCGTGGTGTGATAATTGAATGGACTGTCGTGGTAATTGAGTACTAGAGTAACTCAATCGCTCATCAATAGAATTCAGTCGGATTGCCTGAGCAATTGGGAATAGAGCGATTGCCTGGGCAATTGGGCGATAACCTTTAAAGTTCGGTGAAGCGTTCTTTAATGGTTTCTCATTATCCCTAACTCAAAACATTGTTAATTGTGCATGCCTTGATAATACATCCCTGCGTGAACCAAGGGTGGACAAAAACTTATCTTGCGCTCATTTTAGCCGTTGAAAGTCGCAACTTATCCCTAAGTTGAATTACTCTTCACCATCGATTGATTGAATAAAAACCATGCTCATTTGTTTCTTGAATCTAACTCTCCCGATATTAGATAAATGGATGAATTCACGAGATCATCTCCCAATTCACTCGCAAAATTAAGAACCAAGAATGAACGAACTTTGAATTAAAATTGCAAACTCAAATACCTAAACAAATCCAATCGTTCTCATAACCACAAAAACACAATAACCCAAGCCAGATAAAATTAGTTCATGGTCGGGTGCAAAATGAACACAAGATAAAAATTCCTAAACATGAATCTAATAGAAGCAAACGAAGAAGAAGAACTCGTAACAACCCCAATTTTCTCTCTCTAATCGCACCTCCCTTGTAGTTGGCCGCTAGGGCTTTATATAGGAGATGGCTAGGTCAAAGTCTTTCTTGAGAAGGAAGTTAAGTTGGAATTAAATACAATAAAAGAAATAAATTTCTTTTATTATTATATTTTTATTCCTCCAAAATTTAATCTCATTTTGATCTCTACATAGAACTCTAACTCCTTTGCTTTATGCCATTTATCTCGAACATGTTGGATTTATCCAGTCATCAAATCAGGTGCCACTTCATCTTATCCTCAATTGCCTCGGTAATTTCCCGATTGCTTGGGCAATTAGTTCCCGCGCACAAAAGCACACCAAAGCAATATCTTTTTCTACAAAAACAACTAGATTATGAAATCAAGCATGACGGTGAAGGAAACTATGCAATTATGCATGAATGACTAAAAATGCAACTAGAATGAGCCCTAGAATGAGCCTTAGTCTAACAATAAATTGAGTAAAAAGGGTTATAAAAATAGTACTTTTGAACACTCATCACACCCCCAAACTCGAACTATTGCTTATCCTCAAGCAATGCAAAACTAACAATTACCTTCCAAGACTTTAATCATCAAAGACATGCATCAAACTTGAATTCAAACCTTAGAACCGTGGCACAAAGTATGACCACCTTTTAATTTTTCGGATAGCACAAAAATTTCTCAGAACCAAACTATAATGCTCGTGACAATGTGTGTGCGTAGTTGTGTACAAGTTGATTTTCAAGATTCTATGTGAACAATAAGCTTTTATCAATTTAATTATCAGGGTATTTACTCATCTTTTTACTAGAGCCAATTTCGGGCACCTTTAGTAAAGCAAACAATTTCTCCTTTTAATTAATTTAATTTTTTTGTCGACTAGAGCCAGTTTCAGGCACCTCTAGCAAGAAATTAACTTTCAATTTTCAATTTAAATTTACCTAAATTTTAAGCAAACTAAGTTCACTAAGTTTCTTTCAATCAACAAGCCACAACCGTGTTCATAATATTTAACATCATAGTGAAATTCTAAGTTATTTTCATGCAATCCTAAAATTTAAAGGTTCATTCAATTAAATGCAGTGGCAAAAATTCATCATTTGGTATTCAACAAGTCTTAAGCAATTAAATCCAATCAAAGGCATGACAAGTAACATATGCAACCTATATGCTATTACTAAAGATGAATGTAACTAAGAATGAAATTAACTAAAAAAAAACACCCCCAAACTCGAGAGAAGCATTGTCCTCAATGCATGCAATTATAGAAAAGTAAAAAATTGAACTAAAATGAAAATGAGTTAGTTGGAAAGGTCATCACCTTGAATGATGAGTTTTTTTTGGGTCGTTTGCTTGATTCTTTTTCGGAGCGCGGTGGTTGGATGCGGGTGGCTGGTGGCGTGGCTTGAACCTTTGCAATCTCGTTGCGTGCTTCACTTTCTTCATCGGTCTGTTTAGCATGTGCGGCAATTGCTGAGGCATCTTCGGTTGCCGAGGCATCTTTGGGTGCCGATGCATCTTTGGGTGCAGTGGATTGTTTTGATGTTTTTGGCCATGGATGATCTTGTGGTTGTGGTTGGAAACAAAAAAATAAAAGAATCCTAAAATTAAAAATAATAAATAAAAAATTGTCTGAATTAAAAATAAAATAAAAACGGGAAATAATAAAAAAAATACTAAAGGAGGGCATATTTATGCATCTCCAAAAGTGATAACTTCTTTGTCGTGCTCAACATGGTTGCCAGCATAGTGCTTTAATCTTTTTTCGTTAACTTTGAATTCATGTCCGTCGATGGTAGACTTGATTATCACAGAACCATGGGAGAAGGGTTTGACTACTTCGAACGGCCCAGACCATCTCGATCTTAATTTTCCCGAAAAGAGTTTTAACTTAGAATTAAAGAGAAGTACTAATTACCCGGGAAAAAATTGCCTTGACAATAGCTTCTTGTCATGCCAACGCTTAGTTTTCTCTTTGTAGATTCTTGAATTGTCGTAAGCTAAGGCACAAAACTCCTCTATTTCATTTAGGTCCAATAGGCGTTTTTGTCAGGCACTTTCCCAATCCATGTTCACAGTTTTGATTGCCTAATATGCCTTGTGTTGGATCTCTACCGAAATGGGGCAAGTCTTGCCGTAGACAAGTCTATAAGGTCACATGCCTAAAGGCGTCTTGACTGTTGTTCGGTAGGCCCATAGTGCTTCATCAATTCTTGCAGACCAATCTTTTCAAGAATGATTGACAACTTTTTCAAGGATAACCTTCAATTCACGATTGGAAATTTTGGCTTGCCTGTTTGTTTGAGGATGATATGCCGTGGCAATTTTGTGTGTCACTCCAAATCGCTCCAACATCTTGGCAATTAGCATATTGTCGAAGTGGGTGCCTCCATCGCTGATAATTGCCCTTGGTGTCCCGAATCATGTGAATATGTTTTTCTACAAGAATTTCTACACGGTCTTCGAATCGTTGCTGGGAACTGCAGGTACCTCTACCCATTTTGACACATAGTCCACAGCAAGTAGGATGTATACATTGCTGAATGAGGATGAGAAGGGTCCCATGAAATCGATCCCCCACGCGTCAAACAACTCGACCTCAAGGATATTCTGCAGTGGCATCTCATGTCAGCGTGAAATATTCCCCGTTCGCTGATTTCGATCACACTTTTTGTAGAATTCTTGAGCATCTTTATAAAGAGTGGGCCAATACTTGTTGGATTGTAGGACTTTGGCCGTGGTGCGAGTTCCTCCAAAACTACCTCTATAGGGTGAAGAATGGCATTGTTAAAGCACATTGTCCTGCTTCTCCTCGGGAACACATCTTCTTATAACCTGATCTGCACATTGTTTAAACAAAAGAGGCTCGTCCCAATAATAATGCTTAGCATCATTTCAGAATCACTTCTTTCCTTGGTGAGTAAGGTCATAAGGTAAAATGCCACTAACAAGGAAATTAACTAAATCTGCATACCATGGTATTGCCGAGGCAACTAACATTTTCTCATCCAGGAATGTATCGCATATCTCCATATCTGCGTCCTCCTTGTTTCTAATTTCTAGGCGTGATAAATGATCGGCAACTTGATTCTCCGTTCCTTTCATGTCCTCAATTTCAATGTCAAACTCTTGTAAAAGTAAAATCCAATGAATTAAACGAGGTTTGGCATCTTTCTTAGCAAAAAAGTACTTAATTGTCGAGTGGTCAGTATGAACAATTACCTTGGTACCAATCAAGTAGGAACGAAACTTATCAAATGCGAAAACTACCGCTAGTAATTCATTCTCTGTCGAGGTGTAATTTGATTGTGCACCATTTAGAGTTTTACTAGCATAGTAAATCACATGAAAAGTCTTACATGTGTGCTGCCCTAAAACGGCTCCTACCGCGAAATCACTTGCATCGCACATGAGTTCAAAAGGTATGGTCCAATTGGGCAGGATGACAATAGGTGCCGAGGCAAGTTGCTTCTTCAGGGTTTTGAATGCTTGGATGCATGAATCATCAAAATTAAAATCTTTGTCCTATTCAAGAAAGTTACACAAAGGTTTAGAGATTTTGGAAAAATTATAAATAAACCTCTTATAAAACCTGTATGACCGAGGAAGCTTCAGATTCCTTTGACTCAAATTGGTGGCGTCAATCTCTCAATCACATCCACCTTGGCTCTTGATAAGTGTTCAAAAGTACTATTTTTCTTACCCTTTTTACTCATATTATTGTTAGACTTAGGCTCATATTAGTTGCATAGTTAGCCATTCATGCATTAATCCATGTTTCCTTCAATCGTTGAGCTTGATTACATAACTTGGTGATTTTTGTGGAAATAGATGCTGCTTTGGTGTGTTTTTGTGTGTATGTGCAGGATCACTTGCCAAAGCAATGCCGAGCTAGTTGCCAGGGCAATGCATGAAGGATATGCCGAGCTAGTTGCCAGGGCAGTGCATGAAGGAGACGCCGAGCCAGTTGCCATGGCATTTGTCGACAAAGACCAAAAGCAATATGGATGTCGAAATTCATGATTTTACAAGCCCAAGATGACATGGAGCAAGGTCCAAGCCCAAAGGAATTTGATTGCCATGCAGAGATTAAAGAAGAATTAAATTCCAAGTGGATAGGAGAAGTTCTAATAGGAATAAAATTATAATAAAGAATTATATTCTTTAAAGATAATTTAATTCCAACTCAAACTCCTCCTCAAAGAAGGACTTTGGCCTAGCCCTAAAATAGCAAGAGATTTCGACAATTCAATGGAGAGAGCAAGAGGGAAATTTCGGCAAGTCCAAGTAGGGCAAGAGGAGAGAATTTTCGACAAGCATCAAGGGCAAGGAGGATTTCGACAAGCCTCTTCCTTCATCTTTGTTCGATTGGGTTCATGCTAGGGATTAATTATCTTGTGTTTCTTTGGAACCTAGCCATGAACTAAATTTACTTGGCTATGGTTATTGTGTTTAGAGATTGTGAGAAACTATTGGTTTTTGTTTAGGTAATAAGAGTTTGCACTTTTCTATTTCAAGGTTTATTCATTCTTGATTCTTATTATTGTTTATGAGTGAATTGGGAGAGGATCTCGTGATTTCATCCATTTATCTAATATCGGAGAGTTAGATTCAAGAAACGAATGAATATGATCTTTATGCAATCCAATGATGGTGAAGATTAATCCGGCTTAGGAATAAGTTAAGGATTTCAACGGCTAAGAGGAGCGCAAGATTGGTTGTTGTTCACCCTTGATTCACGCAGGGATGTATTATCAAGGCATGCACAAGTAGCTAGAGTTTCGACTTAGGGATAAGAAGAAACCATTGAAGAACGCTCCGCCGAACCTTGAAGTTGCTGCCCAGTCGCCCAAGTAGTTGCCCAACTAGTCGCCCAAGCAACCATCAATTAGTTGCCAAGGCAACCCCGTTGTGCAAGTCGCCACGGCAACTGAGTTGCCCGTGCACTCTTTTACCAAGACAATCCAATCGGCTATCACACCTCAACTCACGATAACCTGGCCTATTCTCTCTCAATTGAATTCATCTTTTCTTTTACTTATTTGCTTTCTAGATTAGTTATTAGTTAAAACTTCTATAATCCTTCACTTGTGTTTTTACTTTTACAACAAGAGACTAGATTCTTGAAGTGGCACCAATCCACCGTGGAGACGATATCTTTTATACTATAACTTGCGACGTGTATACTTGCACAATTGCGTAGCACTTATTACGCAAACAAGTTTTTGGCGCCGTTGCGGGGATTGGCAATAGCGACTTTGTTTTACTTTCTTGCACATTCTTTTTATTTTTCTTGTTTAAAATTCAAAGGGCTAACAAACTTTGGTTTTGCATTGGTATATGACCAGGCAAGACCGACTTCACCGAATATCCCTTTGATCCGTAAATCGAACGAACCTTACAAGGACTTAGACGAAGGATAAGAGAAGCAATGGCAAATCAAGACGGCAATATTAATCAAGATGTTCGAGCGGAGGAGGAGTGATTCTTGCACGAAATGTAACTATTCGAGACTATCTTGAAGAAGATCTTGATGGACTTAACCCGGAGTTGTCGCACCCGAAATTGAAGCCGACCACTTTGAGTTGAAACCGGTAATGTTTAATATGATCAACACAATAGGTCAATTTGGCGGCTCAAAGAATCAAGATGCACGACAACATCTGAAATCTTTCCTCGAGATTTGCAACTCGTTCAAGATACACGGAGTTACCCCGATGTCCTACGATTAAGATTATTCCCTATTCACCGAGGATAGGGGCGAAAGCATGGCTAAATAGCATTCTGCGGATCCATAGCATCTTGGACTGATCTTTGTCGTGATTTCCTTGCTAGATTTAATCCTACAAATTTAATCGATAAGCTTCAGAAACGACATTACTTCTTTTCGGCAGGCTGATGATGAATCCATGTACGAGGCTTGGGAGCGATATAGAGAACTTCTACACAAATGCCCTCTACACGGATTCCCGGTGTGGACTCAAGTGACAATGTTTTACAATGCCGTGAATACACCAACAAGGATGATGCTAGACGCCTCGGCAAACGGCATACTCCTAGATAAGTCACCGGAAGAAGCAATGCAAATTTTAAACAGGCTGGCCAAGAATGATTATCAATTCCCATCTACTAGAAGAGGAGGAGTTAGACGCTAAGCCACAATACATGAACTAGGATCATCGATTCAATTTCGCACAATTGGCGCTTTAACCAAGATGGTCCGAACATGCAAAAACCAAACAACACACATGAAGTCAAGGTAATGGATTCTTTTTGTGAGTTATGTGGTGATAACCATAATTCTTCAATGTATGCGAATCCGAATCCAACTTCTATGTGGGGAATTACAATCGGGCAACAACATGATGTCAAATACATACAATCCAGCTTGGAAGAAGCACCGAATTTTTCATGGAGTAATCCCAACAATGCTCTAAACCCGTAACAATCGAATGCACAAGCATCGGATTCCAAAGAAAATATGCCACGGCAATGGATGCCGCGGAACAACCGAACCGACATCTAGTTCTTTGGAAAATTCTCTAAATGCTTTTATGATGAAAACTGAATCTTATATGGCTGAGAATAGTAATTTCATAAAAAGAACTCGATGCTTTTATTAACAGACCGAGATGAGATTGCAAAACCAAGAGGCGGCAATCAAATCATTGGAAAATCAAGTCGGACAATTTGCTCAAAATCAAACACTAGACCACAAGGAGGTTTACCTAGCGATACTCAAGTCGCAAGAGGAACTGGCCATGAGCAATGTAAGGCAATCACCACCAGAAGTGGCCAACAACTTAGAGAGGTTCAAACCCGCTCGTCAAACAAAACTCCACAAAAAGATCAAGACGAACCTAGCGGCAAAGTCTCAGATGCTGAACCAGAATTGCTGCGGCAAACCAATAAGCATGCCTCGGCAACGATGACGCCTCGGCAACTTGCGATAAGCACGCCTCGCAAACCCCAGTTGGTAACGATCGGCAACTCCGGATGTCCCTGTAATGCCGTCAATCAGGTTTCAAACCAATGAAAGGATAGAAGATATCCGACTTCCACCACCATTCCCACAAAGATTGAAGCGACAAAAGCAAGAATACCAATTCAAGAAGTTTCTTGATATCCTAAAGCAAGTCCACATCAACTTACCATTGGTGGAAGCAATTGAACAAATGCCAAACTATGCCAAGTTCCTTAAAGACATTGTGTCCAAAAGAACAAGGCTAGGAGAGTTTGAAACAGTTGCCGCGACAGAGGGATGCATGGCAATGTTGCACAACCGTATGCCACCCAAGTTGAAGGATCCCGGAAGTTTCACAATACCTTGTTCTATTGGAAATCACTATGTCGGGAAAGCACTATGCGACCTAGGGGCTAGCATAAACTTGATGCCTAAATCGGTTTTTCAGAAACTAGGAATCGGGAAGGCAAGACCTACAACAGTTATGCTGCAGCTAGCCGACAGATCCTATGTGCATCCAGAGGGAAAAATCGAGGACATACTGGTAAAAGTTGATAAATTCATTTTTCCCGCTGACTTTATTGTTTTGGATTGTGAAGCGATGAGCATGCACCTATCATTCTCGGGAGACCATTCCTAGCGGCAGGAGAACTTTGATTGATGTTGAAAAGGAGAACTCACAATGAGGGTGAATGACCAGCAGGTAAAACTAAATGTGTTCCAAACACTAAGGCATGCAGATGATCCGAAAGAATGCCAACTACTTCATGCCACGGCAGAGTTTAACTTCGATGAGGAATTTAGTTGCCTCGGCAACTACATTGCCGATCAAGAGGAACCCGAGGAGTATGAAGAGCCGGTCGATGAGGAACAACCCAAGAGGTAAATTGGCTAGTAAATCGACCAGGTACATACTTTGAACCACCGGACTACTCGGTAAGGAAGGTAAGATCGAAAAACCCTCTATCGAAAATCCACCAATTCTTGAGTTGAAACAATTGCCGAGCAAATCAAATATGTATACTTAGGGACTGATAATACATTACCTGTAATTATTTCTTCTAAGTTACAGCCTGAGCAGAAAAAAGCTGATCAACATGTTGAAGCTACATAAAAAGGCAATAGGGTGGACAATTGCCGACTTGAAGGGAATTAGCCCGGTGTGCATGCACAAGATCTTGTTGGAAGATGATCACAAACCTTCAATTGAGGCCCGGAGGAGACTGAATCATGCCATGAAAGGGGTTGTAATGAAAGAAATCATCAAGTGGCTTGACGCCGGCATTATATACCCTATCTCCGATAGTACGTGGGTAAGTCCGGTACAATGTGTGCCGAAAAAGGGAGGTATATAAAGTGGTGAGTAATGAAAATAATGAACTTATCCCAACCAGATCAGAACCGGTGGAGGGTTTGTATGGACTATCGAAAGCTAAACAAAGCCACTAGGAAAGATCACTTCCCATTACCCTTTATTGATCAAATGCTTGACCGTCTTGCGGGTAAACCCTTTTACCGCTTTTCTTGATGGTTATTCAGGTTACAATCAGATTGCCATAGCACCGTAAGATCAAGAAAAGACAACCTTCACATGCCCATACGGTACTTATGCCTTCCGAAGGATGCCGTTCGGATTATGTAACGCCCGCAACCTTCCAAAGATGCATGATGGCGCTCTTTTCGGACATGGTCGAAGACTTCCTTGAGATCTTCATGGATGATTTTTCGGTTTTGGTAATGACTTCGACGGCTGTCTCGGCAATTTAGAGAGGGTGTTGGCAAGATGCGAAGAAACGGATTTAGTCCTCAATTGGGAGAAATGCCACTTTATGGTAGATGAAGGAATAGTGCTCGCCATAAGATTTCATCCAAGGGAATTGAAGTAGACAAAGCCAAGGTGGACGTGATCGAGAGATTACCCCACCAATTTCGGTTAAAGGAATTCAAGTTTTCTGACATGCGAGTTTTTTACAGAGGTTCATTCATAATTTTTCTAAAATCACTAAACCCTTGTGTAATCTGCTTGAACAGATAAAGTCTTCGATTTTGATGATTCTTGCACCCAAGCATTCAAAACCCTAAAGAAAAGCTTGCCTCGCACCCATTGTCGTTCCACCCAGATTGACGCTACCTTTTGAGCTCATGTGTGATGCAAGTGATTTCGCGGTAGGAGCAAATCCTAGGCCAACGCACGTAAGACATTCCATGTGATATACTACACTAGTAAAACTCTTAACGATGCTCAAGTGAATTACACAACAACGGAGAAAGAGTTACTAGTCAGTAGTTTTCGCATTTGACAAGTTCCGATCCTATTTAATTGGTACAAAGGTAATTGTTCATACGGACCATTCGCAATCAAATACTTATTTGCTAAAAAGGATGCTAAACCTCGTTTGATTCGTTGGATTTTACTTTTACAAGAATTTGATATTGAAATTAAGGACAGAAAGGAACAGAAAATCAAGTGGCGATCACTTATCACGTTTGGAACGCAATAGGAAGAGGACGCGGATCCGTAGATATGCGATGCATTCCCGATGAACAAATTCTAATCGCCTCGGCAACCCTTGACGCCTCGACAGCCCATGACGCCTCGGCAACCATGGAAGCACACGCCTCGGCAACTCTTGACGCCGCAGCAGTCTTTGACGAGCACGCCTCAGCAATTTTGGGAGCGAGACACTACGGCAAAGACATGCCCGTAATACCCTGCACGCAGATTTAGTTAACTTCCTTGTTTGTGGTATTTTTCCGTATGGCATTACTCACCAAGGGAAGAAGCGGTTCCGTCATAATGCTAAGCATTACTTTTGGGACGAGCCTCTTTTGTTTAAACAATGTGCAGATCAGGTTATACGTCGATGTGTCCTCGAAGAAGAGCAACAAATGTACTCCGGCAATGCCATTCTTCACCCTATGGAGGACATTTTGGAGGAACTCGTATCATGGCCAAAGTCTTGCAATCCGGTTTGTATTGGCCAACATTGTACAAAGATGCCCAAGACTTTTACAAGCAATGTGATCGTTGCGGAGGGGACGGGCAATATCTCTAGACGACATGAGATGCCACTCCAGAACATCATCGAGGTAGAACTGTTCGATGTATGGGGGATCGATTTTATGGGACCTTTCCCATCTTCATTCGCAACCTCTACATTTTACTCGCCGTCGACTATGTGTCTAAATGGGTAGAGGCAGCTGCAGCTCCCAACGACGATTCCAAGACCGTGCAACGATTCCTGCAGAAAAACATATTTACACGGTTTGGGATGCCGAGAGCAATTATCAGCGACGGGGGCAAGCATTTTGACAATAGACTAATTGCCAAGATGTTGCAACGCTTCATATATCACACAAGATCGCCACGGCATATCACCCACAAACCAACGGGCAAGCAGAAATTTCCAACCGGAGTTGAAGGGAATACTCGAGAAAGTTGTAAATCCCTCAAGGAAGGATTGGTCATTAAGACTAGATGACGACTTTGGGCATATCGCACTGCATTCAAAACACCCTTAGGTATGTCCCCTTCCGGCTTGTCTATGGTAAAACATGTCATCTACCGGTGGAAATCGAGCACAAGGCGACTTGGGCAATCAAGACTGTGAATATGGATTGGGAAAGTGCGGACAAAAGCGCTTGATGGATCTCAATGAGATAGAAGAATTTCGTGCACTCGCCTATAACAATGCACGAATCTACAAGGAGAAAACAAAGCGATGGCACGACAAGAAACTATTGCCACGGCAATTCACGCCAGGCAACTAGTTCTCCTATTCAATTCTCGGCTAAAACTTTTCCCGAAAGCTGAAATCAAGATGGTCGGGACCATTTGAAGTCGTCAAACCATTCTCCCATGGTGCCGTGATAATCAAGTCCATCTCGACAACCATGAATTCAAAGTTAATGGACAAAGATTGAAGCACTACAATGGTGCCCATGTGGAACGTAACAAGGAAGTGGTCAACTTAGGAGATGCATGAGCATGCTCTCCTCTCAAGATTTCTTTTCTTTTTTTTTACTTTTATTTCTATTTTTAGGAGATATTTTATTTTTTCTTCATTATCTTTAGTTTTCAGTTTTTTCTTTGTTTTCTTTTTCACAACAAGACTCACAACTACTATGCTAAGGAAATTTATCACAAGATCCTTGCCCCGCAACCAATGAAGAAGATGCCGCGACAACTTACTTCATGCATGCACAAGCTGATGCCACGGCAACCAACCCCGAAGATGCCACGGCAACCAAAGTCAAGACATCCCGGCAACAAGAAAACAACCATTGCATTCAAGCAAGAAAATCAAGACGCCAACTAGAAGGAAACTAATCATCTACGATGACGAACTCTCGGAGTAAGTCCTCGTATGCATTTTTATTTTTATTGTTATTTTTCGTTATTTTTATGCATGCATTGAGGACAATGCCTCACTCGAGTTTGGGGGGGATTGTTATTAGTAATTACCATGTTTAGTTACATTAATCTTAAGCATTACATTTAGGATACATAAATTGCTTGCCATGCCTTTAATTGGAACAAGAATTGCTTAGATTTGATGAATATTCGATGATGACTTTGCCAATGCACTTAATTGATAGAATTTTTATTCTAGGATAACCATGAAAAACTTAGAATTGTACTATGATGCTAAATTTGATGAAACACTGTTGTGGTTTGATTGATTTAAGGAGTTCTAGTAAACTTAGGTTGATAATTAACTAATTGGGGATTAGAATAAAAATTGGATGAATGCTAGAGGTGCCCGAAATTGGCTCTAGCATATGCTAAAAAATTGATCACTAGAGGTGCCCAAACTGGCTCTAGGAGGCGTTAAAATTTTTTTCGGTTAACTAGAGGTGCCCAAACCGCTCTAGTCGATTAAATTAACTTAAGAAAACTAAAAATAAAACACTAGAGGTGCCCGAAATTGGCTCTAGTTAAAACATGTTAAAAAGAACCCAATGAAGTAATTTGAAAACCTATTGTTTGCATAGAATCCGAAAAATCAACTTGCACACAACTCCGCACACACTCACAAGCATTATAGTTTGATTCCGAGTAATTCATCGCTTTTCTGAAAAATAAAAAGCCAATCATACTTTGTGCCCGGTTCGAGAATTGAAATCAAGTTCAAAGCTAAGTTTGTGAAAATTTGAAGTCTTGGCGGTAATTATGAGTTTGCATTGCTTGAGGACAAGCAATAGTTCGAGTTTGGGGGTGTGATAAGTGTTCAAAAGTACTATTTTTCTTACCCTTTTACTCATATTATTGTTAGACTTAGGCTCATATTAGTTGCATAGTTAGCCATTCATGCATTAATCCATGTTTCCTTCAATCGTTGAGCTTGATTACATAACTTGGTGATTTTTGTGGAAATAGATGCTGCTTTGGTGTGTTTTTGTGTGTATGTGCAGGATCACTTGCCAAAGCAATGCCGAGCTAGTTGCCGGGGGCAATGCATGAAGGATATGCCGAGCTAGTTGCCGTGGCAAAGCATGAAGGAGACGCCGAGCCAGTTGCCATGGCATTTGTCGACAAAGACCAAAAGCAATATGGATGTCGAAATTCATGATTTTACAAGCCCAAGATGACATGGAGCAAGGTCCAAGCCCAAAGGAATTTGATTGCCATGCAGAGATTAAAGAAGAATTAAATTCCAAGTGGATAGGAGAAGTTCTAATAGGAATAAAATTATAATAAAGAATTATATTCTTTAAAGATAATTTAATTCCAACTCAAACTCCTCCTCAAAGAAGGACTTTGGCCTAGCCCTATAAATAGCAAGAGATTTCGACAATTCAATGGAGAGAGCAAGAGGGAAATTTCGGCAAGTCCAAGTAGGGCAAGAGGAGAGAATTTTCGACAAGCATCAAGGGCAAGGAGGATTTCGACAAGCCTCTTCCTTCATCTTTGTTCGATTGGGTTCATGCTAGGGATTAATTATCTTGTGTTTCTTTGGAACCTAGCCATGAACTAAATTTACTTGGCTATGGTTATTGTGTTTAGAGATTGTGAGAAACTATTGGTTTTTGTTTAGGTAATAAGAGTTTGCACTTTTCTATTTCAAGGTTTATTCATTCTTGATTCTTATTATTGTTTGCGAGTGAATTGGGAGAGGATCTCGTGATTTCATCCATTTATCTAATATCGGGAGAGTTAGATTCAAGAAACGAATGAATATGATCTTTATGCAATCCAATGATGGTGAAGATTAATCCGGCTTAGGAATAAGTTAAGGATTTCAACGGCTAAGAGGAGCGCAAGATTGGTTGTTGTTCACCCTTGATTCACGCAGGGATGTATTATCAAGGCATGCACAAGTAGCTAGAGTTTCGACTTAGGGATAAGAAGAAACCATTGAAGAACGCTCCGCCGAACCTTGAAGTTGCTGCCCAGTCGCCCAAGTAGTTGCCCAACTAGTCGCCCAAGCAACCATCAATTAGTTGCCAAGGCAACCCCGTTGTGCAAGTCGCCACGGCAACTGAGTTGCCCGTGCACTCTTTTACCAAGACAATCCAATCGGCTATCACACCTCAACTCACGATAACCTGGCCTATTCTCTCTCAATTGAATTCATCTTTTCTTTTACTTATTTGCTTTCTAGATTAGTTATTAGTTAAAACTTCTATAATCCTTCACTTGTGTTTTTACTTTTTACAGTGCAAGAGACTAGATTCTTGAAGTGGCACCAATCCCTGTGGAGACGATATCTTTTATACTATAACTTGCGACGTGTATACTTGCACAATTGCGTAGCACTTATTACGCGCAACAGCTCTATCGACTTCAATTCCTTTAGATGAGATCTTGTGACCTAGCACTATACCTTCATCTATCATAAAGTGGCACTTCTCCCAATTGAGCACTAGATCTGATTCTTCACATCTTGTTAGCACTTTCTCCAAATTACCGAGGCAATTGTTGAAGTTGTCTCTGAATGCCGAAAAACCATCCATGAAGATTTCTAGGAAATCTTCCACCATGTCAGAAAAAATTGCCATCATACATCTTTGGAAAGTTATTAGAGGATTGCATAATCCAAACGACATCATTCAGAAAGAATAGGTACCATACGAGCATGTGAAAGTGGTATTTGCCTGATCATCTGGTGCTATGGCAATTTGGTTATAACCTTAGTAGCCATCAAGAAAATAATAGAAATATTTACCTGCAAGTCGGTCAAGCATTTGGTCAATAAATGGCAAAGGAAAATGATCTTTCCTAGTAGCTTTATTTAACTTGCAGTAATCCATACGAACCCTCCAACCATTCAGTCCTAGTTTGGATTACTTCATTGCTTTCATTGCTTACCATGGTTATACCTCCCTTTTTCGGTACACATTGTACTAGGCTTACCCATATACTATTAGAGATAGGATATATGATACCAGCGTCAAGCCATTTAATGATTTCTTTCCTCACGACTTCCTTCATAGAAGAGTTAAGCCTCATTTGTGCCTCAATTGTCGGTTTATGATCATCCTCCAATAGGATTTTGTGCATACACACTGCCGAGATAATTCCCTTCAAGTCGGCAATTGTCTATCCTATTGCCTTTTTGTCCAGCATCAATATGTCGATCAACCTTTTTTCTTATTCAGGCTACAACTTAGAAGAAATTATCACATGCAAAGTGTTATCGTTTACCAAATAAGCATATTTCAATTGCCTTGACAATGGTTTCAATTCTAAAATAGGAGGTTGCTCAATAGAGGGTTTTTCGATTTTACCTTCCTTACCTGAGTAGTCCAATGTTTCAAAATACTTACCTAGACGACTTGCTATCCAATTGGCTTCATCCTGCCTCATGTTCGGCAATACAATTGCTGAGGCAATTGTTAAGATAATCTTCCTCCATGTTGAAATTGAATTCAGTTGTGGCTTGGATGACTTGGCACTCTTCTGGATCATCAGCGTGCTTAAGGGTTTGAAAAACATTGAGCTTCACTTGTTGGTCGTTTACCCTCATGGTGAGTTCTCCTTTCTCGACATTGATCAAGGTCTTTCTCGTTGCTAAAAACTGTCTCCCAAGAATAATGGATACGAACTCATCAACTTCACAATCCAAAATAATAAAATCAACGGGAAAAAAAACTGTCTCCCTCTGGATGTACGTAGGATCTGTCAGCAAGCTGTAGCATAACTGTTGTAAGTCTTGCTTTCTCGATTCCCAATTTCTGGAAAACTGATTTGGGCATCAAATTTATGCTTGCTCCAAGATCGCACAATGCTTTCCCGACATAGTGGTTTCCGATTGAACACAATATTTTGAAACTGACAGGATCTTTAAGCTTAGGTGACATGCGATTATTTAGCACGACCATGCATCCTTCTGTCACAACAACTGTTTCAAATTCCCCTAGCCTAGTCCTCTTAGAGACGATGTCTTTAAGGAACTTAGCATAGTTCGACATTTGTTCTATTATTTCAACCAATGGCAAGTTGATGCGGACTTGCTTCAAGATGTCAAGGAACTTCTTGAACTGGTATTCTTGCTTTTGCCGTTTCAACCTTTGTGGGAATGGTGGTAGCAGTCGGATGTCTTCAATCTTTTCATTGGTTTGGAACTTGATGGAAGAATTTGCCGAGGCATCAGGACTTGCCGAAGCATATGCAGTTGCAAAGGCATGTGGAATTGTCGTGGCATGTGGAATTGTCGTGTCATTCTCCGATTCATTAGTTTTGGCAGAGGTTTTGTTGTTGGACTCATCTTTTTGGACAAAGGGCTGCTCCCTTGGTTGAGTGAGCTTGGTTTTCCTTAAGTTGTCGGCCACTCCGAGTGGTGATTGCTTTGCACTACTCGTGGTTGCTCCTTTGTGATTTCAGTATTGCTAGGTAAACCGCCCATTGGTCGTGTGTTCATGTTCTGAGCAAATTGCCTGACTTGTGTCTCCAATAACTTTAGGGCCGCCTCTTGGTTTTGCAATCTCATCTCAGTCCTGTTGATAAAGGCATCAGTTCTTTTCATGAAATTATTATTCTCAACCATATAAGATTCAATTTTTAACATGAAAGCATTGAGAGAATTTTCTAAAGAACTAGATGGTGTCGATTGTTGCTGCGACGTCTATTGCCGTGGCAAGTTGTGTTGGAATCCCGATGCTTGAGGGTTCTGATTGCTCTAGTTGAGAGCATTGTTGGGATTACTCCATGAGAAATTGGGGTGCTTCCTCCAGGCTGGATTGTAAGTGTTGGATATCACATTGTTGTTTCGGTTGTAGTTTCCAACATAGAAGCTAGATTCTGGATTCTGCGGACACTTAGAAGAATCATGGTTATCATTACATAGTTCACAAAATGAACCAACTACCTTAACCTCATGCATGTTACTTGGTCGAATCATGTTTTTAACCAAGTTGGTTAATGCGGCCAATTGTGCAGAAATAGATCCTAATGAATCAAGCTCATTTATCGTGGCGTTGCGTCTGGCTATTCCCCTTTGGGTGGTTGGGAATTGATAATCATTCTTGGTGAGACGATTCAGAATCTCTATCGCTTTCTCAGGTGACTTGTCTAGGAGTATGCCATTTGCCGAGGGATCTAACATCATCCTTGTTGGTGTGTTCATTGAGTTGTAGAACATCATCACTTGTGTCCACAATGGGAATCTATGCATAGGACATTTATGTAAAAGCTCCCAAGCCTCGTACATGGATTCATCGTCTGCCTACCGAAAAAAAGTATCTAGCAATAAAATCACGACACAAATCCGTCCAAGATCCTATAGATCCATATGAAATACTATTCAGCCACGTTTTTGCCCTATCCCTCAGTGAATAGGGAAATAATTTCAGCCTTAGGATATCTTCATGGACTCCTTGTAGCTTTAATGAATTGCAAATCTCCAGGAATGATTTGAGATGTTGTCTGGCATCTTCAGTTGCTGAGCCGCCAAATTGACCAATTGTGTTGATCATGTTGAACATCACAGGTTTTAATTCAAAGTGAGGGGCTTCTATCTCAGGTGCGACAACTATTCGGTTTCGACCATTGAGATCTTCCTCTAAGTAGCTCGAATGGGTTTGTTACGAACAGGTTGTACTACTTGACCTCCTCCTCCTCTTACTACGATGTTCTGGTTACCATTGGCATTCAGATTGCCGACAGGGTTATCATGTTGTCATGCCATTGCTGCTCGTTGCTCTCATCTTTTTCTATGAAGAACTAGTTCTATCTCGGGTTCGAATAGGTAGTTTTGTGTTGTTGGTCTCCCCTGGTCATACACAGATGCAAAACCAAAGTTGTAAGTCCCTTGAAATCGATTAGAAATAAAACAAAAAGAAAAAGAAACAAAGGTGCAAGAAATTAAAAACAAAGTCGCTATTGCCAATCCCCGGCAACGGCGCCAAAAACTTGTTGCGCGTAATAAGTTCTTCGCAATTGGTGCAAGTGTACACATCGCAAGTTATAGTATAGAATATATATCGTCTCCACAGGGATTGGTGCTACTTCGGGAATCTAACTTCTCGCACTGAAAGTAAAAACACAAATTGGTGATTGTAGGAGTTCTAATTAACAAGTAAAGTAAAAGAGAAATTAAATTAAAGAAAGATGTAATCAAATAAGAGAAAGTAAGTCAGGTTATCGTGAGTCATGGTGTGATAATTGAATGGACCGTTGTAGTAATTGAGTGCTCGAGTAACTCAATCGCTCATCAATAGAATTCAGTCGGATTGCCTGGGCAATTAGAAATGGAGCGATTGCCTGGGTAATTGGATGACAACCTTCAAAGTTTGGCGAAGCGTTCTTCAATGGTTTCTCGTTATCCCTAACTCGAAACATTGTTAATTGTGCATGCCTTAATAATACATCCCTGCGTGAATCAAGGGTAGACAACAACTTATCTTGCGCTCTTTTTAGCCGTTGAAATTCGTAACTTATCCCTAAGTCAAATTAGTCCTCACCATCGATTGATTGAATAAAGACCATGCTCATTCGTTTCTTGAATCTAACTCTCTCGATATTAGATAAATGGATGAATTCACGAGATCTTCTCCCAATTCACTCGCAAAATTAAGAACCAAGAATGAACGAACTTTGAATTAAAATTGCAAAATCAAATACCTAAACAAATCCAATCGTTCTCACAACCACAAAAACACAATAACCCAAACCAGATAAAATTAGTTCATGGTCAGATGCAAAATAAACACAAGATAAAAATTCCTAAACATGAATCTAATGGAAGCAAACGAAGAAGAAGAAATTGAAACAACCCCAATTTGCTCTCACTAATCACACATTCCTTGTAGTTGGCGGGTAGGGCTTTATATAGAAGATGGCTAGGTCAAAGTTTTTCTTGAGGAGGAAGTTAAGTTGGAATTAAATAGAATAAAAGAAATAAATTTCTTTTATTATTATATTTTTATTCCTCCAAAAACTCCTCATAAAACTCTTAGAATTTAATATCCTTTTGATCTCTGCATGGAACTCCAACTCCTTTGCTTCAAGCCATTTATCTCGAACATGTTGGATTTATCCAGTCATCAAATCAAGTGCCACTTCATCTTATCCTCAATTGCCTCGGTAATTTCCTGATTGTTTGGGCAATTAGTTTATGCTCACAAAAGCATACCAAATCAGTATCTTTTTCCACAAAAAACAAATAGATTATGAAATCAAGCATGACGATGAAGGAAACTATGCAACTATGCATAAATGACTAAAAATGCAACTAGAATGAGCCTAAGTCTAACAATAAATTGAGTAAAAAGGGTTATAAAAATAGTACTTTTGAACACTCATCAACGCTCCTGACTTGTTTCTTAAAGTTTACCAATTCATCATTTTGGCTTTGGATGGTGCGCTGTGCCGCTTCATACCTACCATTCCATACTTCAGTTCCTTGGTGTAGTGCTCTCTCGTAGCCTGCAAGCTTTCCCTTCAAATCTTGAACTACACTTTCTAGTTCTGATATCTTTTTCTGTAGTCCTTCATTCTCTTGTTACATATGAACTTTATCTTCATTGTGGTATTTTATAACCATTTGTTCCAATTGTGACACTTGGGCAGACAACTCGAAGTTTCGGGCTTGCTCTTCTTCTAGCCTCTTCTTGGCCTTGCTGCTTGATTCTTTGATTTCCTGAGACTTCTTCTCGTACATCTTTTTGTAATTATTCCTTTCGTTCGTCATATCATCCAATTTCTCTGACAAGTTCTGAACTACCTTGCTCGTTCCTCATTTTTGATTTGCTTTGCTTTGTAATTGTTGTGAATTTTTTGCAGCTCCTTCAAGTCTCGATTGATTCTTTTGTTTTGTTCCATTAGCTCTTTTTCCTTTCCTTCGTGCATATTCACTTGCAGTTTCGCCATGGTTAATTCTTCACTAAGGTCATTGATTCCCTTCTCATATTTCTTCAAGTCCAATTCTAGATCATGTTTAAGCTTTTCCAATGCAGATGGTGGCTCCTAGCAGGTTGAGCTGATGAACTAGTGTTTTCTTGAATTCCCCGAAATGTGTTATCATTAACCCTTTGAGTCCTCTATTCTTCATACCTTAACATGACTTCCAGATCCTGATATGGTTGAACCCCCATTGGCCTTTCCCATGCTTTTGCAGTTTGAGCAACCATCCCTTTATAATCATTTGTCTTGTGAGCGTTTTCAAATCGCGCCATGCTTGTAATAGCTGGTACGAACTATCTTGAACCAAAATGTCTGGACACTAATAGGGAACAATAGGTCGTTCCTCCCAAATCCCGGGTAACGGGACCCAATCTCAGTCTCTATATCAATACAAGAAGGATGTCCCCTTGTTCAACTAGGGAGCCCTCCATAAAACATCGGCATCTTTCATGACCTTGAAATATTCTTTCTATTGCTCCTCTTTTTTTTTCTCTATCAGGCAGCTAGTTAGATGTTCTTCTATTGGTGAATACATGTCAAGATATCTGATGCCTCTATAAGGAGTGTTCTACCAATGACCTCTGAACCAAATTTTGAGCAACTGCACACGACCCCAAAATCTTCCTTCCCCCGATTTCTTGCACACGGTCAATGATCTATAGGTTTCAATTAAAATGGCAGGCACTAGATTTACCCCTTTTTCCAATCGCTCGAACAGTCCCACTATTGACGGTTTATGTGTTCTAGAGTCATTGGGAACAAAACCAATCCATATATACACAGGGCGTATAAGCTCCTCTTCCTAACTTGTTCATCATCACTTGTCAATATCAACTCTTTGAGAACTCTCCAATTTATCCGTTGTTTGTCTTCATTTTGATCAGTACTATCACTATTAGCTATCTTCCTATCCAACCACTCCTTATTTTTTGCCGTGATCTGCACTAATTTATTCTTGAAGCCTGAGTTGTTTTTAGGTCTAGTGTAGATCTTATCGCTTTGAATTCTAGGACAATTAATCAGTGCCTCGTACTCATCGAGTGTGGGTGTCAAGTCTACTCGCCAAAGGTAAAACAGTTATATGCAGGATTCCAGAATTGAGCCATTGCTCGAAGCAATTCCTGATCTATCTGTACAGTCAACAATAAATCTATGTCCTTGAATTCCTTTTTGAACGACTCTTTCATGTCGTTTCCCCATTGATCCCATATTACTTTGACTTCCGGCAAGCAAACATTCTGATTGGTTTTTAACTTGGTCTGATTCTTCATCTGTGATACATCGCCTCTACGAAGACTGTCTCCCTTCTGATGCTGAGTTTGTTCTGACCATGTCCAGACCGCGGTATTGCCGTCTCATATCTGAGACCCTCCAACCATATTGAATACTTCCAAATCAACTGATTCCCGAACCGATGTCAAATCAATGTAATATGACATGGTTCATTTAAAATAATAAAATTGAACAACCACAAAGAAAACAAAACAAAAGAAACTCGTGTCAGTATTGTGAATTAATATGAAAAGCAAATAAACAGAATATTAACATATAAGAACATTCAATATTGGCAAAGAAAATAACCAGAGTAATGTATTTAAACTAGCAGCACCTGTCCTAGGTCCTTGTCTGGTTCTAGTGGGGCAGGTTTCTAAATAACAAAATGTGGGTTGCATTCTAGACTCTGGGTTCCCGTACTATCGTTACTGTCTACTGTGACAGGAAGATATCGATTTGGTAGTATAGGTCCTTTATAATAGAGGTATTGGCCCCACGGTGCATAAGGTTAGTATAGCGAAAGAAGACAAAATTATGAACTCGGAGGTTGAGAGCCTTACGTCGGATCATGTCTTTCTCCCACTTAAGGGTGAAAAGCCCGAGTAGAAGGCTATGCATGAATGACATATATATCATACAGAAAAGCTACCTCTATTTTTCCTGAGAATTTATCCAACAATTCTTGGAAAAATTAAATTGAAATTATTGTTCGATATGACACGTGAAATTAATTAATTAGGCCCAACTCTCGATTTTATTTCCCCAGTGGAGTCGCCAAGCTGTCGCAGCCATTTTTAAAACCGAAGTGTGGAAAATAGCCTGACGATTAGGATTTTGAAACAGGGGTTTTGCCTTTTTATTTGTTTAATCTTGAAAATTAAGGTTTTTCATATTAAATCAAGTTTTTCACTTAATTAACCATAAAATTGATTTTTCTTTTATTTTAATCTTAAAAAAATACTTTTAGAGTCGCCATCGGTCACTTTGGTAGACCAGACACCATAAAACAACCAGAGATTCATTTTCTTAAATTTTGGGTTTAGGAGTCGATTACGCGTGTGGAAGGATTAGCACCCCCCACAAACGCATGTTATCGGTACTTTATTAATTCCACATGGCATTTTGGCATTTCAAACAATAATTTAAATTTAATTAAATCATTGATTGTTAACTAAATTTTCATTTCGAATGGAAGTATCCTTGTGTAAGAAAATACATTTTTAAGCGAATATAAGTTTTGAAACATCTAGTTATTTTAGGATACTTCAATTTATATTCAAAAATGTATCTCAACACAAAAGGTTTTAAATGCATGTCCATTTATTTTCTTGTCAATTTTAAGTTCTAACTTAATTAGGGCTCCAATTAATTAAATTAATCAAAGAATCTATGAATATTATCGAATTTAAGGGTTTATGTGATAACACCCAAACAATTGGGTACTATCCATATTAGGCCCTAAATCCACAATATTCCTAATTATTTAGTGATTCTAACTATTTAAACCCTATTCTTAATTTAATTTTAATTAACTATGTGATTACAATATTTTAGGTTTAAATGAAATATTAAATATTCTACTAAAATGCCCTTTTTGATTAACATCTCATTACAATGAGGCACTAATCAATTTAGGGCATTAAAGTTTCCATTTAATAATCATTTATTTTCTACAATTATCTCCCTAATTAATTAATTTAATTAAAGACCCTAAGTTCAAAAGGACCAAATTAAAAACAATATACTACATGCCCTTTTAAACATGCAAACATTTATAATTTAAAACAATTAAACTAAATAAATTAAACAATTAAAAATGGACCAAATTGCATGAAACTATAAACCTGAAAGCCCAACTTAAATTTTATTATAAATTAAACCCAAATTATACAAACCCAAACCCAAACCCAAAGGCCCAAACTCAGCAGCCCAAAACCCATAGAATTTGAATGGGAGCGCGAACCCGAAACTCGACCCGCACATAAATGCACGGATCCTACGTGACCCGACGTCAAAATGACGTCGTTCCAACTTGGCTATAAAAAGCCCAAAACCGAGTTGGATCGGTCATTTGCTCAACCTTCTCTCTCTCGCTTCCCTCATACCTCTCTCTAAATCCTCTCTACCCAAACACAAAAATTCCCAGAATTCAAACCCATTTTCGATCAAACACCCTTGTTCATCTCAGTTCTTCATCTTTTTCTTCTTTTGATCCATAAAAAACACCAAAAAATCTTTGTTCATGTAACCCCCTAAACCCAGCCCAAAAGAAATAAGCCGAATCTAGAAAATCACGATTGAAAACTTGTCCCTCAAGTTATAAATCTTAGGTTTAAATATTTGAAAAAACAAAATTGTTATTAAAGGTAAATAACGCAATAACATTACATTTATTATAAAACGTAGTCGTTTAACATTGTTACGATAGTTTGATTAAATATCCGAAAATAACCTTATAAATGCATGCATCCAATAAAACTCAAATTATAAACAGTCCCAAAGTCCGAGTTACATAAATGTCCCAAAAATATTAGTCAAAAATAATTGAAAAGAGTTCGTACTGATGAGTAATACTATCTGAGTAAAAGCGAGATGCTCTGAGTACAGAGTCACCTAAGAGAGTCTGATATTCTGAAAGAATAACTAAAGGTGTGGAAGCTAAAGAGCTTAGCGTGTCTCTAAAATGCAAAAAACCACAAACAAAACAGTATTTTTGTATTTCTGATAAATTCTTTTGAAAACACATTGAATTACAATAAATCTGAATCATAATGATATGATGTCTAATGCTCATGAAACGCAATACCTAATATCTGATACATCATTTAAAGAGTAAGGTTCCCTAGAACATACTCTCTCTATCGTCACCATCCGAAGTGGAACTCAGCCCAAAGAGTGGAACCACTAATCCGAAGTCGAATTCAGCCTGAAGGGTGAAACCACTGAACTTCCTCGAACAATCTCAATCCATGTACCCACAATGATATGATGCTGATTTTAAAATCTAAATCTCATCTGAAACTTGAATTATTAAAATTCAAGTTGCACAATTTTATATATCCGATGTTTCACAAAATTTGAATTCCATAAATCTAATATTTCATAATTCGTTAAATCTGATTTTTAGTTAAAACACAGTCTAATATGCTATGCATGATATTCTAAAATTTTCACAGATCACAACACAGAATATGCACACAAAATGTATGGAAACATTTATTTAAAACACCGAAAGAAACACATAAGGGTATAGCACAGGAAAAGACACACCTTTAAGCAATAGAAGCTCTAAAATCGAGAAGGGTGAACCTCACGCTCAAATCTAGCCAAACAAAACCTACGATGATAACTCTTCATTAATAAATATTTCTATCACTGAGCCACCAACTATAAACATAAGACTAATCTAAAGACATACTCACGTAAAGATCTCGAAGAACATACACTATCTAAACAAAATGAGGTAACTCGTCAGCCTCAGAGTTGATACCTGAACACGAGATTAGCTCAGGTCAAACCAATAACCAATTATTCTAAAATTACTAAGTACAATAAATTGTACATAACAAAAGAGAGCTTCCGGGTTCGAATTAGACAAAACGGACAACGAATACGGACTCAAGACATCGAAAAAGGTCAAGATAAAAATTGTCTGAAAAAGTCAACTTTAATCAACTCTGATCAAATATTAAACCGATCAAAGTCAAATCTAAAGGTCAAAGTCAAAGTCAATAAAACAAAAGTCCACACAGTCAAAGGTCAGACTAGTCAAACAGGTCGGTCAATGGGCTAGATCCAGTCTAAGGTCAAACCGGTTCGGGTCACTGGTCAACATAATCAGTTCCATTTACTTAGATCGGTCCGATTTGGTTCATTGACTGCTTCGGTTCAATTCTGATCCCACACGTAACTATGGTTGCAGCCGATTAATTTAATTGGTTCAAACCACATACTCAGCTCTCAGCTCAGCAAACTCACACACGGGACAAACACACCTTAGACTCAGCCCACACCCTATAACCCATTCATAAGGGTAACTAAAAACGCAACTAGAGTTTCCAGAAACCTTTAACGGCGGCAGCAGGTGATAACCGCGACGGCGAAGAACACGAATGGTAGCCGATCTGAACATGCACGGCGGCACAACAACACCCCGAACGACAATGGTACTCTGGAAATGGGCTCGGCGACGCGAACACAGTCACAAAGTGCACTCAACGATTTCAGGAACACAAACACAACTCGCAAGAGATTAAATGCAAAAGAGGCTCACGGTGGCTTACCCAAATTCGAACTGAGGACAAGACGACGACGACGACGACATTAAACCGACAAGGACGGCGGAGTACGGCGGTGCAAGGAGCCACGATGTGGAAACAGAATGGTTTCGATGGCAAAACCCACAAGGTTTCCGAACGGTTTCATCGTTGATTCTCCCAAACGATGAACAGAAAGATATACTAAAGTTTGGGGGTTTGGTCACACGATGATGATGGTCGTGATGGCGGTGATAGCGTAAGCAATGGAAGAGAGGATGATGACGGCGCAAAGAGAAATCGCAAGGTTTCGCCCATGTTCCTTGCGATAGACGGTCAGCGAAGGTGATCTAATGGTTGGTGTTTGCTCGCGATGAGAAGGCGAGAAAGATGTGGTGAACGGAGCGGCGAACGTACAGGGTTAACACGGTGGTCGGAGCTTGATCGGAATTGAGGGTTGGAGGTTGGCTTTAATTTCAGAGAGGGGTGAGGGAGAGTAGCGGCTGCTGATATTCCAAAATGGCATGCCAACCGGCCATTAGGGCTAAAAGAGAGTTATAAACTCTAATCAATAGGGTAAATCACATATGAAGGCCCTAAACTCTTAGGGGAAATCATGAAACAGCCCAACATTTTGGTATTTTTCACAACTGGTCACTAAAAATCACTTAAGGATTATTTAATTCCCAAATATCTCAATTAGGGATCTGAATATAAATCCCCAATTATTAGGGTTTTTGATTTAAAAATCCCAGAATTTAGGTTTTCCAAATTGAAAAAATTTAGGGGTGTTACAGTTTATTTGTTTCTTAAGATCAAAACCTAGAAAAACATATGAACTCATCCATTGTTCTTTAACTTCCCTCACTTTGATCTTCCGCCATCCTCATATCCAAACCCCGGCCTGTTCGCTGGCCACCGGAGGTGACGCTGACCACCACTAGTCGTCGTCTCCAGTCATCTTCTCCGATCACCCCTATACTTCGACCACCGCCTAGTTCGATTTCGGACACCGCCGGCCACCGCAAGGCGATTTCTTGCCACCGTGCTAGAAACCTAAAATCCCCTAAAACCCCCAAAAATTGTCGATTTCACTCAAAAGCTCCTAAATCTAGTCCTGGCTCAATAGAGCCACCCTTCTCCAACCACCTAGGACCTAGATCTACCCAAAACCTAGCCCTCTTCGACTCCGACCGAACTTAAAACCTCACCGTCCAAAACACCTATCCAAAACTTCAGCGGCTTTTACTTCAACTCAGCTTAAGTTTATTTCTATTTGGTTACTACTTTTAGGTTTTCAAAAGTTTAGATCTAATTTGCTTGTGTTTTTGTGCAGGGAAAATAAAGGAAAAGGTTGAGACATACCTTCCGATGGCGGCAGGCAAGCTTTGACAATGATCTCCAGCGACGGTTTTAGCTTCCTGGAATTCTCCCAACTCTGGTAAACTCTCCAACTTCTTTTCTCTTTCCTCAATTAACTCCCCTAATGATTGCGCAATATTGATCTTAATTATTGTTTCTCTCTCTCTATTTATAGCTGGTGGATCGGCTGACGTCAGTGGAGCATTAATCCGCGTAAAACCTTTGTGGACGAATAAAGGCCTGCCACGTGTCCATTGGATACCAAATTTGAGCGGGCTGAGAAAGCACAAACATGCCTTTGTGTTTGTTTGGGAAAATTTAACTTGTAAATGGGCGAGAAAGATTTGTATTTGGGCCTAAAACTTGTATTTTGGGCTTTTTGTATTGTGAAGGGATTTTATATTTTGTAAATGGGTTTCTATTGTGTAAATTGGGCCTTGTATAAACTTTTATTTATGTGGGCTATCTCTATTTATAATATTGGATCCCCAATTTATTTATTTACTTGTTATTTATTTTTTTGGTTTTATTTATAGATATGTATATATATATATATATGGGTACCCGAACAAAATACGGGTATTACAGTTGGAAATCAAAGAGTTCGCTGGAGAATGAGGTCGGACCGTTGCTGTCTATTACCGGAGGTAATATTTTCTTTCCAATTTTATTTCCTACAGATTTAATAAACAAACACATCAGATCTAAGTCTAAATACTAAAAACAATAATCAAATAGATCTAAAAAAATATAACAGTGCTAAATCTAAGTCAAAAATTAGATTCAAAATAGTATTGAGGCTTATCTGAGTGTGGCCGAGGGGGATTTCGGAGATCAGAGAATTTAGGTTTCCGACGGAGTTGAAAATGATAGAGAAAGATTCGGTTTGGGTAGATTTAGGTCTTAGGAGGGGGAAGATGGTTGGATTCTGTTGAATCCGGGTTTAGATTAGAATTTAGAATGAAAAAAGAGTTTTTTGGGAGTTTTTAGGGTTCCGGCACGGCGGTCGGTTGGAACCAGATAGTAGAGTGCGATGGCTGGAGCAAGGTAGGGGGTGATCGGGAGTTGCAGGCGGTGGCCGACGAACGGCCACCGGTGAAGGGTTGAGATGGATCAAGTGGCGGAAGGTGCAGCGGAATATAGCCGGAGGGTTTGGTGTTCATTCGAAATTGGATGAACACAAGATGAACATGGTTAAAAAAGGGTTGTTTTGATCCGGATTTGGGTTAATTTCTAGGTTTGGATTTTTGCTAGAGAGAGTAGAGAGAAGTGAGGGGACGGGTGATATTAGAGAGAGATAGAGGTTTGAGAAAAATGGGAAAAGAGGGAAATTTGAACCGGGTTGGGGTTTAAATATCTTGACCCACAAATTGGATCAAACCCGGATCAAGACCTACGCCTTACTCTCATATCTTCATGGTTTTACCCCTTTATTTTGTATCTTTTTCAATTTGGTCCTAAAAGCTTGTACCTAAATTTCAGTTTTAATTCAATTTCATCCCTATTTTCAATTGCTTTTAATTATTTGTTTTAATTGAATGTATGTTCGTATATGAAAAATGGGCATACAATATAATTGTTAGGGTGATTAATCACTTAGTATAAATAATTAGATCCCTTTAACTTAGGTTTTTTAATTAAGTTTAATAATTAAATATGGAGATAATTGTAGAAAATAAATGATTATTAAATGGAAATTTTAAAGTCTTAAGTTGGTTAGTGTCTCATTGTAACGAAATGTTAATCAATGAGGCTTTTTAGTAGAACATTTAATATATTATTTGAACTTAGAATATTATAACAACGTAGTTAATTAAATTAAAATTAAATTAGGATTAGATTTAAATAGTTAGAGTCATTAAATAATTAGAAATATTATTGATTTAGGGCTTATTATGGATAGTGCCCAAGTATTGGGGTGTTATCACATAAACCCCTAAATTTGATAATATTCATAGATTCTTAAATTAATTCAATCATTTGGAGCCTTAATTAGGTTTGAACTTAAAATTGACAAGAAAATAAATGGACATGCATTAAAAATCTTTTGTGTTGAGATACATTTTCGAATATGAATTGAAGTATCTTAAAGTAACTGGATGTTTCAAAACTCATATTCGTTTAAAATGTATTTTTTTTACAAAAAGATACTACCATTCGGAACAAAAATTCAATTAACGATTAAGGAATGAATTAAATTTAAGTTACCGTTCGAAATGCTAAAATGCCACGTAAAATTAAAAAGGTACCGATAACGGGCATTTGTGGGGGTGCTTATCCTTCCCCATACGTAACCGACTCCCGAACCCAAAATTTTAAAGAAACGAATCTCTGGTTATTTTTATGGTGTCCGGTCTACAAAGTAACCGATGGCAACTCTAAATTGATTTTCAAGAATAAAATAAAGAAAATTCGATTTAGTACAAGAAACGTTAATTTTCAAGATCAAATTAAAAATGGACAAAACCCTAATTTTTAAAATCAATCGTCGGGCTATTTTTCACATTCGGTTTAAAAAATGGTCGCGACAGCTTGGCGACTCTGTTGGGGACCTAAAATTGAGAGTTAGGCCTAATTAATTAATTTCACGTGACATTTTGGCATTTTGAGCAATAATTTGAATTTAATTTTTCCTAGAATTATTGGATGAATTTTCAGGAAAAATGGAGGTAGCTTTTGTGTATGATATATCTGTCATTCATGCATAGCCTTCTGCCCGGGCTTTTCACCCTTAAGTGGGAGAAATACATGATCTGACGTGAGGCTCTCCACCTCCGAGTTCAGAATTTTGTCTTTCTTCCGGTATACTAACTTTATGCACCGTGGGGCCCACGCCTCCATTATAAGGGACCTATACTACCAAATCAATGTCTTGTTGTCGCAGTAGACAGTAACGACAATTTGAGAACCCAGAGTCTAGAACACAACCCACATTCTGTTATCTAGAAACCCACCCCACTAGAGCCAGACAGGGACTTAGGACAGGTGCGGCCAGTTTAAAATACATTTCTCTGGTTATTTCCTTTGTTAATTTTACATGGTTATTCTGTGCTAGTATTTTGCTTTACATATTAATTCACAATACTGACACGAGTTTTTTTGTTTTGTTTTTTGGTTGTATAATTTTGTTATTTTAAATGAACTATGTCATATTGCATTGTTTTGGCATCGATTCGAGAATCAATTGAATTGGAAGTATTCAGTATGGATGGAGGGTCTTAGATAGGAGAAGACAATACCGGACATGGTCAGAACAAACTCAACGTGAGAAAGGAGATAGTCTTCGTAGGGGTGATGTATCACAAATGAAGAATCAGGCCAAGTTAAATACCAATCAGAATATTTGCTTATCGGAAGTCAAACCAATATAGGATCGGTGGGGAAATGACATGAAAGAATCATTCAAAAGAGAATTCGGGGATATAGCTTTATTGTTGAGTGTACAGATAGACCAGGAGTTGCTTAGGGCAATGGCTCAGTTCTAGAACCCTACATACAACTGTTTTACCCTTGACCGAGTAGACATGACACCCACATTCGAAGAGTATGAGGCACTGGTTAATTGCCCTATAATTCAAAGCTATAAGATCTACACTAGACCTAACAACAACTCAGGTTTCAAGAAGAAATTGGCGCAGATCACGGGAAAGACTAAAGAGTGGTTGAATAGGAAGTTAGCTAATAGTGATAGTACTTATCAAAATAAAGACAAATAGCGCATAAATTGGAGAGTTCTTAAAGAGTTGATATTGACATGGGATGGTGAACCAATTAGGGTGAGAAGTTTATACGCCTTGTGCATATACAGATTGGTTTTGTTCCCAAGCACTCTAGAACACATAGATCCGTTAATAGTGGAATTGTAGCGATTGGAAAAAAGGGTAAATCCAGTGCCTGCCATTTTAATTGAAGCCAATAGATCATTGACCGTGTGCAAGAAATCAGGGGAAGGAAGATTTTTGGGTTGTGCGTAGTTGCTCAAAATTTGGTTTAGAGGTCATATGTGGAACACTCCTTATAGAGACATCAGATATCTTGACACATATTCTCCAATAGAAGAACATCTAACTAGCTGCCTAATAGAGAAACAGAAAGAGGAGCAATGGAAAGAATATTTCAAGGTCATGAAAGATGTCGATGTTGTGTGAAGGGTTCATTGGTTAAATAATGGGACAACATTTTTGTATCGATATGGAGACAAAGATTGGGTCCCGTACCTGGAATATGGGGAGAAACAACTTATTGCCCCTATTAGTGTCCAGACAGCTTGGTTTAAGACAATTTGTACCAGCTACTGCAGGCATGGTGCGATTTGAATATGCTCACAAGACAAATGGTTATAAAGGGATGGTAGCTCAAACTGCAAAAGCATGGGAAAAGCCAATGAGGGTTCAACCATATCAAGATTGGGAAGTTATGTCAAGATATGAAGAATGGAGGACTCAAAGGGTTAATGATAACACATACCGGGGAATTCAAGATAATGTCAGCTTATCTGCTCAACCTACTAGGAGCATGCCATCTGCATTGGAAAAGCTCAAGCATGATTGGGAGTTGGACTTGAAGAAATACGAGAAATGAATCAATAACCTTACTGAAGAATTAACCATGGCAAAACTACAAGTGATTATGGACAAAAGAAATGAAAAAGAGCTAATAGAACAAAACAAAAGAATTAGTCGAGACTTGAAGGAGCTGCAAGAAATTCACAAACAGTTACAAAGCAAAGCAAAAAGGAGGAACGAGCAAGGTAGTGCAGAACTTGTCAGAGAAATTGGATGATATGACAAAAGAAAGGAATAATTACAAAAACATGTACGAGAAGAAGTCCCGAGAAAGCAAAGAATCAAGTGGTAAGGCCAAGAAGAAGCTAGAAGAAGAGCAAGCCTGAAATTTCGAATTGTCTACCCAAGTGTCACAATTGGAGCAAATGGTTATAAAGTACCACAATGAAGTTAAAGTTCAGATGGAACAAGAGAAGGGATGACTTCGAAAAAGGGTGTCAAAATTGGAAAGTGTAGTTCAAGACTTGAAGGAAAAGATCGCAAGCTACAAGGGAGTATTACAGCAAGAAAGCAGAGCATGGAAAGGAAAGTATGAAGCAGCACAGCGTACGGTCCAAAGCCAGAATGATGAATTGGTTAACTTCAAGAAACAAGTCAGGAGTGTTACCTCGTACGTGCAGATCTTGTCCAAACAAGCCACAAGTCTGTTGGAACAACCAGATGTTGAGCTCGAACATAGAGAAGTCATTTCCCGTCTGTTACATGAATTAGTCAATCTAGGAGTTAGGGCTAGCTGTTTTTTGTAGAAGAAACTGTCTTTTCCTTGTATTTGGACCTTCTAGCAAATGAATGTTTCCAAAAAACTAGTTCTTGAATTCGATGTATTTTTTGCATTCATGTATTCATACATGCATTCATACATTCATACATGCATGCACTTACATTACGTTTTATTTTGCAAAGTAAGTGGTTTAATAAAGAAAGGTTTTATGGCAGTTTATTTTTAAACCGCAATTATTCTGCATTCTTACAGAACCTGCTTGCGCTAAAAGCCATGTTTGTTAAGGATCGACTTACCATTTTGAAGAATGATCGAGTAAAAATGAAAAATCACTTCGATAAAATAGAGCAATCTATGAAGGACTATGTTGCTTAGACTTAGAGAGAGATTATCAATAAGCTAATAGCTCTGTTGGGGCCAAAAGAGTCTGGAAAAGCCAAAGTACATGAGGGTGCTTCTAACAATATGAATGATCAGGCAGAAACCACATCTCACATAAGGATGCAGCCTGAGGGACCTCCTCCTACGAAGAAGGTCCAAATCAATCTAGCAAGAGTAACGCCTAGCCATCCGGTGCACATTGGAGCGAATTTTGGAAGTGGAAATGAGGTTCTCGATCTGAATAATTTGAATGAGATAAAGAAAATCCATGCTGAGATCGAAAAAAAGTATGAGGAATGTTGCAAAGCTTTAGAAGACTTTTTGCTGGAAATGCAGAAAGTGAATGAAACGGGACCTAGTGCAGTTGAAATGAGCTTAGTAGCTAATCTAATTCTACCTCCAAAGTTTAAAGTTCCAGATTTTGAGAAGTACGATATGACTACCTGCCTATGGGCCTACCTTACGATGTACCGCCGTAAGATGACTGCACACTTAAAAGATGAAAATTGTTGATACATTGTTTTCAGGATAGTTTGGCTGGTTCAACAGCACGATGGTGCACACAATTGAGTTGCATAAACATTCAATCATAGAAAGATCTCTTTGGGGCTTTCGAAGAACATTATAAGCATGTGACGGAAATGGTCCCCAGTCGTGTCATGTTGCAGGGCATGGAACAGAGAAGTAATGAAACACTCCGTTAGTATGTCCAGAGATAGAGATATATAGCGGCCCAAGTATGGAAAGTGAGGTTGCCCATATGTTCGTACAGACTTTAAGAGGTCCATTTTTCAAAAGATTGATCAGTAATGCTACGCAAAATTTTTTCGATATAGTAATAAGTAGGGAATTGATTGAAACAACAATTAAAAGTGGTAGAATCGAGGGTGGGGATAACTCTCGTAAGAATTACAAGAGAAAGGATAGTGAATTGAACAACACGAGCGTATATGAGGCTCCTAATAATGTTACCATTTCCCCACCCGATGCAGCGTCAGGAAATTCACAAGGTTTAAACAAGAAAAATTCTCGTGGCCCAAGAAATGATAGGATAAATTTTACGCCGATACCAATGTTGTATGCTGAATTGTACCAACAGTTGTATAAAGCGAATCTGGTGAGGCCATATTATCTGACCCCTCTACAGCCTCTTTACCCCTATGGTACAAACATGATGCTCATTATGAATTCTATGCCGGAATACTGGGGCATACGATTGAGACCTGCACAACATTTAAAAAGGTGGTTCAAAATTTGATTAACAACGGGATTTTGAAGTTTTATGAGCCCAATATTGCTGGGAAATCATTGCCGAGCCATGGTGGGCGAGGGGTGAATGTCATCAAGGAAGATGATGAAGCAAAATGATTGAAGACAGATGTGTCAGAAGTCATATCTCTGTTGAGGTGGGTATTTGAACAGTTGTACAATGTCGGGATGATTGAGATAGGCATGAAAGTGGAGAAAGAGGTACAGTCTGATGTGTACTGCGAGTGATCATGAGATTCAACATTGCTCAAAGTTTAGAGGTTTGATACAAAAGATTATGAATAATAAAGAAATTGAGTTTTTCGAGAAGACAGGAGAGAGGAAGAAAGTTGAGGTATGTACTTTCGAGTCTTCTGGAGTCAAGTATAGGATACACAAGCCTTTGGTGGTTTCTGTTAGACCCAAGGCTAGAAACCCGTCAAATGTGAAACCAACAATGACTCCCAAGATCGTGATTTCACCTCCAATGCCGTTTGCTTTCAAGAACACTCACAAAGTTCCATGGAGCTACACATCCAATGTGACTATACTTGAAAAAGGTAACTCACATAAGGAGATAAAATCATAGGATGAAACGAATACGATGCTAGAAGAGAAAAATAATTAACAGTCTAGTACAGAATCAGTGAATGAGGTGGGACACTTTACCCGTAGTGGTATATGTTATTCTCCTGAAGTATCAAAGGAAGCGGAGAAGATAAAAAGAAAATCTGTGACAGTACTTGAGAAGATCTTTGGGGGGAAGAACCTGCTCCCAAAATAAACGGGCCAATAACAGAAGAGCAAACTCAAGAATTTTTGAAATTTCTAAAACACAGTGAGTATAGTATAGTCGAGCAGTTGAAAAAGCAACAAGTTAGAATTTCTATCCTAGAGCTGTTGTTAAGTTCTAAGAGACACTGTAATGCCCTAATAAAGGTGCTCAATCATACATTTGTGCCAAACGACATATCCGTGAACAAGTTGGACAAGATCGTGAATCATATTACTATAACAATTATATCATATTCAGTGATGATGAGATCCTTGAAGGAGGAATGGGATCCGTAAAGTCCTTGAATATCACTACGTACTGCAAGGGCTATGTATTACTAAGAGTATTAATTGACAATGGGTCAACGTTGAACTTTTTGCCGATGATCACTTTACAATGGTTGTCGATCGATGATTCACATATGAAGACATACAAAAACACTGTAAGAGCCTTTGATGGTACAACACGAGATGTTCTTGGTAAAATTGAAGTGTCATTGCTCTTGGGCCCACAGTTTACAATATGGAGTTTGTAGTGATGGATATTAAGCCTACATACAATTGTTTGCTTGGAAGGCCTTGAATTCATTCATCCGGGGCAGTACCGTCTTCTCTACATCAAATGCTTCTATGACCACTGATGCGCCGCACATTGAGACAAGGGAGAATGCCTTTGAATGTTCATTTAGAGCTTTGGAATTCATAAATGCAACGTTCATTGCTAAAGAAAGGCCAATACCATAACCCAGATTGTCAAACTGTACCAAAATAATAGTCCGAGAGACGCTTGGTAGGGGGCGAGGACTAGAAAAGGGCTTGGTAAATGGCTCTAGGGATGTTTGCGACCAGAGCCTATAATAACGAAGAAGGACCACTTTGGGCTCGGATTTGAAGAAGAGAGAAAGCCAGGGGATGGCCTTCCTCTTGAGAAGTATTGTGTGTTTAGAGTGCTTCGCAATTGGTGCAAGTGTACACGTCGCAAGTTATAGTATAGATTAGATATCGTCTCCACAGGGATTGGTGCAACTTCTGGACTCTAACTTCTTGCACTGAGTAAAGAAATAAATTGGAGATTGTAGGAGTTCAAATTATCAAATAAAATAAATGTCCAAGTAAATAAAGGAAGGTTTTGATTGAATAAGAGAGTAGGTTGGATTATTGTGACTTGTGGTGTGGTAGTCGAATGAAAAGCTTGGGCATATGTTTGCTGAGGTAATCGAATTGGTGTAGAAATTTGTCAAATGTTGTGGCAACTGGGTTCCTTCCTTCAAAGCTCGGTAAAACGTCCTTCAATGTCTCCTTGTTATCCCTAACCCAAAGAACTAGTCAATTGTACATACCTTGGTAATACATCCCTGCGTTAACCTTGGATGAACAACAACCTATCTTACGCTCCTTTTAGCCATTTAAATATGAATCTTATCCCTAAGTTGGATTAACCTCCATTAACATCTTATTGAATAAAGATCATGTTCACTTGTTTCTTGAATCTAAATCTCCCGATATTAGATAAATTGATATCTCTCGAATTCCTCTCCCAATTCACTCGAAATTAAATAAGAACCAAGAATGAACAAACTTTGAAATTAAATAGCAAACAAAAACCTAAACAATCCAACTTTTTTACACAACCACAAAATCCCAATAACCCTATCCAATTAAATTTAGTTAATGGCTGGGTGAAAAATAAGTACAAGATAAAAATTCCCCAACATGAATTGAATGAAAATAATGAAGAAGAAGATATCGAATAGCCCATTTTTCTCTCTTTTCCCCTTGAATCCAACTCCCAAAGGCTGCGGCTGAATCTTCTATTTATAGGAGATGATTAGGTCGAATTGTTGTAGATGAGGATGAGTTTAAGTTAGGATTAATTAAGATAAAAGAAATAACAAATTCTTTTTATCCTTATCCTCCAAAAACTCCTCATAAACTTGAAGTTGTAATCTCCTTTGAGTTCTGTGTGGAATTCCAACTCTTTAAGATTTATCCTTGCTTCTCGTGCTCATCTCGAACGAGGTGGATTTATCCAGTCATCAAATTGGCAGGTTCTTTATTTTTATCCTCAATTGCTTCGACAATTTCCCGCTTGATAAGGCAATTAATTCTTGCACACAAAATCGCACATATCGATAACATCTTTTCCACAAAACCAACCAAATTGTCTAATCAAACTTAATGGTGAAGGAAACCATGAAATAATGCATGAATAACTAAATATGCAACTAAAATAAGCCTAAATCTAACAATAATCATGAGTAAAAAGGTAGAAAATATAGTACTTTTGCACACTTTACTCACCCCCAAACTCGAACTATTGCTTGTCCTCAAGCAATGCAAAACCAATAATTACCTACCAAGACTTCGATCATTAAAAATTTGCTTCGTACTTGACTTCAATCCTTAGAACCGTGGCACAAAGTATGATTGCCTTTCAATTTTTTGGATGACACAGAAATTACTCGGACTTGAACTATAATGCTTGTGACTATGTGCGTGTGGAGTTGTGTACAAGTCGATTATCAAGATTCCATGTGAAAAATAGGTTTTTATCAATTTAATTACCGGGGCTTTATTTTTATTTTTACTAGAACCAATTTCGAGCACCTCTAGCGATTCTTTAATGTGTAACAACTAAAGCCGGTTTCGGGCACCTCTAGCAAGAAATTTTGAGTTTCAATTTCCCCAATTTTTAAGCAACCTAAGTTCACTAAGTCTCATTTAATCAATCAAGTCACAACGGTGCCAAATTATATTCATCATCATAGTAGAATTCTAAGTGTTTTCCATGCAAATCCTAAAACTGAAAGTTCTATCAATTAAGTGTAGTGGTAATTTATTCATCATTGGATATTCAACAAGTTTTGGCAAATTAAATTCAAAGGCATGGTAAGTAATATATGCAACCTATATGAAATAACTAGAGATGAATGCAAAAAAAAGATGAAATTAAATAAAAACAAACAACTCCTCCACAAACTCGAGAGAAGCATTGTCTCTATTGTACATGAGTTAGTCGGATAGGTCGTCACCTTGAATGACGAGTTTTCTTTGAGTCGTGTGCTTGATTCGTTTGCCAGCTCGTGGTGGTTGAGTGCATGTGGCTGGTGGTGCGGCTTGAACTCTTACTTTCACAACCTCATTGCTTGCTTCGGGCTCTCGATTAGCTTCTTCGGTTATAGAAGCTTTGATTTGGTTGTACAAACGGTAGCGATGTCACTGGTTTGGAGATGGACTCGTCTGAATCTAAAAATCCATGTAGAGATTCAGTACGAGTAGGTTCAATCATGGGGGATTTACCTTTTTCGTGTGCAGCTGTGGTCGTGGCTTCCTCGGTTACCGAGGCAAGTAGGTCGGCAAAAAAAACCCCAGGAAAGACACGGTGTTATCAGGGTACTTCTCAAGGATCACTCGTGTGATAGCTATATTATGGTCCCTCATGTACCGTATGAATAGCATTTGTTGGGCCTCCATTTGCTCCAATCGTTGTGTCAAAAGGAGCAGCATTGCTTCGATTTGATTTATTTTTGCTGAGGTTGGTTCACTTGCCTAGGCATTTGTACTTGCCCGGGCAGTGGTCAGTGTAGGGGATTTCTTTGCCAGCACTGGTTCTTTCGCTGGTTCCTCACCCATGATTCGTAGGTATTGTGTCTGATTCCATCCTTTTTTGGCAGGCAATTTCTCGTTTGTATCATCACTTGGCACCTTTTCGTTCTCGCATAATCGAGTTATTAAGCTCCAGAAGAAAAGAGCACCTATATCTTTTTGACCACAAGCAAATATTTTATCACAAATAATTTGTCTAATATATATAATTCGCTTGTGTAAAATAAAATGTAATAACAAAAGACGAGAATAGGAAATTGTGGCGTTATGAGTAGTGGGCATTAGACATGTTTTAATAAATTTATTCCACAGTTTTGCCTCGGGTTTTAACGTGATTCAATTTAGCGTTCCCTTCAATGCTCCTTGGTTCTATTCGACACCTTCGATTGTGAGGTCCTTGAATACCTTCTCGACTCCTTCGGCCGTGATGTTATCAACAAAAGCTTTATGTACATTTTTTTCAATGTATATCTCAAAAAATGTATTGATCGTTTCAGCATCAATGAGGATTGCCCTGCCACGAGCATAAACATAAGGGTTGTTGGGATTAGAAGCATGAGAATAAAACTCTCTTACCCATGATACATTGTCGGGCTTTGGTTGATGGCAAAAGATTTTCCATTTATGGTGCTTGATTACTTTAAAGATGAATGCATCAAGGCCGAGATTCTTGCGGGAGACGGTGTAGTTGATTCCTTGTTCTTCCCACACCTTGCAGCTTGCAAACTTGGTGAGAAAGTGCTCTTCGATGATCTGTGTCACAAACCGATGGTAGGGGGTTCAGTTTCCTTGGAAGAACTCGAGTGAGGCATGGATTTAAGGTTCTTGGCCATGGAATTATTGGGTAAAAGAAAACAAAGAAAAACTAGAAGAAATCTCGAGTTCAAAGATGAGGGGAGAGTAAAGGTTAAAAGATGGAGTAGAGGTTTAATGGTGGGTAAAGGGTTGAAGATGATGGTGTGTGTGATAGGTGATGGTTGACTAATGATAGTTGATGGAAAGAAAATGAAGCAAAGCTAGGCGTTGGTGCGTTTGGATGGCTAATGGGGATTGGGGGAAGGTGAAGGGCGTGGACGGCTTGGAAAAAATTAGGAGGAATTAGGGTAATCACTTTAAATAAGTGGTTTAATCCCTCAAAATCAGCCCTTTATTTATTCCCAAGGGTAGACTCTATCTTTGAATCCAACTCCTCCTCTTCTTGAACTCTTATCCTAAAATTCAAAACAAAAGATAACTATGGAGTAAATATAATAAAATAAAGGAAAGAAAATGTAGAGATAAAAATAAAATAAAATAAATAGAGATAAAGCTAAAACTATCCTAAAGAATGAAAATTAAATGAAACAAAAATAAAACTAGAACTAAAAATCTGAAAATAAGTCCAAAATAAAATAATGCGAAAAATAAATAATAAAGAAGAGTATATTCATGCATCTCCTAAAGCAAAAACTTTCTTGTCGCGCTCAACATGGGTGCCGAAATAATGCTTCAAACGTTGTCCATTAACTTTAAACTCATGTCCGTCGATGGTGGACTTGATTATAACAGCACCATGGGAGAAAGGTTTGACTACTTCGAATGGCCCGGACCATATTGACTTCAGTTTTCTCGAAAAAAGTCTTAAACGAGAATTAAAGAGGAGTACCAATTGTCCTAGCAAAAATTGTCTCGGCAATAGCTTCTTGTCATGCAATGCTTTGTTTTCTTTTTGTAGATTCTTGCGTCGTCGTAAGCTATGGCAGGAAATTCTTCTATCTCGTTGAGGTCCAGTAGACGCTTTTTCCCTGCACTTTCTAAATCCATGTTAACGGTTTTGATTGCCCAATAAGCCTTATGCTCAATCTCCACCGGAAGGTGGCAAGTCTTGCCGTAGACAAGTCTGTAAGGTGACATGCCTAAAGGCATCTTGAATGATGTTTGATAGGCCCACAGTGCTTCATCAATTCTTGCAGACCAATCCTTTCGAGAAGGATTGACAACTTTTTCAAGGGTAGCCTTCAATTTACGATTGGAAATTTTGGCTTGCCCATTAATCTGTGGGTGATATGTCGTGGCAACTTTATGGGTCACTCCAAAGTGTTGTAACATCTTAGCAATAAGTTTATTGTCAAAATGTTTGCCTTCATCGCTGATGATTGCCCTCAGTATTCCAAATTGCGGAATATGTTCTTTCGTAGGAACCTTTGTACCATATTGGAATCTTTTTTGGGAACTGCAATTGCCTCAACCAACTTAAACACATAGTCTGCGGCAAGTAGGATATAGAGGTTACCAAACGAGGATGGGAAAGGCCCCATAAAATTGATACCCCATACGTCAAATAATTCCACCTCGAGTATGTTTTGTAATGGTATCTCATGTCTCCTTGATATATTCCCCATTCTTGACAACGATCACATCCCTTGTAGAAGTTTTGGACATCCTTATAGAGGGTAGGCCAGTAAAAATTGGATTACAGAACTTTGGCCGTTGTTCGAGTTCCTCTAAAGTGGCCTCCATAAGGTGAAAAGTGGCACTGGTGTAGCACATTTTGTTGCTCCTCTTCGGGGACAAAGCGTCGTATCACCTGATCTGCACATTATTTAAAAAAAAGGCTCGTCCCAATAATAATGCTTAGCATCATGTCGGAACCACTTCTTTTCTTGGTGAGTAAGGTCATAAGGCAAAATACCACTAACCAAGAAATTAACCAAATCAGCATACCAGGAAGTTGTCGTGGCAACTAATAACTTCTCATCCATGAATGTGTCATGGATTTCCAAGAAGTTTGAATCTCTATTTCCTTTTTCCAACCTTGATAAGTGATCGGCAACTTGGTTCTCGTTCCTTTCTTGTCCTTAATTTCGATGTTAAAATCTTGTAAAAGTAAAATCCAATGAATCAAATGACGCTTGGCATCTTTCTTAGCAAATAGGCACTTAATTGCTGAGTGATCGGTATGAACAATTACCTTAGTACCAATCAAGTAGGAGCGAAATTTGTCAAATGCAAAAACTACTGCTAGTAATTCTTTTTGTCGTGGTGTAATTTAATTGAGCATTGTTTAGGGTTTTACTAGCGTAATATATCACATGGAAAATTTTATCTTTGCGCTGACCTAAAACGGCTCCTACCGCAAAATCGCTTGCGTCACACATAAGTTCAAAAGGTAAGGTCCAATCAGGTGGAACGACAATAGGTGTTGTGGCAAGTTGCTTCTTGAAGGTTTCGAATGCTTGGAAGCAAGAATCATCAAAATTAAAAGCTTTGTCCTATTCAAGAAAGTTACACAAGGGTTTAGATATTTTAGAAAAATTATGAATAAACCTTCTGTAAAAACCTGCATGTCAAAGAAAGCTTCAAATTCCTTTGACTGAAGTTGGTGGCGGCAATCTCTCAATCACGTCCACCTTGGCTCTATCCACTTCGATTCCTTTGGATGAGATTTTATGGTTGAGCACAATACCTTCATCCACCATAAAATGGCACTTCTCCCAATTTAGCACTAGGTCGGATTCTTCACATCTTGCTAATACATTCTCTAAATTGTTGAGGCAATTGTCGAAGTTATCTCCAAATACCGAGAAATTGTCCATGAAGATTTCTAGGAAATATGCAACCATGTCGGAGAAAATTGCCATCATGCATCTTTGAAAGGTTGCTAGAGCATTTCGTAATCCGAATGGCATCCTTTGAAATGCATATGTACCATATGGGCATGTGAAAAGTGGTCTTTTCTTGGTCTTCTGGTGTTATGGTGATCTGGTTATAACCTGAGTAACCATCAAGAAAACAATAAAAGGTTTTACCTGCAACACGGTCAAGCATTTGGTCAATAAAGGGTAGGGGAAAATGTCTTTCCTAGTATCTTTATTTAACTTATGATAATCCATACAAACCCTCCAACCGGTAATAGTCCTAGTTGGAATAAGTTAGTTGCTTTCGTTACTTACCACGGTTATACCTCCCTTTTTTGGTACACATTGTACCAGACTTACCCATGTACTATCGGAGATAGAATATATGATACCAACGTCAAGCCACTTGATGATTTCTTTCATCACGACCTCCTTCATGGAGGGGTTAAGTCTCATTTGTGCCTCAATTGAGGGTTTATGATCGTCCTCTAGTAAGATCTTATGCATACATACCGCCAGACTGATTCCCTTCAAGTCTGCAATTGTCCATCCTATTACCCTTTTGTGCAGCTTCAACATATCGATTAAAATTCTTTCATGTTCTGGCTGCAGCTTAGAAGAAATAATTACGGGCAATGTGTCATTGTTTCCCAAATAAGCATATTTTAATTACCCTGGCAATGGTTTCAATTTGAGTATCGATGGTTGCTCAATAGAAGGTTTTCTGAGTTTACCTTCCTTACCTGATATTAGATAAATAGATGGAGTTACGAGATCCTCTCCCAATTCACTCGCAAACAAGAATAAGAACCAAGAATGAATAAACCTTGAATAGAAAAGTGCAAACTCTTATTAACTAAACAAAATCCAATAGTTTCTCACAACCACAAAACACAATAACCATAGCCAAATAGATTTAGTTCATGGCTAGGTTCCAAAGAAACACAAGATAAATAATCCCTAGCATGAGCCTAATTGAACAAGAAAGAAAAAGATGAAGAATTGAAGCTTGTCGAAATCTCCTTGCCCTATAAGCTTGTCGAAAATTCTCTCCTCTTGCTCTCTCCTTGAGTTGTCGAAATTCCCCTCTAATTTATAGGGCTAGGTCAAAGTCCTTCTTTGAGGAGGAAGTTAAGTTGGAATTAAATTATCTTTAAAGAATATAATTCTTTATTATAATTATATTCCTACTAGAACTTCTCCTATCTTCTTGGAATTTAATTCTTCTTTAATCTCTTCATGGAAATCAAATTCCTTTGGGATTTAGCTTTGCTCCACGTCATCTTGGGCTTGTCTAGTCATCAATTTCGACTACCATATCACCTTGTTCTTTGTCGACAATTGCCCTGGCAACTGGCTCGGCGTCTCTTTCATGCATTGCCCTGGCAACTAGCTCGGCATCTCCTTCATGCATTGCCCTGGCAACTAGCTCTAGCCTTGCTTTGGCAAGTGATCCTGCACAAACACACAAAACACACCAAAGCAGCATCTTTTCCCACAAAAACTACCAAGTTATGTAATCAAGCTCAACGATGGAAGGAAACATGGATTAATGCATGAATGGCTAATTATGCAACTAATATGAGCCTAAGTCTAACAATAATATGAGTAAAAAGGGTAAGAAAATTAGTACTTTTGAACACTTATCACACCCCCAAACTCGAACTATTGCTTGTCCTCAAGCAATGCAAACTAATAATTACCTGCCAAGACTTCAATTTTCACAAACTTAGCTTTGAACTTGATTTCAATTCTCAGAACCGGGGCACAAAGTATGATTGGCTTTTCATTTTTTAGAAAACTTAGGAGTTACTCGGAATCAAACTATAATGCTTGTGAGTGTGTGCGGAGTTGTGTGCAAGTTGATTTTTTCGATTCTATGCAAACAAGAGGTTTTCAAATTACTTCATTGGGTTCTTTTTAACATGGTTTAACTAGAGCCAGTTTTGGGCACCTCTAGCGAAAAAAAAATTTAGCACATACTAGAGCCAGTTTCGGGCACCTCTAGTGATCAAAATTTTTTTAGCACATGCTAGAGCCAATTTCGGGCACCTCTAGCATTCATCCAATTTTTATTCTAATCCCCCAATTTGTTAATTATCAACCTAAGTTCACTAGAATTCCTTAAATCAATCAAACCACAACAGTGTTTCATCAGATTTAGCATCATAGTAAAATTCTATGTTTTTCCATGGTTATCCTAGAATAAAAATTCTATCAATTAAGTGCATTGGCAAAGTCATCATCGGATATTCATCAAATCTAAGCAATTCTTGTTCCAACTAAAGGCATGGCAAGCAATTTATGTATCCTAAATGTAATATTTAAGATGAATGTAACTAAACATGGTAACTACTAATAACAATCCCCCCCAAACTCGAGTGAGGCATTGTCCTCAATGCATGCATTAAAGAAAAATAAAAATAATGAAAAATAAAATACATACGAGGACTTACTCTGAGAGTTCGTCATCGTATATGATTAGTTTCCTTTTGGTCGGTGTCTTGATTCTCTTGCTTGAACGCGATGGTTGTTTTCTTGTTGCCAGTGGTGGAATCGATCATCGTACGGTGTTGTCCTTATCGTCCTCTTAATCAGTGTCATTGGCTTTTCGCTTGGAGGATTCAATTGGTGCAGTCATTGTTGGTGCAATGGAGGACTCGTCCGAATCTGAAAAATCAGAAAATGATTTCGTAGGAGTTGATTCGGGCATAGGTGCTTTACCTTTGGCTTTTGCAGTGGTTGTCGGGATGTCTTTAGCTTTGGTTGTCGTGGTATCTTCAGGGTTGGTTGCTGGGGCATCCTCTGTTGTGATTACCGTAGCAAGTAGTTGGTAGTAAATTTCCTTAGCATAGTGGTTGTGAGTCTTGTTGTGGAAAAGGAAACAAAGAAAACCTAGAAACTAAAGATAATGAAGAAAAATAAAATATCTCATAAAAATAAAAAGAAAAAGAAAAAGAAAAAATTGAAAGGAGAGCATGCTCATGCATCTCCTAAAGTGACCACTTCTTTGTTACGTTCCACATGGGCACCATTGTAGTGTTTCAATATTTGTCCATTAACTTTGAATTCATGTTTGTCAGTGATGGACTTGATTATCACGGCACCATGGGAGAATGGTTTGACAACTTCGAATGGTCCCGACCATCTTGATTTCAGCTTTCCCGAGAAAAGTTTTAGCCGAGAATTGAATAAGAGAACTAGTTGCCCTGACATGAATTGTCGCGGCAATAGTTTCTTGTCATACCATTGCTTTGTTTTCTCCTTGTAGATTCGTGCATTATTATAGGCGAGTGCACGGAATTCTTTTATCTCATTGAGGTCCAACAAATGCTTTTGTCCGGCACTTTTCCAATCCATATTCACGGTCTTGATTGCCCAGTATGCCTTGTGTTTGATATCCACCGGTAGATGGCATGTTTTGCCATGGACAAGTCGGAAGGGGGACATACCTAAGGGTGTTTTGAATGCAGTGCGATATGCCCAAAGTGCGTCATCTAGTCTTAATGACCAATCCTTCCTAGAGGGATTTACAACTTTCTCGAGTATACCCTTCAATTCCCAGTTGGAAATTTCTGCTTGCCCGTTGGTTTGTGGGTGATATGCCGTGGCGATCTTGTGTGATATGCCGAAGCGTTGCAACATCTTGGCAATTAGTCTGTTGTCAAAATGCTTTCCTTCGTCACTGATAATTGCTCTCAGCATCCCAAACCGTGTAAATATGTTTTTCTGCAAGAATCGTTGCACGGTCTTAGAATCGTTGTTGGGAACTGCAGCTGCCTCAACCCATTTAGACACGTAGTCGACGGCAAGTAGAATGTAGAGGTTGCCGAAGGAAGATGGGAAAGGTCCCATAAATCGATCCCCCATACATCGAACAATTCCACCTCGATGATGTTCTGGAGTGGCATCTCATGTCGTCTAGAGATATTGTCAGTCCTCTGGCAACGATCACATTGCTTGTAAAAGTCTTGGGCATCATTGTACAATGTTGGCCAATACAAACTGGATTGCAAAACTTTGGTCGCGGTACGAGTTCCTCCAAAATGTCCTCCATAGGGTGAAGAATGGCATTGTCGGAGTAGATTATGTTGCTCTTCTTTAGGGACACATCGGCGTATAACCTGATCTGCACATTGTTTAAACAAAAGAGGCTCGTCCCAAAGTAATGCTTAGCATTATGGCGGAACCGCTTCTTCCCTTGGTGAGTAATGCCATAAGGTAAAATACCACAAACAAGGAAATTAACTAAATCCGTGTACCAGGGTATTACAGAGGCATATGCTGTCGTGGTAACTGCTCCCAAAATTGTCGAGGCGTGTGCGTCAAAGGCTGTTGCGGCATAGAGAGTTGTCGAGGCGTGTGCATCCATGGTTTCTGAGGCGTCGAGGGTCACCGAGGCATGCGCGTCCATGGTTGCTGAGGCAACTAAAATTTGTTCATCCGGGAATGCATCACACATCTCTAGATCCGCATCCTCCTCCGTGTTGCGTTCTAAACGTGATAAGTGATCAGCCACTTGATTTTTTGTTCCTTTTCTGTCCTTAATTTCAATATCAAATTCTTGTAAAAGTAATATCCAATGAATCAAACGAGTATTGACATCCTTTTTAGCAAATAAATATTTGATTGCCGAATGGTCCGTATGAACAATTACCTTTGTACCAATCAAATAGGATCGAAACTTGTCAAATGTGAAAACTACAGCTAGTAACTCTTTCTCCGTTGTTGTGTAATTCACTTGAGCACTATTAAAAGTTTTACTAGCGTAGTATATCACATGGAAGGTCTTACCTGTGCATTGGCCTAGGACTGCTCCTACCGCGAAATCACTTGCATCACACATGAGCTCAAAAGGTAGCGTCCAATCTGGTGGAACGACAATGGGTGCCAAGGCAAGCTTTTTCTTTAGGGTTTCGAATGCTTGGGTGCAAGAATCATCAAAATCGAAGACTTTATCCTGTTCAAGCAAATTGCATAAGGGTTTAGTGATTTTAGAAAAATTATGAATGAACCTCCTGTAAAAACCTGCATGTCCAAGAAAACTTCGAATTCCTTTAACCGAACTTGGTGGGGGTAATCTCTCGATCACGTCCACCTTGGCTTTGTCTACTTCAATTCCCTTGGATGAAATCTTGTGCCCGAGCACTATTCCTTCATCTACCATAAAATGGCATTTCTCCCAATTGAGGACTAAATCAGTTTCTTCACATCTTGCCAACACCCTCTCTAAATTGCCGAGAAAGCTGTCGAAGTCAGTACCAAAAATAAAAAAATCATCCATGAAGATCTCAAGGAAGTCTTCGACCATGTCTGAAAAGAGTGCCATTATGCATCTTTGGAAGGTTGCTGGGGCGTTACACAATCCGAACGGCATCCTTCGGAAGGTATAAGTACCGTATGGGCATGTGAAGGTTGTCTTTTCTTGATCTTCTGGTGCTATGGAAATTTGATTGTAACCTGAATAACCATCAAGAAAACAATAAAAGGGTTTACCTGCAAGACGGTCAAGCATTTGATAAATAAAGGGTAATGGGAAGTGATCTTTCCTAGTGGCTTTGTTTAGCTTTCGATAATCCATACAAACCCTCCAACCGGTCACAGTCCTGGTTGGAATGAGTTCATTGTTTTCATTACTTACCACTGTTATACCTCCCTTTTTTGGTACACATTGTACGGACTTACCCATGTGCTATCAGAGATAGGGTATATAATGCCGGCGTCAAGCCACTTGATGATTTCTTTCATTACAACCCTTTTCATGGCATGATTCAGTCTCCTCTGGGCCTCAATTGAAGGTTTGTGATCATCTTCCAACAAAATCTTGTGCATGCACACTGCCGGGCTAATTCCCTTCAAGTCGGCAATTGTCCACCCTATTGCCTTTTTGTGTAGCTTCAACATCATGATCAGCTTCTTTTCCTGCTCAGGCTGTAACTTAGAAGAAATAATTACAGGCAATGTATTATCGGTTCCTAAGTATGCATATTTTAGTTGCTCTGGCAATTGTTTCAACTCAAGAATCGGTGGTTGTTCAATAGAGGATTTTTCGAGTTTACCTTCCTTACCTGAGTAATCCAGTGGTTCAAAATATGTACCTGGTCGATTGACTAGCCAATTTGCCTCTTCTTGTTGTTCCTCATCGACCGGTTCTTCATACTCCTCAGGTTCCTCTTGATCGGCAATGTAGTTGCCAAGGCAACTAAATTCCTCGTCGAAGTTAAACTCTGTCGTGTCATGAAGAAATTGGCATTCTTCTGGATCATCGGCATGCCTTAGTGTTTGGAACACATTTAGTTTAACTTGCTGGCCATTCACCCTCATTGTGGGTTCTCCCTTTTCAACATCGATCAAGGTTCTCCCTGTTGCTAGGAATGGTCTCCCAAGAATGATAGGTGCATGCTCATCTGCTTCACAATCCAAAACAATAAAGTCAGCGGGAAAAATAAATTTATCAACTTTTACCAGTATGTCCTCGATTTTTCCCTCTGGATGTACATAGGATCTGTCGGCTAGCTGTAGCATAACTGTTGTAGGTCTTGCCTTCCCGATTCCTAGTTTCTGGAAAACCGATTTAGGCATTAAGTTTATGCTAGCCCCAAGGTCGCATAATGCTTTCCTGACATAGTGATTTCCAATAGAATAGGGTATTGTGAAACTTTCGGGATCCTTCAACTTGGGTGGCATACGATTGTGCAACATTGCCATGCATCCCTCTGTTGCGGCAACTGTTTCAAACTCTCCTAGCCTTGTTCTCTTGGACACAATGTCTTTAAGAAACTTGCCATAGTTTGGCATTTGTTCAATTGCTTCCACCAATGGCAAGTTGATGTGGACTTGCTTTAGGATATCAAGAAACTTCTTGAATTGGTATTCTTGCTTTTGTCACTTCAACCTTTATGGGAATGGTGGTGGAAGTCGGATATCTTCGATCCTTTCATTGGTTTGGAACCTGATTGACGGCATTGCCGGGATAACTGGAGTTGCCGAGGCATGCTTATCACAAGTTGCCGAAGCATCCTTATCGTCGGTTTCCGAGGCATGCTTATTGCCGGTTGCCGAGGCAATTCCTGGTTTAGCATCTGAGGCTTTGCCGCTAGGTTCGTCTTGATCTTTTTGTGGAGTTTTGTTTGATGAGCGGGTTTGAGCCTCTCTAAGTTTTTGGCCACTTCTAGTGGTGATTGCCTTACATTGCTCATGGCCAGTTCCTCTTGCGACTTCAGTATCGCTAGGTAAACCTCCTTGCGGTCTAGTATTCAGATTTTGAGCAAACTGTCCGACTTGATTTTCCAATGATTTGATTGCCGCCTCTTGGTTTTGCAATCTCATCTTGGTCCTGTTAATAAAAGCATCAGTTCTTTTTATGAAGTTACTATTCTCAGCCATATAAGATTCAGTTTTCATCATAAAAGCATTGAGAGAATTTTCCAAAGAACTAGATGTTGTCGGTTGTTGCTGCGGCAACTGTTGCCGTGGCATATTCTAATGGAATCTTGATGCTTGTGCATTCTGATTGTTCTGGTTTAGAGCATTGTTGGGGTTACTCCATGAAAAATTTGGGTGCTTCTTCCAAGCTGGATTGTATGTATTGGAAATCACATTGTTGTTCCGATTGTAATTCCCCACATAGAAGCTGGATTCTGAATTCTGCATACATTCAGAAGAATCATGGTTATCACCACATAACTCACAAAAAGAATCCATTACCTTGACCTCATGTGTGTTGTTTGGTTTTTGCATGTTCTGGACCATCTTGGTTAAAGTGGCCAATTGTGTCGAAATTGAATCTGATGATCCTAGTTCATGTATTGTGGCTTGGCGTCTAACTCCTTCTCTTCTAGTAGAGGGGAATTGATAATCATTCTTGGCCAGCCTGTTTAGAATTTGCATTGCTTCCTCCGGCGACTTATCTAGGAGTATGCCGTTTGCCGAGGCATCTAGCATCATCCTTGTTGGTGTATTCACGGCGTTGTAAAACATTGTTACTTGAGTCCACACCGGGAATCCGTGTAGGGGGCATTTGTATAGAAGTTCTCTATATCGCTCCCAAGCCTTGTACATGGATTCATCATCTGCTTGCCGAAAAGAAATAATGTCGTTACGAAGCTTATCAGTCAATTTTGTAGGATTAAACCGAGCAAGGAAATCATGACAAAGATCGGTCCAAGATGCTATTGATCCGGCAGGAATGCTATTCAACCATGATTTCGCCCTATGCCTCAGTGAATAGGGGAATAATCTTAATCGTAAAACATCAGGGGTGACTCTGTGTATTTTGAACGAGTTACAAATCTCGAGGAAAGATTTAATATGTTGTCGTGCATCTTCAGTTGTTGAGCCGCCAAATTGACCAATTGTGTTGATCATATTAAACATTACCGGTTTCAACTCAAAGTGGTCGGCTTCAATTTCAGGTGCGACAACTCCTGGACTAAGTCCATCAAGATCTTCTTCAAGATAGTCTCGAATAGTTCTGTTTCGTGCAAGAATCACTCCTCCTCCTGCTAGAACATCTTGATTCATATTGCCGTCTTGATTAGCCATTGCTACTCTTATCCTTCGTCTAAGTCTTTGTAAGGTTCGTTCGATTTCTGGATCAAAGGGATATTCTGGTGTAATCGGTCTCGCCCTGGTCATATACCAATGCAAAACCAAAGTTTGTTAGCCCTTTGAATCTTAAACAAGAAAAGTAAAAAGAAAGTGCAAGAAAATAAAAACAAAGTCGCTATTGTCAATCCCCGGAAACGGCGCCAAAAACTTGTTGCGCGTAATAAGTGCTACGCAATTGTGCAAGTATACACGTTGCAAGTTATAGTATAAAAGATATCGTCTCCACAGGGATTGGTGCCACTTCAAGAATCTAGTCTCTTGCACTGTAAAAAGTAAAAACACAAATAAAGGATTATAGGAGTTTTAACTAATAACTAATCTAGAAAGCAAATAAGTAAAAGGTGATGTAATTAGATGAGAGAGATAGGCCAGGTTATCGTGAGTTGAGGTGTGATAGCCGATTGGATCGCCTTGGTAAAAGAGTGCACGGGCAACTCAGTTGTCGTTGCAACTTGCACAACAGGGTTTCCTTGGCAACTAATTGATGGTTGCCTGGGCGACTAGTTGGGCAACTACTTGGGCGTCTGGGCAGCAACCTTCAAGGTTCGGCGGAGCGTTCTTCAATGGTTTCTTCTTATCCCTAAGTCAAAACTCTAGCTACTTATGCATGCCTTGATAATACATCCCTGCGTGAATCAAGGGTGAACAACAACCAATCTTGCGCTCCTCTTAGCCGTTGAAATCCTTAACTTATTCCTAAGCCGGATTAATCTTCACCATCAATAGATTGAATAAAGATCATATTCATTCGTTTCTTGAATCTAACTCTCCCGATATTAGATAAATAGATGAAGTTACGAGATCCTCTCCCAATTCACTCGCAAACAAGAATAAGAACCAAGAATGAATAAACCTTGAATAGAAAAGTGCAAACTCTTATTACCTAAACAAAATCCAATAGTTTCTCACAACCACAAAACACAATAACCGTAGCCAAATAGATTTAGTTCATGGCTAGGTTCCAAAGAAACACAAGATAAATAATCCCTAGCATGAACCTAATTGAACAAGAAAGAAAAAGATGAAGAATTGAAGCTTGTCGAAATCTCCTTGCCCTATAAGCTTGTCGAAAATTCTCTCCTCTTGCTTTCTCCTTGAGTTGTCGAAATTCCCCTCTAATTTATAGGGCTAGGTCAAAGTCCTTCTTTGAGGAGGAAGTTAAGTTGGAATTAAATTATCTTTAAAGAATATAATTCTTTATTATAATTATATTCCTACTAGAACTTCTCTTATCTTCTTGGAATTTAATTCTTCTTTAATCTCTTCATGGAAATCAAATTCCTTTGGGATTTAGCTTTACTCCACGTCATCTTGGGCTTGTCTAGTCATCAATTTCGACTACCTTATCACCTTGTTCTTTGTCGACAATTGCCCTGGCAACTGGCTCGGCATCTCCTTCATGCATTGCCCTGGCAACTAACTCGGCATCTCCTTCATGCATTGCCCTGGCAACTAGCTCTAGCCTTGCTTTCGCAAGTGATCCTGCACATACACACAAAACACACCAAAGCAGCATCTTTTCCCACAAAAACTACCAAGTTATGTAATCAAGCTCAACGATGGAAGGAAACATGGATTAATGCATGAATGGCTAATTATGCAACTAATATGAGCCTAAGTCTAACAATAATATGAGTAAAAAAGGTAAGAAAATTAGTACTTTTGAACACTTATCAATACACTCAAGTTTTCATCAGGAAAATTGAAGTTTAATGCTTCATAGTCATCACAAGTGTGACTTGCCAAAAAGTCTGCTATGGCACTCTCTTTTATCACTTTTCGGCTCACATACTGGATATCAAACTCCGATAGTAACATCTTTCATCGTGCTAATCTTCCTGATAAGGCTGAAGCTTCCATCATGAACTTCAGTGGGTTTAACTTCGAGATTAACCACGTAACGTGATAAAGCATGTATTGCCTTAGCCTTCTAGCTGTCCACACCAAAGCACAACATAGTTTTTCGATTGACGAATATCTGGTTTCACAATCAGTGAATTTCTTGCTCAAGTAATATATCGCCTTTTCTTTTCTTCCAGTATCATCATGTTGTGCTAACACATAGCCCATGGAATTTTCATAGACCGTTAGGTACAAGATCAGTGGTCTCCCTGAAATAGGTGGTACTAAAACTAGAGGATTGCTCAGCTATTCTTTGATCTTTTCCAAAGCCATTTGACATTCCTCATCCCAAGTCCCCGGGTTATTCTTCTTGAGTGGCCTAAACATTGGATCACACTTATTAGTTAGCTGAGAAATAAAGCGTGTGATGTAATTTAATCGTCCCAAGAAACATTGAACTTCCTTTTGTGTTTGAGGTGGGGGAAGTTCTTGTATGTCTTTTATCTTATCTAGATCGATCTCGATTCATCTTCTGCTTACAACAAAACCTAATAATTTACCAGATGTGACTCCAAATGTGCACTTAATCGGGTTAAGCTTCAACTAGAACCTTTTCAATCTTAGGAAGAGCTTTTCTAAATTGACCAAATGTTCTTCTTCAGAACGAGATTTGGCGATCATATTGTCGACGTATACCTCTATTCCTCTATGCATCATATCATGGAAGAGAGTGACCATGGCCCTGTGATAGGTTGCCTATGTATTCTTAAGTCCAAAAGGCATTACTTTATAGCAAAAAGTTCACCATAGCATCACAAAAGTTGTCTTTTCCATGTCTTCTAGGCATATCTTAATCTGGTTATACCCGGAGAAACCATCCATGAAAGAAAAGAGTGAATGTCTAGCTGTATTATCGACTAAATGTTAATATGCAGGAGCGGGAAATTGTCCTTTGGGCTTGATTTATTGAGGTCCCGGTAGTCAACACACATTCGTACTTTTCCATCTTTCTTCGGTACTAGGACAATATTTGCCACCCATTCTGAATACTTGGCTACCTCGAGGAATCCTACATCGTATTGCTTCTTTACCTCATCCCTGATTTTAAGGAGTGTTTCAGCCTTCATTCTTCTTAGCTTTTGCTTTACCGGTTTGCATTATTCCTTTATAGGGAGCCTATGCTAATGATGTCGGTGTCAAGGCCGGGCATAACTTGATACGACCAAGCAAAAATATCTTTAAACTCATTCAAAAGCTCAATCAGACTTTGTCTGGTTTTGGCTGTGATGGTAGTACCAATCTTCACCTCTCACATTTCTTCTTCGGTTCCGAGGTTTAATGTTCCTAGTTCCTCTTTATGTGGTAAAATCTGTTTTTTTCTCTTCTCCTACCATTATGAGCATATCACTTGGAACATCATATTCTTCCTCGTCGTCAATTTTTCCAACTTATTCCAAGAACATAGACAATTCAAAGTCAACCTTGAAGTCAGACTCGGATTCATTTATGTCAATGATATCTGAAAACTTGAAAAGGGAATAGGCAAAAGATATATCCAAAGGAAAAAAATAAAATGAATGGAATTTTTTATGCTTTTAACTCTATGGTTTTATGGTTTTGGTTTATTTATGAAAAGAAAGTTTTCCACACAAGATTTGAGGAAATGAATCTTTTATTGAATTCAAATTAAATGTTTGACATAGGCCTTTTACATAATATCCCCCATTGTCTCCAGGCCTGGAGCAAAGAGGTTAATTTTGAGAATTACTCTGAACATGTCTTAAAGACTACAAGAATTTCTTCAACAGTCCAATTGTCAAGCTCAGAGCAAGGGCGAATCATTGACAAGTACTCGCTCTCTTCTTCTTCTTCTTCAGTCACAGCGTTAATACTCAGCTTCCCAAACGCTTCACATAAGTTGCTCTTATCTTCTTCCATTTCATTAATTGGGACATTTGGATCCAGCAAGCCTCTGGATCTGAAGTTATGACTCAGGGGAGCAAGCCTCTTATATTCGCATAAGTTGCTCTTACCTTCTTTGCCATTTGTTGGGCTTAAAGCCCAAATCGAACCGATCTTTTTTCATTGGGATTACTACAGGATATAGCCTTCCTTGATGTCTCTTTCTGAATCCTTTTCCGATTTCAGCTCCTTTCCCAAGCGTTTGTTTTACCTGGATCTTCGTACAGCTTGATAATTCCAGTTCTATCACCTTGCTCCCTTCAATGACAAAGGTTGCATTAACTAGCTCCAATGTCCTGAAATAACACTCGAGCGCACCCTCATCGATCTCGATAAAGGGTGCATCAGTAGTTACTGATGCAATGATTTCTTTCTCTGCACCAAAAGTTATTAATTGTCCATTGATCACGAACTTCCACTTCTGGTGTAAAGTAGATGGAACCGCTCCTGCTGCGTGAATCCACGGGCGCCCAAGCAAGCAGCTATAACTAGGTCTTATATCCATGACCATAAATTCAACGTCGAAGGCCATTGGTCCAATTTGCAATGGCACCTCAATTTTACCTAACACATCCTTCTAAGTTCCATCAAATGCTCTAACCGTGGTAGTTTCTTCAGTGTGGCTAGTGGCAGAACATTTAGTGTCGACCCATTGTCAATAAGGACACCTAGTAACATATGTCCCTTACATCTAATAGTGATGTGTAAAGCTTTGCAAGATCTCGTTCCCTCACCTGGTATTTCCTCATCATTGAATGAGATGAAGTTTTTGACAGCAATGTTACCGACTAACATATCCATCTTATCAGTTGTGATCTCTTTTGGCACAAATGTCCGGTTTAAAATCTTTAACAAGGCCTCACGGTGGCCTTCAGAACTTAGTAGCAATGAAAGCATAGAAATTCTAGCCAGAAGCTTGTGGAGTTGTTCCACGACATTGTATTCACTGTGTTTTAAGATCTTCAAGAACTCTTGAGCCTCTGATTCCTTTACAGGCTCATGATATGTTGTTAGTTTTTCTTTGAAGAAATCTCTGTCATCTTCTTTTTCAGGCTCTTCAGCAGCAGCCTTTCTTTATGCCATATCTCTATCCTCTGCTATTGGCTAGGAATAGAGCATTCCACTCCTTGTGTAATGGCTCACCTCATTGACCGGTTCTCCTTTCTCTTGGACAGATGTTTCTCCTAGAGCTGTCACCTCACAAGTGTAATTCTAAGGGACCTGCTTGCTATCCTTGTATAGAAACGGCATTGGTGCTTTAATTATGAGCCACGGGGTTACACTCCTTGCTGGCTCACCAACTCTTGTTTTAACCTTAATAACTAAAGGCTTCATTCCGGTGTAGTCTCTTCTAGAGGATGACTCTTTTGATGCACATACATCCAACAAACATTCTTTGTCTTCTTTCTCAAAGAACTCAAGTTCTTTTTCATTCATCTTATTTTGAACTAGTTGCCTAAACTCTAAGCAACAATCAATCTCATATCCTTCCTTCATGAAGTACTCACAGTACAATTCATTATCAATCTTCAATTTTTGGGCTCCTTCTTCCAGCATCCCTACTGCCACTATTTGAGCCCATACCCACTTCATGGGAGCTCTAACTTTAGCAACACATTCTTTAACCACCTTATTCTCTTCTTCTATGATTTCATTCACACCTGACTTCTGATGATTTGGCAGAGGGTTTCCCTTATCTTCCGATGTATCGAATGATAACATCCTTGATTTTCTTAAATCATCTACCACCCTTTTGAATGTAGTGCAATTTTCAATGGTAGGCCCCCTAACTCCTGCATGATATTCACATTGCGCCTTCTCATCATACCATGGTGGGTATGGCGGTGAGAATAGGGGAACATGTATTGGCAGCACCATCTGAGATTTGACCAGCTCAGTAAACAATTCTGCGTGTATTATTGGGATAGGAGGAAAATATGGTTTCGAGCTCCCTTGATATCTTCATTCTTCCTTCGGAGGATTTGTGACTGTTAGAGCTATGGTCGAGACATTGGGCTTTTTGAAGACTACCCCCTTTGAGTAACTAGGGTTGTAGACATTAATGGAATTAACTTCATTGTCTCTCTTTTTGTAGGGTTTCTTAGTTTCCCCAATATCTAACTTTCCATTTTTCATTACCTCAAGTATTAATTCTTCATTTATAAGCATGTCCACAAAACTCTTTGTGGCATGATTGAGCATACGATCGTAGAAAGATCCTTTTAATGTCTCCACGAACATCGGGGTAATCTCACTTTCCAACAATGGTGGTTGAACTTGGGAAGCTACATCCCTCTATCTCTGTGCGTACTGGTGGAAGCTCTCATGATGATTTTGCTCCAATCCTTGCAGAACTAAACGGGTTGGAACCATGTCTGAAACATGTTTGTACTGCTCACTGAAAGCTTTGGACAGATCTTATCATTATCTGATGTTAATTCGACTTAGTTGTGTATACCAGCGTGCAGCTGACCCTACTAGACTGTCTTGGAAGTAATGAATAAGCAGCTTCTTGTTCTTCAGATACATTGACATTTTCCTGCAATACATAGTCAGATGTGCTGCAGGGCACGTCATTCCATTGTATTTTTCAAAGTTAGGAACTTTGAACTTTGGTGCTACTATTAGATCAGTCACTAAGCTTAAATCCTTGGCATCCATTCCTCCATATATACCTCATTCTTGGAAGGACTTAATCATTTCTTCCAATTTCTTATAGCGATCCTCCCATTTCTTCTCAGCTTTCGTCTTGTCGGCAATTTCATCGAGATCAGGTACCTCAATGACTTCCTCAGAGCTTATTTTCCTATCATTCCGCGCCGACGCCTCAGCAACATGTGGGGAAATTTTAACCTTGGACGATTGAGCTTCCCTTTGTATGCTCGGATGAACAAAGGCCATCCCTTGAAAATTTGGCACAACATTAGCTTCTTCGCCAGTTTCCACTGCATCAGGGTCCTTAAAACCTAGCATGGCTGCAATTGTACCAACTGTCTTTTGGTGAACCAACTCCATCTGTTGCTTCGGATTTGTCTCCAGCTTGTCTAACCTATCCTGGGTACTCTTGTGGTTACTTTCTAAAGCCATCACTCTGTCTTCCATTGCTCTGACTTGAGACTGAGTACCATACTTGTGATTTGTTTTTGCTATTTTGATTTTTTGTCATTTTTATTTAAGTTAGATTCTTATTATGTTATGTATGCATGCACAAATGTAAGCACTAATGTAGAGAAAAACTATTAAACACAAAAGAATGAAATGCAAAAGCATGTATGCAAGCGAAGGGCCATCAATTCCATGAAACAATTGCTTAAGAAACAACTCTTTTATTGGATATAAAATGGTCCTTATTACATCAAGTTTTGTTAACAAATATTTTTCAGCTTGAACTCCTAATTCCTTGATTTCTTCAATGAGCCACATAAGCCTTGGTCCCACTTCTCCTGCTGGCTTGACATACTGACGAAGAGCTGTAGCTTCAGTGGCTAGCATCATCATGTGTCGAGCTACATCTTGTACCTGGGTCATGACAGTCCTATCAAACTCATCTCATTCTTGGAATCTTCTAGCCATGTCCCTAAGACGAGTGAACCAGTAGTCATTACCTCCCTCAGCGATGTCTTGAAGGACCTAGATCTTTGTCCTATATTCCTGGATGATGTTATCCATTCCTTCAACCTGTTTCTTCAAGGTATCATTCTCACTTAGACAGGCCTGAAGCTCAATATAGGTGTGATGGTTCTGAAGTCTGTGCAACGAGTGGTTCTGATCATCTATCTTAGCTTGTAACTTAGTAAAACAAGCCTGACTCTACTTTAGCTTCGCATTGGTCTGATCATATGCCTTCTGCAACTCAAATAAGCGGATCCTATTGTTGTGGGCTTTTTTTTCCATGCAGCCACACTTTTTTATCACTTTCATGAACACGTTTGCCACTTTCATTCTCAGTTGCTAGCTTACCCTTCTTCTTCTCTTCAGTAAGGGCCCGGCTATATTTCTTGACCTCGCGCCTTCCTCGTTCCATTTCTTTTCCTACAGCATGCTCGATTTCTTGCTTCACTGTTCTGGGGTCTTTCTTAGCTCAGCATTTCGAACAGTAGTCTAGAGCTTAAGGAAGTCAACCATTTAGATCTTAAACTTCTTTTCTAAGTCTTCATACATCTTCACTACTCGCTTCGTCTCCCCTTTATACTTTTCAACATCAAGGCCTGACTCAAACTTGTCTCTTTGCTTCTGCTCTTGTAAGGCTTCTATATCCATCTTAGCCCTTCTTAACTCCTCTCTTAAGATGTCAGTTTCTGTAGGGACTACCTTTAAGTGTTCTTCTAGAGACTTAGCTTGCCCAGATGTAGGTGCTATGACTTTGTCATTTATTCTTGTATGCCTCCAAATGTCATAGTCCGGGGTGTACATGCAGTGGCTATCAGATTCTAGTTTCATGGGATAACAATGGTTTCATGCATCGCTAATTGTCTGAACCTTCTGTCTAAACGTACCTTGGAACTCAAATTCTGATGAGCCAAGACCTGTAGTGAATGGGATGAACTATCGAGACCCATACTGATGAGATACCAAAAAAGGGGCACATCCAATTCCTCCCCATAAACCTAGCAGTATTAGGAAGTTAAAATCTCCACATTTGTATAAGACTTTGGTATGACCCATCCAAGGAACCCTCCCTTTGATGTCTTCGTCATGACAATCCCTGAATATATCAATCCGTTTGTTCTTCTTAATAACATGCCACTCCTTCGCCAAAAATTCCCGAATAGGTGAGAAGTTCGGGGAAAACATATTTGATAAAGCTAATGTCAGGCACTTCCAGAAGTGACTGAGGGCCCAAACTTGCAGAAGCGGAACACATCCTCCAAAACGAACACCTTTAACTTTTCGGCAGGCATTGAGAGAAATAAAGGTTTCAGCAAGTACGGCTGGTACCGGATTGACTCCTCTCTTTTGGTTGTTCCAGGAAATCAAGTAGCGCCACATCAATGTTTCCTAGAACCCTCGAAAAGATGACTAAACCATAAATTGCAATGGCTAAGAGATCAACCCTCTTTTCCCTATCAGGGTGGATCAAAACTATACTTCTGATGCTTGTCCAAGGGAAATTAAAAGTACCTCCCCTCTTTTGTATCAACCCCTTAACCCAACCATCACTCATACCAGCAAATGCTTGAAGCTTTACATGTGGGTTTTTGTTTTTAGGAGGCTTGGCATAAACCCAGTTCTCCATCACTTTGCACAAGTTGAAAAGGGCTAAGTACTCTTCGAATGTAGGCATCATATCTTCTTTATTAAAAGTGAAGTAGCAATATCCTGGATTCCAGAATTGAACCAAGGCTTTCAGGAGCTGCTCATCGACCTTAACTACAAGAGATATGCTATGTCACCATATACTTCATGGAACAACTGCTTAGTCTTATAATTAAAATGCTCCCAAATTTCCTGCAATTCTTGCATATTGTTCTGTTTAATGCTGATGTGGGCATATTCTGAAGTCTCTGTCTCATGATCAGCTACTAGACTGTCTCCAAATGTTCGCTGATTCACCTCAGACCAATGTCGAACCTTTGTATTCTCATCTTCACTTTTCAAAATTCTTCTGTCTATAACAAGAGCTTTTCAAATTTGAGCAATGATTTTGAGAATCAACCCCTTCTAAATATGTAATGATGTGGCATGAATTGTTACAAGGGGAACAAGGATTAGAATCAAGAAAACACAGAGTATTCACAAACAATTCTGGGCGCATTCCAATACTCCAGGATATGTCTCCCTTTATTACTTAAAACCCTAAGTTTTCTGCATGGCTCTATTAGGGTAGGCTCTAAGTTCTCAAACGGTTTAGTTCTAAAAGGTACCCGAGATGTCCTTGTTGTCCCCTAATAAGGGTAGCAAGGCCCCTGGTTCTCACCCATTATAGGCTTCAAACGAACTAAGTTCAACTCAGGAGGACTCACTTCCTATGTCTTCTCGAAGAATCAATATCTTTACGAAGACATGAGGCATATGAGTCCCGAAGGTACTTGTTAGGCTCATACGGAGAATCAGTATTCTGACATGAGCAAAGCGTTTTCCCCTCACTTAACAATTGGGTGGAGCTCAGGAATAAAGCTTTTGTAAAAAAAAAATTAATGCTTAAAATAGAATTACATTCATTAAGCGGACGAATAAATTGAAACCTATGTGAACTTGCAAATTCCCTTTTTTTTAAACATTTTGAAAACAATTTGTGGCCTGACCCTCTTTTGTTCTTTTTTAGAAAAAAACAAAATGTCCCTAGCGGGGTCGCCAAGCTGTCGCAACCCTTTTTAGGAGTTTTGACGTTTTGGAAAACTTTATAAAATCACGGAGTCGCCACCAATCTTTTTTGAAGAAAGTGTAATTGGATCACTTTTAAAACAATGGTTATTTTAATAAAAAGTTTTATTTATCAAAATAACATTTTTGGTCTACGAAAATAAAAAAATACAGGTTGGGGGGTCGGTTACATGTGGGGAAGGGTTAGCACTCCCACAACGTCCAAAAATTGGTACCTAATTGATTTCAAAAAGCATTTTTAAAACTGGAATTTGCAAGTTCACAAAATTTCGATTTATTTGTCCGCAAAATGAATGTAAGTCTATTCTAGCGGCCTTATCGCCCGGGAAATGAACTTTAATCACCGCTAACACTCCTGGCACTAACCCGTCATTCCCATTTGATAAGACATCGCATTAATTAAGTTTTCACTTTTTAGTAAATCAACAAGAAATTTAAATGCGTTAAGGTCTTTTAATTAAAATCTAAGTAGTGAATAATCCTAAAGGAATGTCTATATTCCTTTTAATTATTAAGGTTATAATATAATTAAGTGTGTTTATTGAAAATAAAGAATGTTTTACATACATGTCTCTAATCTATGTTTTAAGTCCCTAATCCTAAGGTTTAACACACAAATATATACATACAAGAATAAAGAAACAAAATATTTAAATTAAATTAATTATCAAAGTAATTAAAATAAGGAAAAGGCAATTAATTTTATTTATAAAAAATTTGTATTATGGACTAAATTAAAAGAAAACCAAAATGTGAGGGTTAATTCGAAAATAATTTAAAATTTGGTGCCGAATTGAAAGGAAAAATGACGAAATTGTAACAATTAAAAAACAAAAGAGCTGCAGTATAAGAACCGACTTAGAAGGGTGCGGGTTATAACCGAGTTCGGGTCGGGTCAAACGGGTTAGTATATATATATCAATATAATAAACAGATTTCATTTTTTCCTTATTCATCAAAACAGATCAAACACCATTTTTCTTAAAACCTCTATCGAGTTCATCGTGTTCTTCATGAATTTAAGAACACGGTGGTGTTCCGCCGAACCGGCCGCCTTCCACCGTTGCCGGCAGCGAAATTCCCAGAAAAACCCAGATTTTCCAGATTCTGGCGACCCCAAAATCGTGTTTTTTACCAAATTTTCGTTGAAGCCAAATCTCCACCGTGTTTCTAATAAAAATAAGGTAAAAACAAACTCTTTTCTTTTATTTAATTTAAACCATAAAGTAAATAGATAGAAAGTATTACCAGAAATTTGCTTCTCTTATTGCACTTGAATGCCGATTACAACTGTTTGCTCCTACAACTTCCGAATGCTAGTATGTTTACTATAATTGCAGTGTCTGATTTCTTGTAGAATTCTTGTTGTGTTGTTTACATGAATTACAAAGGAGTTTATATAGTACAAGAATTGCTTGAATTTTAAGCCTGAATCCCTAATTTTTTCCCTGGATTATCTCGAATTGCTTGATCTTTTCCAGAGCCTTCAATTTAGGGATTAACCCTTTCCATTTAGGTTCTGATTTTTTGTTCTAAATTGCCTTTTGCATATCCGATTGTAGCTTGATTCTTGCTAGGGCTTCGAATTAGGGATTATATCTTCCCGTTTTGTTTCTGATTTTTCCAGCTAGGGCTCTAATTTAGGGATTTAACCCTTTTGTTCCTCTGTTTATATGTCTCTAATGACTCGAATGGCGCCTATGAGGAACAATCGGAGCGAGTGGAGCGTCAGAGAAGATGAAGTGAATGGCCGGAGCTGAAACGTCGTGCGCGTGGCTGCCACGCCCGAGTGATGATCCGTGTGATATATCCCGAGGCAATCTGGGCTGTCAAATTGCATCCTGATCAAACGGCTATGCAATTGAGGAGCTATATCATCCCCAGTTGGCGCGATCTGCGCCGATGGATCCCAGAACGATCCAACGATCTCCCTTCGGCTGCGCAAGAGAATAAAATGGGATTGGGGTTTTTTTGGGTTATAAACGGGCCAACTGGTCCTTTGTATAATGTATGGGCATGTTATTTAATTGATGGACTCTATCTAATGGATCTTTTATTATTTGAATGGGCTATCTATTTTATTATATTTTTGATAACTTATTATATTAACTACTGATTATATCCTATGTTAATTCTATCTAACAATTATACTAATTATAACACACTAAGTATATGTCACCTAAACAACTCTAATACTAACATTAATATTTACAACTTTAATACATCAACTAAGTTACTATATACTATATGACACCTAACAATATTATCAGTAACATTAATATTTACTACTTAATATATTAACTATGTTATCAATGTCACTTAGCATATTAACAGTATAACACTGCAACAATACTAAATTAATATAACAACTAAAACGAAGGTGAAAATCAAGTGATAAAACACATAAACCCCTAAATTCGATAATATTCATAGATTTTTAAATTAATTCAATCAATTGGAGCCGTAATTAGGTTTGAACTTAAAATTGACAAGAGAATAAATGGACATGCATTAAAAATCTTTTGTGTTGAGATACATTTTTGAATATGAATTGAAGTATCCTAAAGTAATTGGATGTTTCAAAACTCATATTCGTTTAAAAATGTATTTTCTTACAAAAAGATACTACCATTCGGAATGAAAATTCAATTAACGATTAATGACTGAATTAAATTTAATTTACCGTTCGAAATGCCAAAATGCCACGTAAAATTAAAAAGGTACCAATAACGGGCGTTTGTAGGTTGTTAATCCTTCCCCACACGTAACCGACTCTCGAGACCAAAATTTTAAAGAAACGAATCTCTGGTTATTTTTATGGTGTCCGGTCTATCAAAGTGACCGGTGGCGACTCTAAATTGATTTTCAAGAATAAAATAAAGAAAATCCGATTTAGTAAAAAACCTTAATTTTCAAGATTAAATTAAAAATAGACAAAACTCTAATTTTTAAAAATCAATCGCTAGGCTATTTTTCACATTCGATTTAAAAAATAGTCGCGACAGTAGACAAGTCAGCCTTCGTAACGTCTATTATACAAGGGCTTAACTCGGAAGCATCGTCTCATGATCCATCAGGCAACATGCCCATCAAATATCGTATCCCACAGGGCCTAGCGAATGCTAGATGCGAACCCCTGACTTATGCGATGAGCGCGATATGGGACCCTCTAGCCCCAAACCGTCCCTAGGAGATCATCCTAGAGATATTGTGCCATTCGCTTGGCCCCAATGCCCGTACACCTAAGCCCCAATCGAGCCTAGGAAAATGTCACTTACACCAACAGCAAGGCAGCTCGACTGCTAGCACTCGGCAAAGGAAAATGGTCAAACACACAGAGCGGCGGGCCTACATGACCACCAGGAGAATTGCACCCTATTTTTGAAAAAAAATTAGGGTTGAATCTCTTCTTTTAAAAAAATAATTTAGTGTATTGGAAGAAAAAAATGAAGATTTACGTATCATTTAAAAAAAAATGAACCTCATTCTTAAGTTCTTACCTACCCAGTGATTGCCAATATTCCTCGTTCATAAACCTGAACAACCAGTCAGAAACTTAACAAAAACAAAATCCTTGAAAAGCCCACAGATCGTAAAAATGGCAGCTGCTGGCACTGATTCTGCTTCAGATTATGATCGGACGAAAGGCATCAAGGAATTTGATCAGTCCAAATATGGAGTGAAGGGATTGATAGATTCAGGCATTGATTCCATTCCCAGAATCTTTGTTCAACCACCTGAAACTCTAGCCAGTCTTAAGCCTTCTCAAACCAAAGCCACCAACATCCCAGTAATCGACCTGCAAAACATAAACTCAGAGCCTCATCGTCCCAAAATCGTCGAGCAAATAAAAAAGCTGCAAATGAATGGGGCTTTTTCCATGTAATCAACCATGGAATCCCGGAACAGTGCTGGAGGAGACGATTCAAGCAGTCAAATCATTCCCTGAACAGCCGGCAGAAAGCAAGGCAGTATTATTCCCGTGAAGAGAGGAAAGGCATGCTTTACGCAAGCAATAACGATCTTTATTGTTCAGAAGCAGCTACCTGGCATGATTATCTCCAGGTTTGGACGGCACCAGAAGAACAACGTGCAAAGGTGGAAGATATACCAGAGATACTGAGGAAACAGTCGATTGAATGGGATGTTTGTGCTAAAAAAGTGGGTGAAGATGTGATGGAGTTGTTATGTGAAGCGATAGCATTAGAATCGAGCAAGTTCAAGGACTTGGGCCTCTCTAGTGGCAGGTTGCTTGCGGGAGTCTATTATCCGTACTGTCCTCAACCTGATCTCACACTAGGGTTCACCTCACATACAGATCCTGGTGGGATAACAGTTTTGCTTCAGAATCAAGTTCCTGGGTTACAGGTCAAACATGGTGAACACTGGGTTGACGTCAACCCCCTTCCTGGAGCATTGATTATCAACATCGCCGACTTGATGCAGGTAATCTATTATAGGGTAAATTACAAATTGAAAAGTTTGAAAGTTGAGTGACTAATAGGAGTAAAAAAATTGTTGAGTGATGAAATTTGTAATTTACTCTTTATTATATTAACAATCTGATTTTGGCATATTAGATTAACTGAAATTATAGCTTTGAATTGATTGCTTGTTTTTTTATTATCATTTCAATGCGAGAAGATCATTTCAATTGAATTTATTGTTTTAATTATTAAGGGAAAATATTTGAAAAAAAAACTTTACTTTTTAGTTTTTCTAATATGAATATACTAGTTTTATTAAAAGAGAAAAAATTAAAAATACAATGAGAGTTTACAACTCAAGCAAATAAATTTGATCCGGACATATTTCTAAACACACGAAAATTAGTGTCTTTAGATTATAAACACGACCACTAAAAAAAAGGTAAAAATTTTAACACAAATGCTCGAAACAAAATAGATACAAAAATAATCAGAGCTCCACGATAAAAGGTTAATACTGACAACACCATTAAAATTGTATATTACAATAATAATGCAGGCTGACAACACTGTCGTTACTACAACTCAACTGCGAACAAGAACAGTGACTATGAGCTCGTATCCAAATCTAATTTAAGAGTTCAAAGTAGGGAGATCAACAGAATAATCAAAAAAGTCTTCTTGATCAGTCGTAGCGACGTCAGATCCAATTCTGGTAGAAAATTAAATAAAAAATGATTAAGCGACCGATTAAAAGAAGAAAATCGTGCCAAAAGATAGAGAAAAACTTGTCACAATGACAAAATTAATAAATTTAAAAATTAAAAGAAAAAAAGAAAACGAAATAAAAAAATACCGGTAGTAAATAACTAATATTAAAATTATCGATGTTAACAACCACGTAAAGATAAAAAAAAAAATAGATGCCAGATAAAAAGAAGATGGTGGCTAGGTACCCATACAAATCTTCTTCTGAACATATTATCATTTCTTACTTTCAAATCTCTTAAATGGATTAAAAGTATAAGAAAATATGAATAAAAAATATAATTATAGTAGGATAAGTTTATTACAGACGTCATACATTGTTGAATATTACTAACGCAATATATCGCTGAACATCATTAAATTTTTAATAAAAATTAAAAATATTAAGGACTAGACATATAATTAAAATTATTTCAAAAGAAAATTAAAATTAGATTTAATAAACTTTTTATATTTTTATAGTACTTTTAATTGATATATTCGAATTAAATATTCTAAAATCTCCTTAATATCAAAAATTCTAAACTCAACCTTTTATTTCTTTTCTACCGCCGCCACTATTGATATTCGACGCTACTACCGTCATCTTTATCGCCGTTCTTACCGTCGCCGTTAACTATTTTCTCTCCTTATATATATTTTAACACATATTTCTATATTTTAAAAATTTACTGATCAAAAGAAATTGAAGAACTATCAATAATTTAAGATTGTAATTTATACCGTGGCTGTTTTGAAATTGAGTTTTCTAGAATTATTAGTTTCTTATAATTATAGAAATATGTGTTAAAAATTTAAGAGAATTCTTGTATATGCCTCAAACGGTAGCAGCGGCAATTGCAGGGAAATAAAAAGGATTGGGTTTAGAATTTTTGATGATGAGGAGATTTTGATATATTTAATTTTAATATATCAATTAAAAATATTATAAAATATAAAGGGTTATTAAATTTAATTTTTAATTTTCTTTTAAAATAATTTTAATTGTAAATTTAGTCTTTAAAATTTTTAATTTTTATTAAAATTTAATGATGTTCAACAGTTTATTGCGTTAGTGATATTTATTAATATATCCGTCGTAGATTTTCTATTATAATATTATTATTTTTTTGTAAATATAACTTGTAATAAGACAGATGGACCTATGTTCCTTTAAAACTTAGGCAATTAGGTTAGACAACGATAGCTCGTTGAATACTTGGTGGTAATAAATAATGTACAAAACTATTAAGTAAAGTTCATTTACGAAAACCATAATTATTTAAACGCACACGCCACACGAAGTCAAGTGGAAATCAAGTATCCATCGTTGCAACCAACCCATTCATTGAAAATGAGATTACATCAACCCACATGTCAAGTCACATTTATCTTTGTCATGAATTTAAATTTTAAACAAACGTTTAATGTAAGTTCGGTATAATAATAATTTGACTTATATAATAAATATGTATCTAAAATATACTAATTTTTTATTTAGGCACCTAAAATATTTTTGGTAGAGTAAACACATTTAGTGGTATGGTCAAGCTGCTCATCTTTGTTCCCTCATTTTTCTTAGGTCATAAGTTCTAGATCTACCAGGAGCACCCCTCTAGGTAGGATTAGGAATATAATTAGGTTTTGTTAAAAAAATATTTTTTGGTCAAAATAAGACTTAATGTATATCTTTTGCTCAAAATAGTTACCTAAAATATTTTTCCCTCAAAGTAGGTACCTAAAGTATTTTTTATTAGGTATCTAATGTATTTTTTAATCAATACCATGTGTCAATAGGGGCAGGTCTAGGAATTTAAACTTGGTAGTTCACTCACCGATAATAAATACAATCGTATGAAGATAATAGTAGATTGAATAAGTCATCAAAATTACTTAAGATGTTCATAACTGACATGACAAAAAACCATTCAATCACACTTAAATAAATATAAATATATATAGGTAATTATTTGATACACTGGCGGTAGAAACTAAAAGTTTTCATAAGCGCCTTAGTTTTAAGGTTTAGAGACTTAGTTTATGGTGTATAGTTTAGGGATTTAGGTGTATGAATTTTGAATTTAGGGATAGTGGTTGAAATTTATAGTTTAAGGTTATAATTTAAGGTTTATAGATTAAAATTTAAATCCTCACCATATTACCTTAAAACTAAACCCTAACCTCTAAACCCTAAATTCTAACCCTAAACTCTAAATTCTAACCATTGTCCCTAAGTTCTAAACCCATACACCCTAAACTAAATGCTTGTGGAAACTTTTAGTTTCCACCACGATTTATAGGATAATAATCTGTGTGTGTGTATATATATATATACATGTAAGAGGTCCACTATGATTTAGTTACTAACTCTCTTTAAAAAAAACACATGTATAGAGGAATTCACATTAGTCTATACAATTTTTTCCCCTAATCAAATCATTCCAAAACATTATTTTTACAATTAATGCTCTAAACACAAAACATTTTATTACTTATAAGTAATCAAAACCATCTAAAATGACTTCTCACATTTTTATATGAATGATCACTAATCTCTATCACCAAATCTTTTTCAACTCCACCTTTTAATGAAAACACAAAAACTTGCTAAGAATTTGAAAATTTTGTTAAATAATAAAAATCCAAAGAACTTAAGAAGTTTAATTATTAATTTATTTAAAAATAAAAGGGAAATAATGAGGTGATTCAAAAATATATGAAATTATTAAGAAAACTATATAATACTATGAAAACCTTAACTTTTGTAGGGTGTTTGTAGGGTGCTAATCCTTCCCCACACGTAACCGACTCTCGAGACCAAAATTTTAAAGAAACGAATCTTTGGTTCTTTTTATGGTGTCCGATCTATCAAAGTGACCGATGATGACTCTAAATTGATTTTCAAGAATAAAATAAAGAAAATCCGATTTAGTAAAAAAAAACCTTAATTTTCAAGAATAAATTAAAAATAGACAAAACTCTAATTTTTAAAATCAATCGCTAGGCTATTTTTCACATTCGATTTAAAAAATAGTCGCGACAGCAGACAAGTCAGCCTTCGTAACGTCCATTATACAAGGGCTTAACTCGGAAGCATCGTCTCATGATCCATCAGGCAACACACCCATCAAATATCGTATCCCACAGGGCCTAGCGAATGCTAGATGCGAACCCCTGACTTATGCGATGAGCGCGATATGGGACCCTCTAGCCCCAAACAGTCCCTAGGAGATCATCCTAGAGATATTTTGCCATCCGCTTGGCCCCAATGCCCGTACACCTAAGCCCCAATCGAGCCTAGAAAAATGTCACTTACACCAACAGCAAGGCAACTCAACTGCTAGCACTCGGCAAAGGAAAATGGTCAAACACACAGAGCGGCGGGCCTACATGACCACCAGGAGAATTGCACCCTATTTTTGAAAAAAAAATTAGGGTTGAATCTCTTCTTTTAAAAAAATAATTTAGTGTATTGGAAGAAAAAAAATGAAGATTTACGTATCATTTAAAAAAAATGAACCTCATTCTTAAGTTCTTACCTACCCAGTGATTGCCAATATTCCTCGTTCATAAACCTGAACAACCAGTCAGAAACTTAACAAAAACAAAATCCTTGAAAAGCCCACAGATCGTAAAAATGGCAGCTGCTGGCACTGATTCTGCTTCAGATTATGATCGGACGAAAGGCATCAAGGAATTTGATCAGTCCAAATATGGAGTGAAGGGATTGATAGATTCAGGCATTGATTCCATTCCCAGAATCTTTGTTCAACCACCTGAAACTCTAGCCAGTCTTAAGCCTTCTCAAACCAAAGCCACCAACATCCCAGTAATCGACCTGCAAAACATAAACTCAGAGCCTCATCGTCCCAAAATCGTCGAGCAAATAAAAAAGCTGCAAATGAATGGGGCTTTTTCCATGTAATCAACCATGGAATCCCCGGAACAGTGCTGGAGGAGACGATTCAAGCAGTCAAATCATTCCCTGAACAGCCGGCAGAAAGCAAGGCAAAGTATTATTCCCGTGAAGAGAGGAAAGGCATGCTTTACGCAAGCAATAACGATCTTTATTGTTCAGAAGCAGCTACCTGGCATGATTATCTCCAGGTTTGGACGGCACCAGAAGAACAACGTGCAAAGGTGGAAGATATACCAGAGATACTGAGGAAACAGTCGATTGAATGGGATGTTTGTGCTAAAAAAGTGGGTGAAGATGTGATGGAGTTGTTATGTGAAGCGATAGCATTAGAATCGAGCAAGTTCAAGGACTTGGGCCTCTCTAGTGGCAGGTTGCTTGCGGGAGTCTATTATCCGTACTGTCCTCAACCTGATCTCACACTAGGCTCACCTCACATACAGATCCTGGTGGGATAACAGTTTTGCTTCAGAATCAAGTTCCTGGGTTACAGGTCAAACATGGTGAACACTGGGTTGACGTCAACCCCTTCCTGGAGCATTGATTATCAACATCGCCGACTTGATGCAGGTAATCTATTATAGGGTAAATTACAAATTGAAAAGTTTGAAAGTTGAGTGACTAATAGGAGTAAAAAAAAATTGTTGAGTGATGAAATTTGTAATTTACTCTTTATTATATTAACAATCTGATTTTGGCATATTAGATTAACTGAAATTATAGCTTTGAATTGATTGCTTGTTTTTTTATTATCATTTCAATGCGAGAAGATCATTTCAATTGAATTTATTGTTTTAATTATTAAGGGAAAATATTTGAAAAAAACTTTACTTTTTAGTTTTTCTAATATGAATATACTAGTTTTATTAAAAGAGAAAAAATTAAAAATACAATGAGTTTACAACTCAAGCAAATAAATTTGATCCGGACATATTTCTAAACACACGAAAAAATTAGTGTCTTTAGATTATAAACACGACCACTAAAAAAAAAAAGGTAAAAATTTAAACACAAATGCTCAAAACAAAATAGATACAAAAATAATCGAGCTCCACGATAAAAGGTTAATACGACAACACCATTAAAATTGTATATTACAATAATAATGCGGTGACAACACTGTCGTTACTACAACTCAACTGCGAACAAGAACAGTGACTATGAGCTCGTATCCAAATCTAATTTAAGAGTTCAAAGTAGGGAGATCAACAGAATAATCAAAAAAGTCTTCTTGATCAGTCGTAGCGACGTCAGATCCAATTCTGGTAGAAAATTAAATAAAAAATGATTAAGCGACCGATTAAAAGAAGAAAATCGTGCCAAAAGATAGAGAAAAACTTGTCACAATGACAAAATTAATAAATTTAAAAATTAAAAGAAAAAAAGAAAACGAAATAAAAAAATACCGGTAGTAAATAACTAATATTAAAATTATCGATGTTAACAACCACGTAAAGATAAAAAAAAAAATAGATGCCAGATAAAAAGAAGATGGTGGCTAGGGTACCCATACAAATCTTCTTCTGAACATATTATCATTTCTTACTTTCAAATCTCTTAAATGGATTAAAAGTATAAGAAAATATGAATAAAAAATATAATTATAGTAGGATAAGTTTATTACAGACGTCATACATTGTTGAATATTACTAACGCAATATATCGCTGAACATCATTAAATTTTTTAATAAAAATTAAAAATATTAAGGACTAGACATATAATTAAAATTATTTCAAAAGAAAATTAAAATTAGATTTAATAAACTTTTTATATTTTTATAGTACTTTTAATTGATATATTCGAATTAAATATTCTAAAATCTCCTTAATATCAAAAATTCTAAACTCAACCTTTTATTTCTTTTCTACCGCCGCCACTATTGATATTCGACGCTACTACCGTCATCTTTATCGCCGTTCTTACCGTCGCCGTTAACTATTTTCTACGACCTTATATATATTTTAACACATATTTCTATATTTTAAAAATTTACTGATCAAAAGAAATTGAAGAACTATCAATAATTTAAGATTGTAATTTATACCGTGGCTGTTTTGAAATTGAGTTTTCTAGAATTATTAGTTTCTTATAATTATAGAAATATGTGTTAAAATTTAAGAGAATTCTTGTATATGCCTCAAACGGTAGCAGCGGCAATTGCAGGGAAATAAAAAGGATTGGGTTTAGAATTTTTGATGATGAGGAGATTTTGATATATTTAATTTTAATATATCAATTAAAAATATTATAAAATATAAAGGGTTATTAAATTTAATTTTTAATTTTCTTTTAAAATAATTTTAATTGTAAATTTAGTCTTTAAAATTTTTAATTTTTATTAAAATTTAATGATGTTCAACAGTTTATTGCGTTAGTGATATTTATTAATATATCCGTCGTAGATTTTCTATTATAATATTATTATTTTTTTGTAAATATAACTTGTAATAAGACAGATGGACCTATGTTCCTTTAAAACTTAGGCAATTAGGTTAGACAACGATAGCTCGTTGAATACTTGGTGGTAATAAATAATGTACAAAACTATTAAGTAAAGTTCATTTACGAAAACCATAATTATTTAAACGCACACGCCACACGAAGTCAAGTGGAAATCAAGTATCCATCGTTGCAACCAACCCATTCATTGAAAATGAGATTACATCAACCCACATGTCAAGTCACATTTATCTTTGTCATGAATTTAAATTTTAAACAAACGTTTAATGTAAGTTCGGTATAATAATAATTTGACTTATATAATAAATATGTATCTAAAATATACTAATTTTTTATTTAGGCACCTAAAATATTTTTGGTAGAGTAAACACATTTAGTGGTATGGTCAAGCTGCTCATCTTTGTTCCCTCATTTTTCTTAGGTCATAAGTTCTAGATCTACCAGGAGCACCCCTCTAGGTAGGATTAGGAATATAATTAGGTTTTGTTAAAAAAATATTTTTTGGTCAAAATAAGACTTAATGTATATCTTTTGCTCAAAATAGTTACCTAAAATATTTTTCCCTCAAAGTAGGTACCTAAAGTATTTTTTATTAGGTATCTAATGTATTTTTTAATCAATACCATGTGTCAATAAAAGGCAGTCTAGGAATTTAAACTTGGTAGTTCACTCACCGATAATAAATACAATCGTATGAAGATAATAGTAGATTGAATAAGTCATCAAAATTACTTAAGATGTTCATAACTGACATGACAAAAAACCATTCAATCACACTTAAATAAATATAAATATATATAGGTAATTATTTGATACACTGGCGGTAGAAACTAAAAGTTTTCATAAGCGCCTTAGTTTTAAGGTTTAGAGACTTAGTTTATGGTGTATAGTTTAGGGATTTAGGTGTATGAATTTTGAATTTAGGGATAGTGGTTGAAATTTATAGTTTAAGGTTATAATTTAAGGTTTATAGATTAAAATTTAAATCCTCACCATATTACCTTAAAACTAAACCCTAACCTCTAAACCCTAAATTCTAACCCTAAACTCTAAATTCTAACCATTGTCCCTAAGTTCTAAACCCATACACCCTAAACTAAGGCGCTTGTGGAAACTTTTAGTTTCCACCGCCGATTTATAGGATAATAATCATGTGTGTGTGTATATATATATATACATGTAAGAGGTCCACTATGATTTAGTTACTAACTCTCTTTAAAAAAACACATGTATAGAGGAATTCACATTAGTCTATACAATTTTTTCCCTAATCAAATCATTCCAAAACATTATTTTTACAATTAATGCTCTAAACACAAAACATTTTATTACTTATAAGTAACTGAAACCATCTAAAATGACTTCTCACATTTTTATATGAATGATCACTAATCTCTATCACCAAATCTTTTTCAACTCCACCTTTTTAATGAAAACACAAAAACTTGCTAAGAATTTGAAAATTTTGTTAAATAATAAAAATCCAGTAACTTAAGAAGTTTAATTATTAATTTATTTAAAAATAAAAGGGAAATAATGAGGTGATTCAAAAATATATGAAATTATTAAGAAAACTATATAATACTATGAAAACCTTAACTTTTGTAGGGTGTTTGTAGGGTGCTAATCCTTCCCCACACGTAACCGACTCTCGAGACCAAAATTTTAAAGAAACGAATCTTTGGTTCTTTTTATGGTGTCCGATCTATCAAAGTGACCGATGATGACTCTAAATTGATTTTCAAGAATAAAATAAAGAAAATCCGATTTAGTAAAAAAAAACCTTAATTTTCAAGAATAAATTAAAAATAGACAAAACTCTAATTTTTAAAATCAATCGCTAGGCTATTTTTCACATTCGATTTAAAAAATAGTCGCGACAAAGAACAAAGTCACCTTCGTAACGTCCATTATACAAGGGCTTAACTCGGAAGCATCGTCTCATGATCCATCGCAACACACCCCATCAAATATCGTATCCCACGGGCCTAGCGAATGCTAGATGCGAACCCCGACTTATGCGATGAGCGCGATATGGGACCCTCTAGCCCCAAACAGTCCCTAGGAGATCATCCTAGAGATATTTTGCCATCCGCTTGGCCCCAATGCCCGTACACCTAAGCCCCAATCGAGCCTAGAAAAATGTCACTTACACCAACAGCAAGGCAACTCAACTGCTAGCACTCGGCAAAGGAAAATGGTCAAACACACAGAGCGGCGGGCCTACATGACCACCAGGAGAATTGCACCCTATTTTTGAAAAAAAAATTAGGGTTGAATCTCTTCTTTTAAAAAATAATTTAGTGTATTGGAAGAAAAAAATGAAGATTTACGTATCATTTAAAAAAAAATGAACCTCATTCTTAAGTTCTTACCTACCCAGTGATTGCCAATATTCCTCGTTCATAAACCTGAACAACCAGTCAGAAACTTAACAAAAACAAAATCCTTGAAAAGCCCATAGATCGTAAAAATGGCAGCTGCTGGCACTGATTCTGCTTCAGATTATGATCGGACGAAAGGCATCAAGGAATTTGATCAGTCCAAATATGGAGTGAAGGGATTGATAGATTCAGGCATTGATTCCATTCCCAGAATCTTTGTTCAACCACCTGAAACTCTAGCCAGTCTTAAGCCTTCTCAAACCAAAGCCACCAACATCCCAGTAATCGACCTGCAAAACATAAACTCAGAGCCTCATCGTCCCAAAATCGTCGAGCAAATAAAAAAAGCTGCAAATGAATGGGGCTTTTTCCAAGTAATCAACCATGGAATCCCCGGAACAGTGCTGGAGGAGACGATTCAAGCAGTCAAATCATTCCATGAACAGCCGACAGAAAGCAAGGCAAAGTATTATTCCCGTGAAGAGAGGAAAGGCATGCTTTACGCAAGCAATAACGATCTTTATCGTTCAGAAGCAGCTACCTGGCATGATTATCTCCAGGTTTGGACGGCACCAGAAGAACAACGTGCAAAGGTGGAAGATATACCAGAGATACTGAGGAAACAGTCGATTGAATGGGATGTTTGTGCTAAAAAAGTGGGTGAAGATGTGATGGAGCTGTTATGTGAAGGGATAGCATTAGAATCGAGCAAGTTCAAGGACTTGGGCCTCTCTAGTGGCAGGTTGCTTGCGGGAGTCTATTATCCGTACTGTCCTCAATCTGATCTCACACTAGGGCTCACCTCACATACAGATCCTGGTGGGATAACAGTTTTGCTTCAGAATCAAGTTCCTGGGTTACAGGTCAAACATGGTGAACACTGGGTTGACGTCAACCCCCTTCCTGGAGCATTGATTATCAACATCGCCGACTTGATGCAGGTAATCTATTATAGGGTAAATTACAAATTTCATCCATCAACAATTTTCTCACTCTTATTTGGTCACTTAACTTTCAAAATTTTCAATTTAATAACTAAATTTTCGGATCACTATCTATTATTTTATTATTATTTCCTATGACATGGAATTTTTTTAAAATTATTATATATAAAAACTTTAAAATAAATAATAAAAATAATATTTTATTATTAAATTTAAAATTTTTTAAAATAATTACCGCCATGTGTCGCCCACCATCCGCTTTAGAAACCGGCGACCGTTTGATCCCAAATTGCACCGAGAGACTCTCTTTGACACGCTGAGTCTGGATTTGGTGGTTGTTTCACCGAAAAATGTCCCAAAACTTGCCAATCTCGACTAAAATGTTTCGGTTTCCTCACTTTCGATCTTTTTTTCGTGGACTTCGGAGCACTTTCTGACAAAATAGAGGTCGAACTCGGACTCAGGGGCTGAGATGAAGAGATCGATGAAATTTAGAACCGAACGACCAGTCCATCTACGGTCATAAGCGGTGGCGCCCGAGACCGGCAAACAATTAGGTTTTATTTGTTATTTTAAATTATTTTTATATTAAATAATAATAATAATAAATGTCATACCAAAATAATAATAAAATAATAAAAAGTGACCAAAACAAGAGTAATTCGAAAGTTCAGTTATTAAATTGAAAAGTTTGAAAGTTGAGTGACTAATAGGAGTAAGAAAATTGTTGAGTGATGAAATTTGTAATTTACCCTTTATTATATTCAACAATCTGATTTTGGCATATTAGATTAACTGAAATTATAGCTTTGAATTGATTGCTTGTTTTTTTATTATCATTTCAATGCGAGAAGATCATTTCCAATGCTGAATATAACAGCGTTCAGCATCGAGTTTTAGCAAATTCACGCCGACACCCACGAATCTCAGTGGTTGAGTTTCTGAGTATTGGGAAATGGGAAGACTGTGAGTACGGACCTTTGCCGGAGTTGGTGTCGGCTAAGAAACCGCCTCGCTATAGTCGATTCACCAAGGATGAATTTTTTAATAACTTTTATAGCAAAGGACTGGACACCAAATCTTTTATCGATAAGCTTAAGCTCTAAGTCACTACTAAAAAAAAGGTAAGTTACTCCTTTGGTCACTCTACTTTGTTTGCGATTCTATTTTGGGGCACTCAACTTTAATATTTTCAATTTCACCACTAAATGATCGAGTTTTGCTCATTTTGGTAAACAATGCTAAAAAATAATTTTCGAGTTTCGGATTTGTAAGAAAATACACTAGAAAAATTTAAAAATAAAAATAAATAGCGCTAAAGACTTAACGGTCGAATAACCAAAACGAGCGAAATTCAAAAGTTTCGTAATGAAATTAAAAGGTTTTAAAGTTGAGTGCCCTAAAACAGAAACAAAGTTGAGTAACCAAAGAATTAATTTACCCAAAAAAAGCATTATATGAACGCCCAGACACGTTAATGTTTGCTTGCTGCTTCTTTATTATTAAATTAATGAATAATATTGGATGGATTCTCTATTGTCTATTCCATAAAATCAGGGTTTCTTTTTACTCAATTTTGTGCGTGTGTGTGAATATTAAAATTATTCATATATCTTTTGTCATGTTAATGCGATTGATTTCAATTTTGCCACCAAATTATGATTTCAATTGAATTTATTGTTTTAATTATTAAGGGAAGATATTTGAAAAAAAAACTTTACTTTTTAGTTTTTCTAATATGAATATACTAGTTTTATTAAAAGAGAAAAAAATTAAAAATACAATGAGAGTTTACAACTCAAACAAATAAATTTGATCCGAACATAATCTTAAAAACACGAAAATTAGTGTCTTTAGATTATAAACACGACCACTAAAAGAAAATGTAAAAAATTTAACTCAAATGCTCGAAACAAAATAGATACAAACATAACAAAAGCTCCACGGTAAAAGGTTAATACCGACAACATTAAAATTGTATATTACAATAATAAGGCAAGCTAGCAACACTGTCATTACTATAACTCAACTGCGAACAAGAGCAGTGACTATGAGCTCGTATCCAAATCTAATTTAAGGGTTCAAAGTAGGGAGATCAACAGAATAATCAAAAAACGTCTTCTTGATCAGTCGTAGCGACGTCAGATTCAACTCTGGTAGAAAATTAAATAAAAAATGATTAAGCGACCGATTAAAAGAAGAAAATCGTGCCAAAAGATAGAGAAAAACTTGTCACAATGACAAAGTTAATAAATTTAAAAATTAAAAGAAAAAAAGAAAACGAAATAAAAAAAATTACCGGTAGCAAATAACTAATATTAAAATTATCGGTGTTACCAGCCACGTAAAGAAAAAAAAAATAGATGCCAGATAAAAAGAAGATGGTGGCTAGGGTACCCATACAAATCTTCTTCTGAACATATTATCATTTCTTACTTTCAAATCTCTTAAATGGATTAAAAGTATATGAAAATATGAATAAAAAATATAATTATAGTATGATAAGTTTATTACGGACGTCACACACTGTTGAATATTACTAACACAATATATCGCTGAACATCATTAAATTTTTTAATAAAAATTAAAAATATTAAGGACTAGACATATAATTAAAATTATTTCAAAAGAAAATTAAAATTAGATTTAATAAACCTTTTATATTTTTGTAGTATTTTTAATTGATATATTCGAATTAAATATTCTAAAATCTCCTTAATATCAAAAATTCTAAACTTAACCCTTTATTTCTTTTCTACCGCCGCCACTATTGACATTCGACGCTGCTACCGTCATCTTTATCGCCGTTGTTACCGTCGCCGTTAACTATTTTCTACGAGCTTATATATATTTTAACACATATTTTTATATTTTAAAAATTTACTGATCAAAAGAAATTGAAGAACTATCAATAATTTAAGATTGTAATATATACCGTGGCTGTTTTGAAATTGAGCTTTCTAGAATTATTAGTTTCTTATAATTATAGAAATATGTGTTAAAATTTAAGATAATTCTTGTATATGCCTCAAACGTAGCAGCGGCAATTGCAGGGAAATAAAAAGGATTGGGTTTAGAATTTTTGATAATGAGGAGATTTTGATATATTTAATTTTAATATATCAATTAAAAATATTATAAAATATAAAGGGTTATTAAATTTAATTTTTAATTTTCTTTTAAAATAATTTTAATTGTAAATTTAATCTTTAAATTTTTTATTTTTTATTAAAATTTAATGATGTTCAACCGTTTATTGCTTTAATGATATTTATTAATATATCCGTTGTAGATTTTCTATTATAATATTATTATTATTTTTGTAAATATAACTTGTAATAAGACAGATGGACCTATGTTCCTTTAAAACTTAGGCAATTAGGTTAGACAACGATAGCTCGTTGAATACTTGGTGGTAATAAATAATGTACAAAACTATTAAGTAAAGTTCATTTACGAAAACCATAATTATTTAAACGCACACGCCACACGAAGTCAAGTGGAAATCAAGTATCCATCGTTGCAACCAACCCATTCATTGAAAATGAGATTACATCAACCCACATGTCAAGTCACATTTATCTTTGTCATGAATTTAAATTTTAAACAAACGTTTAATGTAAGTTCGGTATAATAATAATTTGACTTATATAATAAATATGTATCTAAAATATACTAATTTTTTATTTAGGCACCTAAAATATTTTTGGTAGAGTAAACACATTTAGTGGTATGGTCAAGTTGCTCATCTTTGTTCCCTCATTTTTCTTAGGTCATAAGTTCTAGATCTACGAGGAGCACCCCTCTAGGTAAGATTAGGAATAGAATTGGGCTTTGTTAAAAAAATATTTTTGGTCAAAATAAGACTTAATGTATATCTTTTGCTCAAAATAGTTACCTAAAATATTTTTCCCTCAAAGTAGGTACCTAGAAATACTTTATACTTGTTATAGTAATTACCGAAGTGGATCATCACTTAGCTATAACTTTCTTGGATTCTTTTAGCTTAGCTTGTTAATATAAAACGCACTTGTCTAGAACTTATCGAATATTTATCATGATTAAATCTTGGCTTTCCCCTGTATTAAGAATATTCCTTAATCTAATGTATCCACATTTTTTAGATCTTACAACTTACAAGCTTATTCGTATAACCCCTTTCCATATCATAGGATTTTAACAACCTTACTTTCAAGGACAATTAAATTCATATATTATAACCAAATTCTATCGGATGCAATGAGACTTATAGCTACCAGCTCTTAAATGAGTTCCCAAATTATTATTTCACTTATGCCCCATTTATCAATTATCGTTGATTACTTAGCATCCAAGTCTCTCAAAATAAAGTTCAAAACCGTAGCATGTGTATTTACTATTAATCTTTAACAATGTATCACAAATCAGACTATCTCATCACATACTAAATCACTTCTCATTCTTACATTACTTATCTTTTAAGAGATTAATACGATCACAAGGTTTACTCATTTTGGAACTCCTTATTCCATGTTATCATTGCATTGTTTCAAATCGGTCAACTTTCTAGATTACACATACCAAACAAACCACTCTTCATATTGGAAATCCTTTCATATAGATTACTCAACAAACATGTATATATATATTAAGACCCCAATCAAATCATTATTCAATTTATGTCGATATGAGTACCTACTTGACATATATACGTGTGTCCAATAGAAATACTTAAAGTTCTTTGATATTATAATACTTATTAAGCATATGGATGCTCACTAGATCAGTTAATAAGATATCCAAATTTGACATATCATGTCTGAACACACAGTTACTTGTGAGCTAAGTAAGCTATCAATTACTGATAACAAACCTACTAAATTTCAAGATTCAATTGAGCATAGACAAGGCCATCGAGTTTTTAACATTTAATCATCTAATTTAAAAACTTTACAACCATATGCAAAAGTTTGATTGGATTAGGGATTTAGTTTAAACCATAAGAGGCACCACGATTAATTCAATCTCCAGAAGTAAAACATAACTAGAAGATCTTCCATTTTTTTCAATATGATTATTATAGATCATTTTTGGGCATCTTCAAACTTTATTAATGCATAAATAATTCAAACATTATTAACATAATAATGGTCACCCCACAACCAGTTTTCTTTGCGATGTAGCATGGCTAGATTATAGACAACTAAGTTACATATCAGGTAACCATACATCATGCAGGATCTACCAGCTACTCAAGCAATCCATTCCACTATAGGTCTTTCAATAATTCATCACCATATACTTAATTAATTGAAACTTATTATATCACAACATATAGGTACTATTCGAAATTAACAAGTCAAGCATTGCTTGATAGTTAGTTACCACATTTTTCCTTCTTACTTAAACAATTTCAACCATTTTGTTTGTTTGTATAGCTTTGCGAATTGAATTCCCAGTCTAGGTACACAAATCCTATACCATCCGTAACAGACAAGGGTACACAAAGCACCAAAACAAGGGTACACAAAGTAGCAAATTATCCATAATTAAACAAGGGTACTAGTAGTACCAATAGACCATTCAATCTTTATCGACAAGGGACCATAGTCCAGGACTGTAGTCCAATCTAACATGAGCTCAACGGACTCTATGTCATGCCAACTATACCTAAGACTGACTCGAAACCAAGACTTTATCATTTCATTTTTCTTTCCTAACATAAAGTGAGCATTCTTACTTAAAGCTCCAATTCATAATTCCTTATCATCAATTAATCACTCCAATTTCACAATGGAATATGGGCATGTTCATCACATGTGAACTACATTTATTTTTTTTCTTTTATTCGAATGGCTCTTAGGCCAAACTTCTTTTATCAATTCACATAAGCAAATCATAATCAAATTGTTCATTAATATACAAACAACCTTTTCTATTAATGTTCATCATTCGATCTTATCAAGAAAACATAACCACTTTAGCCATTTATTTATAGACATGCTTTCAATCATAATTCGATATAAGGATACCTTTTTTCACAAAATCACTTACCTTGCTTTCCAAGCTTGCACATTCATAACATGCATAAACAATTTAAAGAATTCACAATTAAGGAAGGCAATGCTCGGGAAGATTGTTAGTTCCTCCCGAGATTTTAAAGCTACACTCACCTCTTATCCCAAAGTTACGGGATACCTGAATCCTTATTCTTATCCTGCTACTGATCCAACCCCTTTTTACTTTCAAACAACTCGATCAGCCACAACTTTATCTAATTATAACAACATTTGCTAAGCATTAGGATTACATTTAGTATCCAATAATTCACTTAACCAAGCTAATACAAACACACACATTTTTCTAACAAATATTTCTTCCTTAATCACAGTAATTTATGCGTATCGGACCAGCAAACAAACACACACAATTCGTCATTGAAAACAGTCCACTATTGCTCAAACCTATTCAAAAACAGTTTCTTTTCTATATTCTTTCAATCATGTACAAATGTGCACTCATGCTCCAACCTTTATTCCTTTTAAAACATTTACAATCTTCTTGAATTACTACTATAATCCTTTATCACCAATTTTAACAATTTAGTGTAGCTTACTAATGATACTCAAAATAGCCTCCAGAATTCGATTTAATCAAGTATTCATGCTCAAGTTATCACTCAAATTTCAGTTTATAAAAACATTCCTATAATCCTTAAAACAGAGCAACCCCCTAATAGCTTTCTAACCACATTTTACTCCTTTTCTTCCTTTCAATACAACCAATTTTAATTAAACAAACAGTCTATTATTTAGTCCTACAATGCATTAACAAGGCTGTGATTTCAGGTGCAAAATTATCTAGCCGAACATTCCATTTTTGCACATACAACCTTATGACAAATTTCCTATTTATGAATACCCATCTCATGCTTGTAAACATTCATTCGAAACTGTTTAAACCTTGCATACTGATTTCGATCCAACACAACAACATTACCCTTAATTTAAATCAATTCAAACATGAATTTAAACAACCAAAAACCAATTAGCAATAGTTTATCCTATAAATCGAATAATGGTCACATACCCCAACTTTAATCATGCTTTTCACACTCTTAAGCATCTACATAATCACTCATTTTCAATCAAGCATTTACATCTTGAATACAAAAGATCATTCATACAACCAATTCCATACAAATTTTCAATCAAGCAAACATGAAAAGGTAGAAAGAAAGAATACACCACCTTCCCTAGGATTAAATCGAATTACCTTCAAAATTTAGCTAAGTCCCATTCCTTTAATGGCTCTATAAATTTCCTACCCTTTCTTTCTCTCACAAGGATTCAGCTATCTATAAGGAAGAAGAAGATGGTCTTCCTTAAGCTTTGACCGAGAGCTCTACTCTTCTTCCACTTAGACTCTCAATTGTAAGACTTGTGGACATGTCCTTACAAATGTGAGAATTTTACATGCAATCCATGGTTTATCATATATATTTAATTTAATCCTTAACATATAACCACCATTTCCCCCATATTCTCAAAATGATGTCTTTATTCCTGATTCATTATAAATTAGTCATTTTTATACTTAATAAGTCTAATGAATTTAATAACACAATCTTTATCATAAGGTTCCCTTTTGGTATCTTCCTAGGCCCCGATTGAGGATGTTACACAGCACAACAAGTATGAGGGCTTGTAGACTGTGATCTCCCAGATGTTGTCTTTTTTTCATCTTGTTGACCCCACCTTCCAGTTTCATCCCTGTGTCGACTTATGTTTACATTCATATACGTATTTCTTTGATGTCGAGTACTCTACCCTGAAGTACACACCGTGACGTATGTTGTGTTTTTTAACAGCAGCTTTCGCTTCGTCGCTCGTTTTGAACTGCTTCCCTTTTCCACAAGTCATCTTTTTTTATTACAACGTAAGAACCGTCAAAACCCACGTCAGGCACAACAGAGAACTTTTGCACGTCCATTGCCACCAAGTCGATGTCGTGCATGCGCGACGGAGGCTCGTACGGTGTTAGGGCACTACTACTTGCAACATGTCCGGACTGATTTTGATTTAAGTTTGTAGGGGCGTCATCGTCATTATTAGTGTCATTATCAGATTCATAGTTAGAATCGGTAGCAACAACTTTAGGCTCCACAAACAACCCAACCTCAGCATCATTCGGCCCACGCTCTTGAATCGGTTCTTCCGGGGATGTGTAGCCTTCATCACCGTCCGTGGATGCATGGGCACGTACAAAAGTCGCAGATGTATATACTGGGAAAAAATTGCGATGAGTGTAGCTTGGCTCATTTAGATCGAATGATGCAGCGCAAGAGTGTCGGCCCCCTGAAAAACTTAATCCACCAAGTATCGTTGTTACCCATCAACGTATGGGTTAAAGGTTGAATGTTGAGTTGATGGTTGTTCGATATTTAAGTCGAAGAAGTTGGAGTACAAGTGTCCTCCTGTTGAACATTTAGGTACATCCTAAAACGCATGGGTATAAGCAGGGACGACAAGATTGTAATCCCCCATCGAAGAGTTGAAATCATATATTGTGGCCTGTGTTGCGACTTGGTTTTCATTGTCACATGCAACTTCTTCACAAAAATTTGCGTACAAGTAGCAAATTTCTTCTCCATACCCCATATGCGTCTCGATCATTGCTTCAACATCGTTTCTGTTGTCAATTCTCATTGTACTATATGTCATTGGGAGCAAGGATGTCTAAAACTTGTAGTAGAGAGCCTTTAATGGTCTGTTACGCCCAACAGGTACCAGCCGTTTGATCTTCTTCACTAGCTCCTCAAAAGGTTCTTCTTATATTGTAAGTGGTAAGTCCTATCAAGGCAAGAGGTTCTTCTTATATTGTAAGTGGTAAGTATATGGTGAATGTTGAGAGCGACAGTTTGTACCAAATTTTGGCTACATGTGTTGGTAGACTGCGTGGAGTCAAGTGTTTGAGATAATGATAAGTGGTTGTCTTACCGTCGGTTGAGAGCTTAACTTTAAGTTGATCAGAGTTTTTGTGGTGTTTCGATGTTCATCAGTGGAAATTAAATAGATAACCGTGGACCTTGTAAAGGATTTGTAAGTCCATAGTTTCGTTGGGATTGCGACGAGTAAAGAAATAGTCCTTGGTGGGTATTGTTTGATGATTTCGGTAAATGTGAGATCTAGGTAGAAAGTCTACTTGGTTTGTATGTGAGTCAAGTTGTACGACACTACAATGTGTACATGCTACCTTTTGGGTACAAGATTCGAGGGTTGTGTTGGAACCTTATCGCTTGGTGGGATATCATGCGAGGACAAATCTGAGTTATGAGAACTGCTTTAGTTGCTGATATGAGTTATCATGCCATGGTTAAGTTAAGTACTTGAGGAAATTTGAGACGTCGTTAGTCTTCAGAAGTCTTACATCGGGCAAGCAATGTTTTTGATAGAGGATGCCATCAGATTTAGAGTTTTCTTTGGGAGTCGCAACGATAAGGAATCGTTTTGTTTGGTTGTAATGGTTGCTCAACCACCCCTGTTTCCTTAGATCGTGCAAGTTGTGGAAGAAATTTACTGTGCAATAGTCTTTTGGGTTCATACAGAGCGAATATGAATTTTTTCTTTGAGAATAATCAGTTGAGAGTATGCTTGTATCATCATAAGTCAAGGGTTTAAATTGGCAAGTGTTGTGAGGGATAAGAGTAACGCAGCGGGATATGTTTGAGGACGTTGGGGAGCTATGAAAGTTTTAACTTCTTTTATGGTTTTTCGGTATAAAATTTTGAGGATGAAATTTTTTTAAAGAGGGGAGAGATGTAATGACTCGAATTTTGTGCTTTGCAAAATTGGGCCTTATATTGGGCAGCTAAAATTAAAGATAGTTGGATTTGGGCCTTGTGATAAATTAAGGAGATATTATGTGGGAGAATAATTTATGAAGAAAAAAAAAAGAGAAGAAAAAAGGGGGTTTTGAAATGAAAGGTGGCTGGTGATTTGATGGGGGAGAGAGAAGGAAGAAAAGAAAAAGGGATAATTTGGGAGAGGGAGAAATATGAGGGAAAGAGAGAAAAAAGTAAAGAAGAAGGTTTTGAACCTTGATCTACAACCATTAGAGTCGTCGTGCACGGCACCGTCGGCGTCATTATAAAGGTCTCGCCGAGACAAGTCCAACAGTGGTTGCCTCGTCTCCGTCCGAGCCGCCGTTCGCCGGAGTAAGGAGAAAGAAGATTCAGAGAAGCTTGATTCGTCACCTTTCAGCCGTCACTGCCGTAAACGGAGGCCACCATCAAAACCAGCGCCTGGAGAACAGCAGGACTAGAGCTCGCCGCTATTGTCCAACCATTAGAGGGCCTCGCACGCGCCACCACGCGCTATCGACAAGAGTGAGCGTGCGTCTGGCCTGGGGGTGCATGCTGCTTGTGTGCACCGCGCCACACGGGATAACTGACCGCTGGTGCACCTTGCCTTTCGTGTACTCGCCCGCACCCGATCTCGTGCGTAGGTGTGTACATTGCTTACCATGCGCCTAACCGCACTGGATCACCAGGTTGACCAAAACGTTGACCGACGTTGACCAGGCCGTTGACTTTTTCTGGGGGACTCTACCCAAGGGTTTCTCGACGTTCTAGATCCAATGGCCCAGTTTGTTTCATCAAATTCAAACCCGACAAGCTATTTTTACGCATTTGACCCTTGATATTCCTTAGAGAATATGTTTAAGTGTTACTTAAGATATTAATTGGTTTACGAGGATTATTTGGGATTGGATTTTGGGTCGAGTGGAATATTTGGGAAGCTTGGACGAGGATTTTAGCGATATCAGCATAAGTTTAGTACACCTCGGACTCTGATTGCTTTATGAACATCATAAATGTGAATGGCTTTATTGTTAGTGGTTGCAAATGGGTTGATGATAGATAAGCATGAGTAGGAGCCATTATTTTGAGACTCGATATATTATGAGATGCATGATGATGTTACATGTATGATAGGTCTGTTAGAGTCTTTAGAGACCATGTAGGGTCTTTTGAGATGCTTGTGTGATTATTTGATGATTGTTTGACTGTTTAAAATAATTATGATGTTTTGTATGCTTGTTCGAGTGAGTTGATGTGATTCGATGGAATATGTATAATATATGAATAATGCTTATATTCGAATAAATGGTAATAAAGTCGGTAATTAATATTAATGGGATGAATGCGTTAGTAAACCAACTCTAATGATTTTCATAAGCCTTAGGGATCATATAAGCTTGCTAATATTGTAATTCGGGGGAATTGTACGAACCTATGAATATGGTATCAGTACGAACTTTGGTCGTACCGTTACGCGAATCGGTGTTGTATCGATATAGGTTGACCGATACCGGTACTTGTAAAAATTTATAAATTCTAATGAGCAGTTTCAGTAACGGTACATGTGTAAGTACCAATGCCCGAGGGTACCGTATGATACTCGCGTACGAGTACCGGTACCCGATACGATAGATAATCTGTAAATGCAAGTTAAGGATGAAAATTGATATGAATATAAATAATAGGGCTACATTGGGAATAAATGTGATAACATGGATTAATGGAGATAATGAATGAGATTAATTAAATATGAGCCTAATGAGTAATAAATCGGTAAGTGTTAGATGATTTGTGGTAATGGTAAATCATAGGGATCCTTGGTGAATCGTGTGTTGAGCCGTGCCAAGTTTGGGCACTTGTGTGGTTGAGTCACCATTGGTTGGTTAGATCCGGATACCCAGTGGTAGAATGTGGTAACACAAGAAGACCAATCAATGTGAGATTCTGAGTGATGATGCTCGATGCGTGATTCTGAGCCATTCCACTCCATGTGAGATTTCGAGTGATGATACTCGATGTGAGATTCCGGTGGGATTTTGAGTATGGTTGGGCCTTGTGGGCCATATATAATGATTGTTATGCTGAGAGCATGTGTTTAGGTGACTAGTGGTAGCGCCACCTGTTTATTTATCTCTCATTTTTGCACGTACTAGCTTGCATGCTTATGTTTATGATTAACATGAAGTATAGTAGAGTAGATGTGTACCACTGAGCTTTGTAAGCTCAACGCTCGAAATCATTGTTTTTCTGTACGTAGGTTGATCGTTGGATTATGGGATCGAGGAGCAGTATCAGCGCGGGATTCCAACATGTAGAGGTCTTCGGAGTATGGTACTTGGGTTTAGTGGGCTATGTATTCATAGGGTCTTACGTGGTTGAGTCTGTATTTCTTATTTTGAAATTGTATAAATAAAATCAAATGTTTAAATGTTTTAAATTAAATTGGAGCTTATTTGTATTGTTTTGATTTCTTAATTATATTTTCAACTATTGATTTTAAATGCTTTTGGGAAATAACTTGTTTGGACTAAACCCAGATTGAGGATTTTAATGGTTTTGGTTTAGGCTTGAGGCCCAATTTGTGACATCCGGGCCGTGTGTGTTACAGAAATGATGAGAGGAACTCACCAGACCGTCACGACGAGTTCCACCCATCATTTCTTCCCCGGCGTTTTTGGCAAAGGTTCCTCCTATAAATATAGGATTGATCGATCAACGCATTCGTTTCCAATTCCCCAACTGTATTTTATTTTTTTTCATACGAACTAAATGGAAGGCGCGCTCATGGCATTACAAGAATTATGTTACTGTCGTATTGTCTCGTATTATGAAGTTCTGCTTACAATATGAGTTTTTCGAGAAACCACATAGTATTAAGTTAATTGGGATGCAACCTAAATGTCGCTGTCGGGCCTATGAGGCATAATGTTGTACCCATTTTTATTCCATGCAGGACCCATATGCGTTTATAATGACATATACGGGGTACTGCATGTCATATTTCATGTTGACTGGCCCCGTTTTTTGCTCGGATAACCTTGTGGCTGTAAAAAGCAATTGGACAGTCAATGATATCATTGAGTTATGGTTTTGAGTGAATCTGTTGTATACTATGAAATTTTTTTACATGTACTCAAGCATATGTATTAAACTTCGGAAAGTAATCCATCAAATAGTTGTTAATTTCTTTTTTGTATTCTAAATATTACTTCCTGCTGTAAATGTAGTAATTCGTTATTTTCCGATCGATGACAACACTCTACATAATTCGTTACGTGAAAAATTAAACAACCATAACAATAATTATTAAGTACAACTCAATTAAATTTTATTAATAAAAGAAAACATACATTGGGTCCAAAATTTATTAAAAAGACAAATATCTAAAATTAATAAACATAGGAAATCTTGTGAACTCAACTCAAATAAATAAGTAAACCTCTCTAGACTCTCCAAACCTTGCTCCCATCTAGGGTTATGCTTCGGGTTCTAAATTAGGTGCATGCTCCTAGTCCTCTGAGATTTGAAACAAAGTAACATAAGCTTGTCGCTCGGCTTCGATCGTCAACTTCGGTTTGTCGTTTGTCACAAACCACTGACGGTACTCAGAATTTAAGAAATCAAAATCATGCGGAATGGGATGACGAGTCGGCAACCTGTTTGACCTGTCATGTCACCATGCTATGTATGACGAATATCTCTTTGGTCAATTCTCATCGCTCTTACCCCGTATGTCCATCTTTTCAAAGTCATCCATATTGTTTGGGGCCTCCGGCATAGGCTGGTGGTATTCAAACTGCCTAAGAACCCGATTACCGTAAAAAATCTCGACAATGGCAAAATTTAACAATGTCATTACCGAACACCAATTTTCGGTATCCTCATAGGCATCATTCGGAATCACATTACGAATATCATAATCCTCATCATATGGCATCCATCAGAACTGTGATAATACGTACATAACCGATAAATTGGATAAAAAAATTATATAATTTTGATTTGAAAGCAATATTTCATTACATGCTCTTCTTAATACATGTCAATCTTGTTTCTCACTGCGAGAATTAACGGCACATCCAACCCCTTCTTTCTAAATTTTTGGGCTCATCTATATAATACAAATATATAGATGGATCATGGTTTCTTTAAATAAAAATTAAGACAATTATGGGAATTAACATTATTACCTTGATGCGAGTGGGAATTAAAACAGAGGATTGCCAATAAGAGCGAGGAATGGAAGCCTGTACTATTCCCATGATTGTATCAGCACCACACACCCACTAATATCGGCATGCACGAATCTGTCCTTGCCACCTGTTAGGCTCGTTGCTTTGCACAACTCGCGGTACATGAAACCTAAGATTGCAGAGCCCCAACTGAATTTTTTTTCCCCACGACGTCTCCAAGAACGGAAGGTACTGCATGTGCACTTGAGAACTCGATTTGTCCGGCATTAGCATACCACCGATAAGGACCAATATATAGGTTCGCGCAACGCAAGCAATTTCTTCCGCTATGGAATTTGCATCCACTTGAAATTCTCTCTTTAGCCATGTCAGCTTCACTCGTTTACCATTAACAGCATGCACCGGTGGTCTCTTTCCCAAATACGTCTGGCAGTAATCATAAACAAAATAATTATTCATACCTATGTCTGAATTTCCCGAAATTGAAACACCAAGATGCATAGCAACATCTTCGGGGGTGATTGTGCACTCTTGGCACGACATGTGGAAGGTATGCGTCTCTGGTCTCCAACACTCCACCAACCCATTAATCAACTGCGACACGATTCCAAACTCACGAATCATTGACGTGTACATAAAACCAAAATTTTCTAGAAATCCCATTATATATTGGTTTGGTGGATCGCACCATATCAAGTGATGCCGAAATTTTGAATCCTCTTTCTACAAACACAATATTTAAATTAAAGTAGCACTTAATCATTTAAAAAAAATAATTAAAACTGGAAAAAATAACCATAAATTCTTACCAACATGGCAATGTTTTTTGTGATGTGAGAATTTTGAAGTTTTAATAACGTCATTTTTTTCTCAACAGTTACTTTGCTCGAACAAAAGAGGAATAAAGTTTTTTGTGTTTTAAACCCTAACCAAAACTGTCTATTTATAAGATAAAAAACCCCTAACATGCAAAAACCCTAACAAAACCCTAAAAAACCATTTTTAAAAAACCCTAAAAAAGCCCTATCTTAATCGAACATTTTTTTATAAATTGACCAAGCCAAACTCGCCATGTATACACGGCGAGTTCTATTATTTAAACATCGTTATGCTTAGATCCAAAACGTTCATTACGGCAAGGGAAACTGACCGTGGGCCTATGGCGAGTTTAATTTAGGATTAAGTTAATGTTTAAACCGGGATTTGAAGAAAAAAATGAAACTCGTCATAGGTGCAAGGCTAGTTTCAATAAAAAAAAAGAATAAAATTTTGGAACTCACCGTGATTGTGTGCGAGTTCATTGTTAGGGTCCTATTTTTAGGAATTTTGGATTTAAGTTAGTGATTTGGGCATAATAGGATCTTAGGATCCTATTTTTGCCCTTATGCCCTAAACTCCATTGGAAGGGTCTTTGGACTATTTTCAGCTATCATGGTGAGGTAGCCGATTCGTTCATTCCGAGTAAGAAAAGCGCCTGAGGTTTTCGTTTTGGATTCGTGCGTTTCGCCACAGTGGAGGATGCTTTGAGAGGACAAGGCAGGTTGCATGGTTTTGTGATTTATGGTTTTCGTATTAAAGTGTTATAGCAAAGCATCATACTCGACGTGAACTCAAGAGATTTTCAACTCTCGGCAAGCGCTCGGAGAAACATTCAGTGACCGAGGCCAAAAATCAAGATAAGCAGCGTATTGTTAATGGAGTGATCGATCCAGAGAAACTAAAGGTTTTGAAGAACTGCCTTGTTGAAAGGAGTAAGAAGTTTATGAAGGTGAAGTGTTTGGCAAAGAACTTACTTGATGATGGCATTAAGGATATGATGTTGACGAGTTTAACTGGCTCAGATTTCTTGTTGGTTTTTAAAGACGAGGTGGCTTTGACAAATGCTAAAAGGGACTGTGACGCAACTCTAAATAGATGGTTTGAGAATGTTTCAGTTTGGTCTGATGAGAATGTAATCGGTAACCGGCGAGCTTGGAGTGACGGAACTTTTCGGAGCATAGCTACATTGTGGGGGGAGCTAATTTCAATTGATGAAAAAACAGTTAAACCTTCTTCTTTCTCAAGAGCTCATTTTCAGATTTTAAGCAATAATTTTAATCGGATCAATGAGGTGATTTTTGCATCGATAGAAAACAAAAAGTTTGAGGTACATGTGACAGAAATTGATCCAGTGTTCTACCTGAATTCTTTTTGGATTGATAAGGATGATTCGTCGGAATCTTCTAGTGATGACCGAAGTCAAAGAAAAAGCTCTGAAAGTGCAACACATTTAAATCTCAGATAAAGATGATCAGGCCACGGTGGCCGGTGGTTTGGAAGTTGAAGGGTCAGTTGTTCACTCAGATAAGGGAGTGAAAAAGCCAACCGGTAACAAAGGAAAATCAAACCATGATCACTTGCAGGGGCTAGAAAGTAGTAGACTTCATGATGAATTTCAATCTCGGGAAAATAAAGAAGTAATTAAACCGTTATTAGTGGAGTCTGATGGTTCTGATTCTAGGGAGATGAGAAGTTTAAAAGCCCCAGCTAAGTCCGTGGGCATGAGAGATGGGTCTAATTATAATCATATTCCATGCACCGAAACGTTTCCATGTAATATGGCTGCAATTTCTACTGAGAATAAACCCATTAATTGTAAGGAGACAGCTAAGATGGTGGATGCTAAATTGGAAAGTCACGTGCCGTTAGGAGATGAGATAGAACTTAGTCATATGGAGGCAAGGGAAAGGGTTGTGGTTATTCATAATATTAGTGTTGCCGATAAGAAAGAATTAAATGTCGAGAGAAATGATACGTGTTCATCTGGTGCAAATGAGATCTCAGATTGTGACAGGTCCCAAGCGATGGAGGATGTTCAGTGTACGGGACTAGGTAACCAAATGTCTTGGGAAGAAGAAGTCGATAAAGCAAACTCTATTTGTAATTTCTTTCTAGAAATGCAAGTCTTGCACCGCAAATCATCGAAGAAGGATACTTTTTTGATGGACCTGCAGGATATGGCAATTTCGGCGAAAGAGAAGAAACGAAGAAACCGTGCGATTAAAAAGAACAAGAGATCAAGTAAGGTGGTGGACAATTTAGAGGTCGATGGCGTCTCCCCCAACTAATTCGAACATAGTTCAAAAACAAATTATTATGCGGTCTGTCAGAAAAGCGATGGCGTTTGAGAAAAGGTTTAGAGAAGCAAGGGAATGGAAGTGTATTCTTGTTGCGATATTGTGACCGATAGATTAGCTAAAGCTTGGATCAATAGAAAGGATGATCTTTTAAGGGTCTATAACAACAGTAGCATATAATGGGAGGTATTGGTTTAATCCCAGGGTAGACAATGGTGGGGTTTTTGGAATTGATGTTGAGTAATGGTGGCTATTGTATTGAGTGCGTAAAATTGGCCATGTTTTTATGCGTGCTCCTTGGTCGGCTTAGTCTTTACTTGAAAGTTGTGATATGTTAACCTTAGTGATGCTATGGAGTTTCTTCAAGGTTAAACCTTTTTCTTTCATAGGTCACATGAGCATGCTTGGCCTGATGCTTATGGGGTAAGCTTTTTGTATGATGTTGTTCGTTTGCTGTGATATTGTAATTCGTTTGTTATGGTATTGTAATGGCATGGTATGGTGCACTCTTTTTCTTCCATTTAGGTTTAAGAATTTTTTTTAACAAGACTCATGTTTTGTGTTTTGTATTGTATGATTCTCATATATAAAATTATATAATTTTACATTTCAAAAAAATAATTTATCATTTTTAACTTTTTAATATTTTTAATATTATTTTTTCTTAATTTTTTGAAACTATTTATAGTATTTTATTTTTAATATTGTTTAAGTGTTAATATTAAAATTTTATATTTTTGCTTAATGATTAAATAATACCTTAAACTTTCAATTAAAATCAATTATACCATTAAATTTGTAAAAAAAAAAAATCAATTATGCCCTTAATGTCAGTTAAAAATCAATTTAATTCTTATGCCACGTTAAAATCATACATTAACACCGTGAACTACTACATCAGTACCGTTAATTGCCACATTAACATTATAATGATCAATATCTGTCAAATAACAAAATAAATGCAGTTAAAAATATAATAATATTACTAATTTAGATTTATTTCAAGACAAAACAAACCTTTAAATCATATATAATGTACAAAACTATAATTAAGTTCGTCACGAAAATCAAGTAGGTTAATTATTTAAAAGCACACGCCACGAAATCAAGTGGATATCAAGATCCATCAATGCAGCCAAATCAGTCAAAATGTTATTAAATCAACCCATGAGATAAAATCAACTCATATGTCAAATCACATTTATCTTTTGTCATGAATTTAAATTTCAATCTTAAAACATTGAAAATTAAACAAATGTTTAATGTCACTTTACAATAATAATTGTAGTTTTTAAAGTTTTTATATTATATCAATTTAGTTACAATTTTGAACTTTTAACAAGTTTATACTTTTTTATACTAAAAAATTTAATGAATTTAGTCAATTTTTTGTTATATTGTAAGTCTAGATGAGCTTGTTGTATCAAAACAATAATTATATAATTACATTATGTCATAAAGCATCAACAAGTTATTGTTAAACTATTATTATACTAGGAAAGTAACAAGAAAATAATATAACAATTTTAGCAAAAGAACAAAGGCTAAATTGATAAATTTTTTAAATATAAAGAATTAAATTATTTGAAATTAAGAACAAATTGACAGAATATACAATTTTTGCGTTCTAAAGTTATTATTATGTAATGTCAGACCACTATTCTGTCTAATATTTAACGGCCAATGACTTATTTGTAATAATTATTTAATTGAATGACATGTTTATAACTTTTAGAATAAAAAACATATTTATTATCAAACACATAATTGGGTGATTTTACGTATATTTTACCCTATTTTTTATCCAACACGTTTTGATACTTTTTTGACAAATCCTAATTTTAATCTTAATCTTACCTAGAGGGGAGGCCGATGGGAAGAGTAGACTCTAGGAGAAAGGAACTGGGTGTTTAAAAGCCATAACGTAAGAAAAATGAAGAAATAAAAATAAGCACATTGGCCAACCGGCCAAATGTACTTACTCAACATGTTTTGATACTAGTCTTAACAATACACATTCTTTGGTTAATAAATAGGGTAATTATTCCATGCACAAGAGCTTGTAGAAAAAAAGTTTTAGGGTTTAGGGACCCTAATTAGGGTTTAGGGGTTTAAGTATAGTAATTTTGAATTTATGAGTTGTTTATAGGTTAAAACCTAAATCTCTAACCATATAAATCCAAAACTTAAACCCTAAATTCTAACCATGAACCCTAAATACTAAATCCTAAACTAAAAACCAAAACCATAAAATTAAGGCACTCGTGGAAACAAAAAATTTCACCGCCTATGTATGAGATAATAATCCTAATAAAAATCAATAAATTACAATGGTAATAACCATAACAATCACGTGGCCCTTTAGCATAAATCAACGAAAAAAATTATCGCGACAGTTCTTCAGTTGCACGGTGCAACATGTCTAGGATGTGTGTTAGAATATTTGTTTTGATATAATAATTGAAAATAGTTTTGAACTAAATTGAAAAGATTTAAAAAATGATTTTAGGTCCAAACAACTTGAAAATATGTTTGATGGGTTTTATAAGGATTTGAAAAGATTTAAAACATTTTTAAAGTGGCCAAAACTATGTTTTCAACTTAACCGTACCGATACGGTATACCCCGTACGATACACTTTAGGGTTTCTGTAACACCCCTTCTCGGTCTGGTAGAGAACTGGGTCAGAAAGTGTTATCGAAAAGCAGAACCAGAAATCGGAATCAGAATTGGGGCTAATTTAAAACTTTTCGAACTAAAAGGACTAAATTGTAAATATTACAAATTATTGACCCTAATCCAGATTCTTTATTACCAACCTGTAATTAGACTCACCAATTATTAACCTGAGAAGTTTCATTGTCATTGGATATTTTTAACCTATCCATTTGAGCTATATAATTATTAGTGACCAATTTGTAATCTTTCAAAACTATTTCTCAAGCCTTTTAACCGAATTAACTGACACCGTACCGATACACTATAGGCCGTATCGATACGCTCTGTTGAATTGTACAATTTCTAGGTTCAAGGTCAACGACCCCGTACCGGTACGTCTATGCCTGAATCGATACGCTTTGACTTGGGTTGACTCATTTCGGTACGCCTAAGGTCGTACCGATGCAATTATTTTTCCAAACCTTACTATCAAGATCTGTATCGGTACACTCCCTAGTGTATCGATACTAAATCAAGTTCGAATAGAGATCATGTCGCGGACTCTTGAGTTGGAGGTGAGGAAGTCAGAAGGAGAGATCCTTTGAATCCGCAAATACCTCTAATATGAAACTCTGAACCAGAAGTGCAGTCTGCTCAAGCCGAATATTTTAAGAACATGGCTGATATGTTCAAAATGCTTGTGACTACTATGAGGGTTAAGCAACCCTATCAAACTCCCATTGTTACCGATGTGAGCATCCAAGCTCCCATTGAACTGAAAACTGGCCTAGTTGAAATTAGGCACCGGTGATCGGAAATTTTGAAACCCGTGTAATGATGTTTATAATGATTGACTTTTGTACCCCTCATGATAAATGAAATTACATTTTGTCCCTAAGTGAGTAAATGGACCCCGTGCATGAAATTCGAAGCCCAAAGTGCAAATTTGAGCTAGTCGTATCGATACGGCCATGTGAGTATCGATACGGTCTAACCGTCAATAACTAACTTCCTTGTTTTGGCGTGGGCGTACCAATACAGGCAAAAGTGTATCGATACGGGTCCCCTGTTTTGAGCCAAAATGATGTTGTTTTGTAAAGAAATGATGATAGGTGATGAGCCACCTCCACGCTTGTCCAGTCTCACGTGAAATTCATCAGAATTCATAAGCTAATGAAGTCATTAGCCTACTTGGAAAGCTAATAAGCTTTGGGTTAAGCAAACTCTCAATAGGAGGAAACCTCTTTATTGGTCACATGGGAGGTGGGCTGTCATTAAGATGTTAAAGCCCTTTAAATGAGTCAAAGAAAATAGCTATCTACATTCGTTTTAATCTTCTGAAAGCTAAACTCATGCTTTGTCCTCCAAACATGCTAACACCACCATTGTCTTCAACCTTGAGCTCTTAAGCACACACCTTTCTTCTTGCCCATCCTAAGCTCATCTTTTCATTCATTGAATATCGGATATCAAATGAGCCTTAGCTTTATATCATGTATCATACTCATATTATAATATAATCATACCAAATTCACATATAGCATATCAACTTATATGAAAACTTTCCAAGCCTTGCCTTGGACATCTGCATCAATGCCTGCTCTATTTGAGCTTAGACCATTTGTACAATCAAATTCGACATAACAAATGCAACAGGATGGCACCGATCCTATCCCTTGACACAACTACACTCACTTTAAAGCACATAAGGTTTTAGGATTTTCGAATCTCGATTCCTTTGTTCCTAGTCTCAATTGGAGATGATGGATTGTTTTCCACCTTATTTGGAGCTAGGAAAAACATATGGAATAATCAAAACGATATAACAACATGGTTCTAAGAATGGCCTAAGATTTCAATTCAAAATTAAACTCTAATTCTACATGGAATTTGACAATAGATAGGGGCTTTGCCTTACCCGATTGATAGCCTTAGAAAGGTACCACAACTGTAACACCCCTTCCCGGTCTAATAGAGATCCGGGTTGGAAAGTGTTATCAGAAAGAAGAACCAGAAATTGGAATCATAATTAGGGTCAATTTAAAACTTTTCAAATTAAAAGAGGCTAAATTACAAACGTTACAAATTAACAATCCTAATCCGAGTTCTTGATTACCAACCCATGTTTAGACTCAACAATTATTAACCTGAGAAGTTTTGTTGTCATTGGATGTTTGTAACCTATCTATTTGAGCCATATAATTATTAGTGACCAATTTGTAATCTTTTAAAATTGTTTCTTAAGCCTTTTAACAGAATTAACTGACACCGTACCGATACGAGTCAACTCAAGTCAAAGTGTATCGATACGGGTACAAGCATATCTATACGGGGTCGTTGACCTTGAACGTGGGAAATGTACAATTCAACTTAGCGTACCTAGCCTCGTATCGATACGTTCGTCCTGTATTGACAGATTTTATCTGGTTTTCATCTAATTTAACCCCTCAAATGTTGTCCAATCATTACCAAATTTTACCAGCAAGCTTATAAACATATAATCTACCAGTGTGTCAAATTTCATGCCATTCTCAATCCGTTTACCACATTTGTTAACATTAAGCCAGACTATGCATTTTATGCCATTCTTAATCATTACCAAAGGGTCATTTAGGGCCATTTAAGCTTATACAAAACATAGCCTTTATACACCTAACCAAAACATCAAAGCTAACTATTTAACTACTTTGCCACCACTCTAGGAGTTCGTAAGGACAAAATACTTTACTTTAGGCTTGAGGTGACTTGCCGAACTTCCAACTAATCCTTGCTCTCGAACTGTTAGCTTTCTTAACTTGACATGTTATAGAAATGAATGCATTAGACTTATATAGTCTAAGTGAGGTATCCATAAAACATGAGTGAATACGTTATGCATTTCAACATGCTTCAATGACATACTTAATAACATCTTCCACATAGGCAACATATATATATGTCATGGCATCAACGAATCGCTTACTCCTCAATAATAAATATTATAGCATCATAACAATAACAATATCAACAATCAATCATTTCCTTGGATCTACTCAACCGTATTTGGATACGCGAATTATACTACAACACCAACAATAACAATAATGGTCATGTCATATGTCCTCCGCACCAAATGACCAATACACAATATATCCCTCCGCTGCACCATGGTCAAAGCCCAATACCCGTACCAATGAACTCATGAATTCTATGGCATGCCAAATGTATCCAATACTTTGATCCCAAGGTATAATACACAATAATTCAATACAATAGTTCCATAGCACAGACTCATAACAATAGTTCAATAATCTCTTATCGATAGGTAGTGGCCATAGCATATATCAATAATTTTCCATAGAAATAAACATATCGATAATTCAATGCTTCCAACAATAACCATATCTATGCAATGCTTATGAATTCAGTGCAATACTTACCACTTACTTACCAAACATAGCTTACAATAACATTTTATGCAAAAACCTTCATTTCAATGGTTAGTAATATCAAATTTAATGTTCAATGATTCGAGTTGGGCACCTAGCCAACTCTTAAGACACCGACTACACTCACTTTGGCTATAAGGCTCACGGATAGCGATTCCTTTATCCCTAGGTTTTGATGGGGATGACGGATTAGCTTCTTTCGATACTTGAGCTAGTAAAGGACAATAGAGGATTATTAGAATCAATAGGATAGCCATTAGCTACTAGACAAATTCATAGTTTAGAATTTGAGGATCGAAAGCTTAGCTTTAACTTGAAATTACTCATTCAATACTCTTGGAATTTGACAATAGCTTTGGGGTTTCTACTTACCCGATCGGTGGCTATGGAATGATGTTCTTGAATCAAAGGATGTTTAAGCAGAAAAAGGGTCCAAATGGAGAGGTGTATGCTTAGAAGTTCAAGGTTGAAGACAATGGTGCTGCTTGCTTTTGGTAAGTGATGGAATAGGCAAAAGGTGGAATTGGTCCCGGTGAAGGCAAAGAAAAGGTGAAGGTTTTCTTCAATTCAATTTAAAGAGATTTAAGTCTCTAATAATTTCCCCGCCTTACTTCTAACCAATGAAAAGCTTTCCTACACCTAAGGGTTTGCTAAACTCAAAGCCCATCATTTCATGGCTTTCTAAGTCAAATGATGATTAGTTATCATCTTTCCTTTGCTTCAGATAATCCCACATGAAGTGGGTGGCAACTTAGCAGGTGATTCATCACCCAATTTCTTTTCTCTCAATTTAATATTTAAAATTGTTTTCTGCAGGTACCCTTATCGATACTCGTAGAGCTGTATCGATACGAATAAGTCATATTCCAAGAAGTTAGTTAAAACCGTTATACCGTATCGATACCCTTGACTCAGATTGAACATTTTGACTTTCCAATAAGGTTCTAAATTAAAGATTAGACTCAATTATGGTCTTTTAACCAGAGAATCAGTAATTTAGACAACATAGACATAAGGCTAGATCATTTTGACCTAAATTTTCTGATCGTCGAAACCTAATTCCGGCTAGACCAGTTTTTGGGATATTGCAATTCTCCCCCTTAAGAACAATTCGTCCTCGAATTTTTACCTAGGTTGGTGTGCTGATCATTCCCTTGCTCCGTAGCTTTCACATGGTATATTTGGGCCGAAGCTTTGGACTCATGTTGGTATGATGCCTTAGATGACTTTCTAAGCCTTTCGAAGGATCCTTGTCTCCTTCCTTTGCCTCGAAATGATTGAGCAAATGACATATTTATTGATGCGAGGAGCGGACTTGTTCGTTGGACAATCTCGATAAGGTGTCCCATCTCTCCACAAAAGAAGCAAGCTCTTGATTTCTTACGGCACTACCCTTCTGGGGTGCCTATGCTGATAGAAACTACAAACTGGTGTTGTGATTCTTGCTTAGAGCCTTCAAAGCTCTCAGTAGGATGGGTTCTAAAATAGAACTGAGTTACCACCGCGGGTTTAGGAATATTCATATCGGGTAGGCCGTGAGTACACACTTTGAGCTTCCTTTTATTGATTGAACCGCGGGATTGAGACTTCTCTCTGTGTCTCTTTTCGCATTGGTTTTGGTTCTCTTTTCTTTTCTCATAGGCCTTTTGGGTGGCTTCAGTGTCGATGGCTCGATTAACAAGAATTTGGAAATTCTTGATCTCTGCAATAGTAAAGAGAGGATGTAATTCTTCGTAGATTCCATCTACGAACATTCTATATTTCTCTTTTTTGGTACGTATGATCTGAGCACCATACCTTGCATATTTGCAGAAATCTTGGATATATTGCTCTACAGGTCTACCTCCTTGCTTCAGGTGGAGGAACTTCTTACGTCTTTCAGTGATGTAATGATCACTGATGTATTTCTTTTGGAACTCTTGAAGAAAGAAGTCCCACATAATTTGGTGTTCAGGGACGGTGAGAGTCATAGTGTCCCACCAACTTTGGGCCTCTTCAGTAATCAAGGCCAATACACACTCAATCTTGTGTTCTTCAGGGCACTTAATTTGTCTATTTAGGACTTTAAGAGTGTTCTCGAGCTAATACTCGGCTATCTCAGGATTGTTCAGGTTTTGACCAGTGAAGGTATAGACCGGGTACTATTTAAGCCTGTGAATAGGAGCTTGAATGCTCACATCGGTAACAATGGGAGTTTGATAGGGTTGCTCATCCCTCATTGTAGTCACAAGCATTTTGAACATATCAACCATGTTCTTAAAACATTCGGCTTGAGCAGACTGCACTTATGGTTTAGAGTTTCGTATCGGAGGTATTTGCAGATTCAAAGGATCTCTCCTTCTGACTTCTTCACCTCCAACTGAGGAGTCCGCGACATGCTCATCTATTCGAAGTTGATTTGAGTTAGTCATCTATACATAAAGAGATCGAATTAGCCGACAAGTCATAATATATAATAATATAACTCATAGGTGGCAAAGTAACACAATAAACAATACTGACAAGCATAGTTTTAGTCTAGAACCAATTAAACTCTAGCTCTGATACCATAACTGTAACACCCATTTCCTGGTCTGGTAGAGAACCGAGTCAAAAAGTGTTATCGGAAAGCAGAACCAAAAATTGGAATCGAAATTAGGGTTAATTTAAAACTTTATGAACTAAAAGGACTAAATTGTAAACATTACAAATTATTGTCCCTAATCCAAATTCTTTATTACTAACCTGTACTTAGACTCACCAATTATTAACCTGAGAAATTTCATTGTCATTGGATATTTTTAACCTATCCATTTGAGCCATATAATTATTAGTGACCAATTTGTAATCTTTTAAAACAGTTTCTCAAGCCTTTTAACCGAACTAATCGACACTTTGCATCGATACGCTATGTTGAATTGTACAATTTCTAGGTTCAAGGTCAATAACCCCGTACCAATACATTTGTGCCCGTGTCGATACACTTTGACTTGGGTTGACTCATTTCGATCGCTGAGGTCGTCTGATGCAATTAATTTTCCGACCTTCTCAAAGATCCGTATCGGTACACTCCCTAGTGTATCAATACTCCATGCTTCATCAAGTCCAATTATGTAAGGCCGTATCGATACAACTAGACTCGTATCGATACGTCTGTCTTATAATGAAAAATTTTATCTGGTTTTTATCTAATTTAACCCCTCAAATGTTGTCCAATCATTACCAAATTTTACCAATAAGCTTATAAACATATAATCTACCAGCGTGTCAAATTTCATGCCATTCTCAATCTGTTTACCACATTTTCCAACATTAAGCCAAACTATGCATTTTATTCCATTCTTAGTCATTACCAAAGGGTCATTTAAGGCCATTTAAGCTTATACAAAACATAGCCTTTATACACCTAAGCAAAACATCAAAGCTAACTAGTTAACTACTTTTCCACTATTCTAGGAGTTCGTAAGGACAAAATACTTTTTACTTAGGCTTGAGGTGACTTGCCGAACTTCCAACTAATCCTCGATCTCGAATCGTTAGCTTTCTTAACTTGAAATGTTATGGAAATGATGCATTAGAATTATATAGTCTAAGTGAGATAGCCATAAAACATGAGTGAATACATTATGCATTTCAACATTCTTCAATGACATACTTAATAACATCTTCCACATAGGCAACATATATATATGTCATGGCATCAATGAATGGCATACTCTCAATAATCAATATTATAGCATCATAACAATAACAATATCAACAACCAATCATTTCCTTGGATCAAATCAACCGTATTTGGATATGAAAATTATACCATAACACCAACAATAACAATAATGGTCATGTCATATGTCCTCCACCGCACAAAATGACCAATACACAATCCCTCCCTCCACACCATGGCCAAAGCCCAATACCCGTACCAATGAGCTCATGAATTCTATGACATGTCAATTGTATCCAATACTTTGATCCCAAGGTAAAATACACAATAATTCAATACAATAGTTCCATAGCACAAAATCATAACAATAGTTCAATAATCTCCTATCGATAGGTAGTGGCCATAGCATATATCAATAATTTTCCATAGCAATAAACATATCGATAATTCAATGCTTCCAACAATAACCATATCTATGCAATGCTTATGAATTCAGTGCAATACTTACCACTTACATACCAAGCATAGCTTACAATAACGTTTTATGCAAAAACCTTTATTTCAATGGTTAGTAATATCAAATTTAATGTTCAATGATTCGAGTTGGGCACCTAGACAACTTTTAAGACACCGACTACACTCACCTTTGCTATAAGGCTCACGGATAGCCATTCCTTTATCCCTAGCTTTTGATGAGGATGACGGATTAGCTTGTTTCGATACTTGAGCTAGTAAAGGACAATAGAGGATTATTAGAATCAATAGGATAGCCATTAGCTACTAGACAAATTTGTAGTTTAGAATTTGAGGATCGAAAACTTAGCTTTAACTTGAAATTACTCATTCAATACTCTTGGAATTTGACAATATCTTTAGGGTTTCTACTTACCCGATCGATGGCTATGGAATGATGTTCTTGAATCAAAGGATGTTTAAGCAAAAAGGGTCCAAATGGAGATGTGTATGCTTAGGAGTTCAAGGTTGAAGATAATGGTGGTGCTTGCTTTTGGTAAGTGATGGAATAGGGAAAAAGGTGGAATTGGTCCCGATGAAGGCAAAGAAAAGTTGAAGGTTTTCTTTAATTTAATTTAAAAGATTTAAGTCTCTAATCATTTCCCCACCTTATTTCTAACCAATGAAAAGCTTTCCTACACCTAGGGTTTGCTAAACTCAAAGCCCATCATTTCATGGCTTTCTAAGTCAAATGATGATTAGTTATCATCTTTCATTTGCTTCAAATAATCCCATGTGAAGTGGGTGGCAACCTAGCAGTGATTCATCACCCAATTTCTTTTCTCTCAATTTAATATTTAAAATTGTTTTCTCAGCAGGTACCCTTTATCGATACTCATGGAGATTTATCGATACGAATAAGTCATATTCCAAGAAGTTAGTTAAAACCGTTATACCGTATCGATACCCTTGACTCCCTTAATTGAACATTTTGACTTTCCAATAAGGTTCTAAATTAAAGATTAGACTCAATTATGGTCTTTTAACCAGAGAATCAGTAATTTAGACAACATAGACATAAGGCTAGATCATTTTGACCTAAATTTTCTGATCGTCGAAACCTAATTCCGGCTAGACCAGTTTTTGGGATATTGCAATTCTCCCCCTTAAGAACAATTCGTCCTCGAATTTTTACCTAGGTTGGTGTGCTGATCATTCCCTTGCTCCGTAGCTTTCACATGGTATATTTGGGCCGAAGCTTTGGACTCATGTTGGTATGATGCCTTAGATGACTTTCTAAGCCTTTCGAAGGATCCTTGTCTCCTTCCTTTGCCTCGAAATGATTGAGCAAATGACATATTTACTGATGCAGGAGCGGACTTGTTCGTTGGACAATCTCAGATAAGGTGTCCCATCTCTCCACAAAAGAAGCAAGCTCTTGATTTCTTACGGCACTACCCTTCGGGGTGCCTATGCTGATAGAAACTACAAACTGGTGTTGTGATTCTTGCTTAGAGCCTTCAAAGCTCTCAGTAGGATGGGTTCTAAAATAGAACTGAGTTACCACCTGCGGGTTAGGGGAATATTCATATCGGGTAGGCTGTGAGTACACACTGAGCTTCCTTTTATTGATTGAACCGCGGGATTGAGACTTCTCTCGGTGTCTCTTTTCAGATTGGTTTTGGTTCTCTTTTCTTTTCTCATAGGCCTTTTGGGTGGCTTCAGTGTCGATGGCTCGATTAACAAGAATTTGGAAATTCTTGATCTCTGCAATAGTAAAGAGAGGATGTAATTCTTCGTAGATTCCATCTACGAACATTCTATATTTCTCTTTTTTGGTACGTATGATCTGAGCACCATACCTTGCATATTTGCAGAAATCTTGGATATATTGCTCTACAGGTCTACCTCCTTGCTTCAGGTGGAGGAACTTCTTACGTCTTTCAGTGATGTAATGATCACTGATGTATTTCTTTTGGAACTCTTGAAGAAAGAAGTCCCACATAATTTGGTGTTCAGGGACGGTGAGAGTCATAGTGTCCCACCAACTTTGGGCCTCTTCAGTAATCAAGGCCAATACACACTCAATCTTGTGTTCTTCAGGGGCACTTAATTTGTCTATTTAGGACTTTAAGAGTGTTCTCGAGCTAATACTCGGCTATCTCGTGATTGTTCAGTTTTGACCAAGGAAGGTATAGACCGGGTACTATTTAAGCTTTGTGAATAGGAGCTTGAATGCTCACATCGGTAACAATGGGAGTTTGATAGGGTTGCTCATCCCTCATTGTAGTCACAAGCATTTTGAACATATCAACCATGTTCTTAAAACATTCGGCTTGAAGCAGATCGCACTTATGGTTTAGAGTTTCGTATCGGAGGTATTTGCGATTCAAAGGATCTCTCCTTCGACTTCTTCACCTCCAACCGAGGAGTCCGCGACATGCTCATCTATTCGAAGTTGATTTGAGTTAGTCATCTATACATAAAGAGATCGAATTAGCCGACAAGTCATAATATATAATAATATAACTCATAGGTGGCAAAGTAACACAATAAACAATACTGACAAGCATAGTTTTAGTCTAGAACCAATTAAACTCTAGCTCTGATACCATAACTGTAACACCCATTTCCTGGTCTGGTAGAGAACCGAGTCAAAAAGTGTTATCGGAAAGCAGAACCAAAAATTGGAATCGAAATTAGGGTTAATTTAAAACTTTATGAACTAAAAGGACTAAATTGTAAACATTACAAATTATTGTCCCTAATCCAAATTCTTTATTACTAACCTGTACTTAGACTCACCAATTATTAACCTGAGAAATTTCATTGTCATTGGATATTTTTAACCTATCCATTTGAGCCATATAATTATTAGTGACCAATTTGTAATCTTTTAAAACAGTTTCTCAAGCCTTTTAACCGAACTAACTGACACTGTACCGATACGCTATGTTGAATTGTACAATTTCTAGGTTCAAGGTCAATAACCCCGTACCAATACATTTGTGCCCGTATCGATACACTTTGACTTGGGTTGACTCATTTCGATACGCCTGAGGTCGTACCGATGCAATTAATTTTCCAGACCTTACTGTCAAGATCCGTATCGGTACACTCCCTAGTGTATCAATACTCCATGCTTCATCAAGTCCAATTATGTAAGGCCGTATCGATACAACTAGACTCGTATCGATACGTCTGTCTTATAATGAAAAATTTTATCTGGTTTTTATCTAATTTAACCCCTCAAATGTTGTCCAATCATTACCAAATTTTACCAATAAGCTTATAAACATATAATCTACCAGCGTGTCAAATTTCATGCCATTCTCAATCTGTTTACCACATTTTCCAACATTAAGCCAAACTATGCATTTTATTCCATTCTTAGTCATTACCAAAGGGTCATTTAAGGCCATTTAAGCTTATACAAAACATAGCCTTTATACACCTAAGCAAAACATCAAAGCTAACTAGTTAACTACTTTTCCACTATTCTAGGAGTTCGTAAGGACAAAATACTTTACTTTAGGCTTGAGGTGACTTGCCGAACTTCCAACTAATCCTCGATCTCGAATCGTTAGCTTTCTTAACCTGAAATGTTATGGAAATGATGCATTAGAATTATATAGTCTAAGTGAGATAGCCATAAAACATGAGTGAATACATTATGCATTTCAACATTCTTCAATGACATACTTAATAACATCTTCCACATAGGCAACATATATACATGTCATGGCATCAATGAATGGCATACTCAATAATCAATATTATAGCATCATAACAATAACAATATCAACAACCAATCATTCCCTTGGATCAAATCAACCGTATTTGGATATGAAAATTCTACCATAACACCAACAATAACAATAATGGTCATGTCATATGTCCTCCACCGCACCAAATGACCAATACACATCCCTCCGCCACACCATGGCCGAAGCCCAATACCCGTACCAATGAGCTCATGAATTCTATGACATGTCAATTGTATCCAATACTTCGATCGCAAGGTAAAATACACAATAATTCAATACAATAGTTCCATAGCACAAAATCATAACAATAGTTCAATAATCTCCTATCGATAGGTAGTGGCCATAGCATATATCAATAATTTTCCATAGCAATAAACATATCGATAATTCAATGCTTCCAACAATAACCATATCTATGCAATGCTTATGAATTCAGTGCAATACTTACCACTTACATACCAAGCATAGCTTACAATAACGTTTTATGCAAAAACCTTTATTTCAATGGTTAGTAATATCAAATTTAATGTTCAATGATTCGAGTTGGGCACCTAGACAACTTTTAAGACACCGACTACACTCACCTTGGCTATAAGGCTCACGGATAGCCATTCCTTTATCCCTAGCTTTTGATGAGGATGACGGATTAGCTTGTTTCGATACTTGAGCTAGGAAAAGACAATAGAGGATTATTAGAATCAATAGGATAGCCATTAGCTACTAGACAAATTTGTAGTTTAGAATTTGAGGATCGAAAACTTAGCTTTAACTTGAAATTACTCATTCAATACTCTTGGAATTTGACAATATCTTTAGGGTTTCTACTTACCTGGTCGATGGCTATGGAATGATATTCTTGAATCAAGGGATGTTTAAGCAAAAAGGGTCTAAATGGAGATGTGTATGCTTAGGAGTTCAAGGTTGAAGATAATGGTGGTGCTTGCTTTTGGTAAGTGATGAAATAGGGAAAAAAGGTGGAATTGGTCCCGATGAAGGCAAAGAAAAGTTGAGGGTTTTCTTTAATTTAATTTAAAAAGATTTAAGGCTCTAATCATTTCCCCACCTTATTTCTAACCAATGAAAAGCTTTCCTACACCTAGGGTTTGCTAAACTCAAAGCCCATCATTTCATGGCTCTCTAAGTCAAATGATGATTAGTTATCATCTTTCATTTGCTTCAAATAATCCCATGTGAAGTGGGTGGCAACCTAGCAGGTGATTCATCACCTAATTTCATTTCTCTCAATTTAATATTCAAAACTGTTTTCTGTAGGTACCTGTATCGATACTCATGGAGATTTATCGATACGGATAAGTCACATTCTAGGAAGTTAGTTAAAACTATTATATCGTACCGATACGGTACCTACCGTATCGATACCCTTAACTCAGATTTAACATTTTGACTTTCCAATAAGGTCCCAAATCAATGTTCAGACTCAATTATGGTCTTTTAACCAGAGAATCGGTAATTTAGACAACATAGACGTAAGGCTAGATCATTTTGACATAAATTTTCCGATCGTCGAAACTCGATTCTGACTAGACCAGTTTTTGGGGTGTAATAGTTTTAGCTACAATATTTTTCCAGTAACCAAAACCCATACCGGTATAGGCTTGGTTGTACTGATACGAAGAGCATTCGTATCGATATACTTTGTAGCGTAACAATCCCTGTTTCAACTACCCCCGAACAGCTATTTTCCAATGGCCTTTTAAATTGCAGGTGGTACCGATACGCTCCTAGGTGTATCGATACGCACATGCCATTTAATACACAACGACTATTTTCCAAAAAAGACCGTATCGATACGGACAATCATATATCGATACGCACTGCTCTAGAAGAACATTTATTGTGAGAAATAAAGGCTCCAATTCAATCCCAACGGTCTCCAACGACTAGAAACTCGATTGTGAGTATAAAAGACCTCAAGAAGCATCTGAAGAAGCTAATAATCCTCAAGTAAACAATCATATGATCAAATTATGTCTTAGTGCCCAATTTTTGTGATTTTTGTATAGACAACACTTGTGAGCTTAATTGTCAATATATGCTCAAGTGTTTTAGGATTAGGTGAGTGCTTTAATGTGCAAACATATACCTATTGAGAGAGATTTTAGTTTGCTTATTGTTTATCTCTTGTAAAAGTCTTTCTCAAAGCTTTGGGTAGAAAGCTTTGGGTGTGTAAAGGTTTCCTCCTAAGCCTAGAAAAGAGGACGATATTCAAGAGTGAATTTGTTGAAATCCTTAGTAGGAAGCTAAGGTAGTGGATGTAGAGCTTGGGTTAGAAGCTTGAACCACTCTAAATTTCTCGAGTCTTTATCTTTTCTTAGGTTCCACCACTATCATGGAATTAAAAATGTTAGATTTCTTGATAACATTTTCGGTTGGTTTTTTTGAGTTTTTTTGTATGTATCGATAGTTATTTTGTAAGTATCGATAGTTTTCAGTTTGAGACAAAGTATGGAAACTTACAAAATAAGTATCGATACTTGCAGAAAAAACTCAAAAAACCAACAAAAAATGTGAACAAGAAGTCTAACATTTTCAGTTTGAAGAAAAATTTTGAAATTTACCACATTTTAACGGCATCCTAGACATACCACACGTTAAATTCACCCCAGGTGGGTCTCCAACATATCACTTTGAAGTTTTCCGAGCGTGTCCTTATAAATTTAAAAAGATAAATTACACTCATGTAACTTTTTTTGAATATAATTACACTCATGTAACTTAATTTTGAGTTAGATAATAAATTTATGATTTTTAAAAAAAATGTTATAAATAAATTATTTAATTAAAATATTAGGGTTATATTTTAATACACAAGCTGTGTAAAAAAATACACAACTCTTATTAAAACCTAAACCCCAAACCCTAGCACCCTAAAACCTAAACCTCAAACCCAAACCCTAAACTCTAACCATAAACCTTAAATTCTACACCCTGCAAACTAAACCGCTAAATCCTAACCTAAAACACTAAACCATAAACCATAAAATTAAAGGGCTGTATCAAAGCATTTTCCAAAATATTATTATAAATATGTTATTGATCGTTAATATCAGATGAAATTAGTAAGGCGGTCTAGTATAATAACAAATTTATTTCGTCAAAATTATACAATCTATTAAATTAGTTCTAATTCAAAACAATTCAATAAATTTAACTCTTCATATTTAAGTTTTCATCACTTTAGTCTTTATTTTTTTGAATAGCTTTAGTCTTTATTTTTCTCTGATAAATATTATATTGCTTTCATGCTATTTTTTATATATAAGAACAAGTTGTTGTTGCTTATGGAAAAATGTGGTTATCCAAATATTGTTTTAATTTGATAGGTTCGCTTACTTTCTAATATCACAAAAGAGTAATTTTATAGAATTTTGAAATATAAATGTTAAATTTATTGAATTGTTTTAAATTATGAAAAAAATTAGTAGAATGTATATTTTGGAGACTAGAATGTTTATATTATATCACATAATTAGATGTTCATTTCAATTTTAACAACTTAATGATAGGTTTTTAATGATGGATAGTCGTTGTGCATTAGCAGTATTTTTTTTAGAGAGAGCTCAAGAGGCTTATTAAGAAATGGGAAATTATTTTCTCATCCCTAAAGTATAAGGAGGCAGCTGCTGATATTGGTAAGGGTAGATCTTGGTGAGATGGTTGAGGGGGTTTAATAAAAAAATTAAAATTTTTAGAGGTTTAATTGTTTTGAGGATTTAGTGAAATTATTTATAAAAAAATTGAAGTTCTAATTAAATTTTTTAACAAATAAATTATGAGACTTAATGAAGATTTTAATAATTTTGTAGAGTTTAGTTGAATATATTCAAAAATTTTAAGACTTAATGAACATTTCTAATAAATTTTAAGGGGGTCTAATTAAAATTACTAAAAAACTTAAATGGTGTATTTTACATTTTCCTAAAACCTTGGGGGTGCCACAGCTCCCACCGGCTTGGCTTGAGATGTAATACCACAAAATTCACTAAGTTGATTAAAGGGTCATTTAATACTAAGATAATAGCTTAAAATCTAACTTAGAGACTAAAATGACAAAAATGCGAAAGTTGGGATTTCTTTAATTATGGGTTTTGGAAAGGAAATTTCTAAGGCTTAAATGTATCATGTGATAGATACTGAATTGAATAAGGTATTCTTAAATTTGGTTGAATACCAAGAAAAATTGGAATGGAAATTGAAGTTTAAAAGTTTAGTGACCAAAATGTAAATTTTAAAAATTTTATGGCTAAAGTATAAACTTTGGAAAAGTTTGGGGGCTAAAGTTGTAATTTCCCAAAAGTTAAGGGTTTTATTTCATAAATAAATAGATCACCTCAGGGTTTGAATCGAATGTAGAATTTTTGGTTTGATCTGATACTTCGATTATTAGGAAAATCGCAGTTAAAGTTTAAGTGGAATTCGTATACCCAGATCAAACTGGAAAATTTTGAAATTTTACCATATGATAGAGAAAGGTTATAAAAGTCATTTCCAGGTGTTGGAAATATTTTTAGTTCGATTCAAGATGAATCCTACAATTTATTTCTGAGTAAAGGATTATTTATCAGTATATTGGATCAAGTGTAAATTTTGGAGACTGATCCAAAAGATATGGAAAAATTCATAAATATTACTTTATGAATATTTTATTATAGTTGGTTGGATTCCAACTAGATTTAGTTGAATTTTTACAAGAATGGCAAACTGGTAAATAAAAACTAGTTGGAGGGCAAATTAGTCATTTGGCCCCAATGGCAATTTTGAAATATTTAAAAAGTTATAAGGGCAATTTTGGAAAGATAAAATGGAATATTAAATATTGTCCCTTTATTGATGATAAAATCAATCTCAACCATTGGATAAAAAGGGCAAAATTGTAATTTTACTATTAAATGAATTTAATATTCATTTAGTAGATATATGTGTAAAATAATGGTAAAAAGATGAACCAAATGTTCATCTTTTCCAGCAACAAACGTGAGGTCTAGGGAAAGAAAGAGAAAATTTTTCCAAGCTCGATTCAAGCCCTGAAACTCAGTTTTCAGGTAATCTCTTCAACTACAAAGTTGTTCTTCTCTTCAAGCTCTATCTTTTGATATCAATAATTCATGGAATCCATGCTTGATTGATGAGAATTTACATAAGAAAGAAATTAGGGTTTATGGATCAAATTGGGGCTTTTGAGATTTTATGATTCCATGATTAAATTCAAGTTGAAATCAAGCTAGTATGATGTTAAAAATCATGATATTGAGTTGGGATTTAAGTTTTACATGTTTGATTATTATGAAGATGATTAGGGTTTATGGATTCAAGTTTAATTTAGGGTTTGTGATGTTGAAATAATGATCTAGTAAGCTTGAATTGTTGTTTGTAAGCAAAACCCTAAGTTACATTGTGTAGGGACCATTTTGGCAAATTGAAAAGTTGAAGGACTAAATCTGAATTTTTAGAATTTGGAGTGTATTTATGTTATTAATGATGTTAGAGATAAGAAAACTAAGTTAGAATGCCAAACTGATGTTGAATTGAATTAGTGACCATTTTGACAATTTGTCAAAGTTAAGTGACCAAATCGAAATGGAAGTTTTGTATGGGGGCTAGATCTGATTTTTAGTTATATTGATGGAATTAAGGTAGTAATGTTGAATTGAGGACTAAATTGCAAAGTTAAGAAGCATGAATCCTTATCTTTGCATTTTAGTACCTATTTCGGTAAATAAGGAAAATTAGGGAGAATTATTGTGAATAATTATTTGGTGAAGAATGTGACGAGTTGGTGGTTTAAAGCTAGTGATTGGACTAAATTGAAAAGTAGAGAAGTAAGGAGAAGTTAGTATAAAAGTTGAAGTTGTGTAGAAAAACTGGTTTATGGTAGTAACTTTGAAAATTCAATATAAATTCTACAAAAATGGTTAGAAGGTGAATTTTATATCGATGTAAATATTTTTTCGTTTAGTTTCGTGTCCAACAAACAGAAACTGATTTCGAGTTCTGAGTAAAAAGATATGAATTTTTAAGTGGTGAAAGGTCAGAAAACGGTATAGCAGGCTGTTCCGAAATTCAATATTGGAAATTGACTTTGAAAATTCTCCTTAAATCATACAAGTTGAACTTGGGCTATTAATTTATATGGTTGAAAAGCTTATTGAATCTAGTTTCTATCAGAACAAACGGAATCGAATTCCGATTTGTAGATTATTTTATAGAAATATTTCTTTGGAGGTACTACAAACTGCCAGAAAATGAGAATTGATACACTTTGTATCTAAGGTTGATTAGTAAGCTTGAAAATGGTTAATGGAAGTTCAAATTGGTCACTAAGGACCATAATGAGTTTTGAACAATACAAGGAAGAAAAGAAAATGTTTGGAGATTTTGTATTCGAATGATTATATTGGACAATATGTAACATATTGTTAGATTGGGATCTAACAAATATTTTACTTATTTGAATTATGAAGTTAAGTTCGAATTAAGGGAGGTTCAAGGTACAATAAAGGAAATGATCGAAGAGGACTTAGTGAGGCGTACTAATACATGGCCCAAGTGAGTGCAATGCATACATAACATTATACATAGATGTTTTATACATCACCGGTAAGACTTGCGATGAGTCTACCTGGTTTATATATTGTCTTGATAATTATGTCATTGATCATACATTTGACATGCTTTAAATATGTCAAAGGTTGAAAATAAATGCATTGATCACTAGTTATTGATGATGATTTATTATTAATGTTATTCGGTTATGAACTGCTTCATGTTAATATAAATTGATATACATTGCCATGGATGAAATATTTGATGATATAAAGCCCAAGTATGATATAGAGGTTCAAAGGTATAGTTGGCTAGCCATAGAGTCATATACAGCTGTATAAAGATTCTAAGCACTTCAGGTAAAGTGCAAATTTTATAAATACTCATTGAGGAGTATACTCATGCATGGTTTGAGTATACGGACTTATTACAGGTGCTAAGCACTTCAGAGTAATTTCATAAAAACTCAATGAGGATATATTGTATACTCCGGTAAGTATACAAAAGCACTTCAGTGCTAAGCAATCCTGGTAGAGTGCAAATAGTATACATACTCAAGAAAGGTTGGGTATGGGGGGATGACTCGTGTACATAGAATCTCTTAATTCGATACCTTGGGCTATGTAAACTGAATTGAAATAAAAAAAATAGAATGATAAGCTTGAAAGCTTGTAGACAGAGTTGGAAAAAGGTATTGGTAAGCACTGAAAGCTTACGGATAGAAATGGCACCAATATTAGTAAGATCTAATCTTATCACTTTGATATACATATATGCTATTACATATTTAATTATGTTAATAAGCATGTAATGGTAAGGTGATCATATGCATTATTAATAATTAATACTTAATATTGAGATTGATATTATGACAATTGCACTTAAATGTGAATTATTGCCTCACTAAGTAAATACTTAGCGTGTATCTATTTTACATGTAGGAAAGAAGAAATGGTTGGAGTAAGGAGCATATACGGACATCATCAATCAATAATAGGTACATCAGTATCAGTAAGATATCTTTTTGTACTGTTTGATATTTACTAGTTGGCATGTATATTAAAAGGGTATGCTTGCTCTGATAGAATTTGTATTTTATTTGGTATCTGGATGAATTTTAAATCAGGTAGTTTTTAGGCAGTTTTGTTAATTATATCAAGACAAATTAAATTGATAAGTTGCTGCCTGAAAATAAATTCGATTTGAAGATGAAAATATTATTTTTAAACTTTACGTGAATAACTAGATTTGTAAATAAAACTAAATACATTGTAACATTTTTAAAGAAATAAAATTTTACCGAGTTACAAATGTAGAGGGTTTTACAAATGTTTTGTGATATTTCTGACTCGTATTCAGCTATGAATACGGGAAATGGGTATTACATTTATTGGTATCAGAGCTACAGATTTAGCCGATTCTCGGCCTAAATGAAAATGGTTTTATGTTAAAAAAGAGTATACATGCTACTAGGATATCAATGTTACTGATCTGATGTTTTTACAATTTGATTGATGTCGCTCCTTACTAATGTAAATTTGGAGGAATTATAAGAAATATTTGAGTCAAGAAAGCGTGATGAACTGGTAAATTGGAAGCTTTGGAAGGAATCAAGAGTAGTAACAATAAGGTTAATAATAACCCTTCGGATAAATCTAAACAAGAAAGGGGCACTGGTACAACAAAAAGTGCCTGTGCCGGATTAAGGAACTGAAAAGTTTAGAAACACCTGATTTGAAAGGAAAAGCAGATTAAGGTCCAGTGATTGTTGATTTGTAACTGAATAATCTAAGGATTACACTGGACGGATACCGAGAAATTGGATGGAGCTATTTTGTTGCTCTGAGATTTAAGCTAGATTAGAAACCATCTGAATTTGCTTCATAGCCAGGATTGCACATATCAGTTCGAGTTTATAACATCAGGACTGATAAAGATTGGGATGATTCGAAAATCATAGAAGGCACATCTCATCTTTTTGGATAAACATGTATTGATGTTGATGGGTCCTAGCTTTACATATTCGTATATAAGTACGAAGTTGAATGGTGAATGAGATATCCTTATAGAACCCATTTCAAGTAATATAGCGGTCACGAATTTGTTGGGTTGTAATGTAAGGCCGAGCTGAACATGTGGAATTGCTCGATAAAAACATAAGAAATAGAGTTCCCGATAAACTTAATGGAATTATCTTTTTGGAGTCTGAGATGATTGTGGGCATGAATTGGTTACCTTCCTATCAGGCCATGATGAATTGTCGCATAAAGCGATTAGTATTGAAAAACACGGAAGGTACAAAAATAGTAGCAGTTGATAAAAGGGTAAATCCTTTCTCCAATGTAATTTTAGTTATTTTATTAAGGAATTTGTTGTTATAAGGTTGTTAAGTTTTCTTAGCAAATATAGTGGATACTCGGGTTGTTGAAGTTAAATTGGAAAATAACTCGACTGTCCAAAAATATCTGGATGTATGCCCCGATGGGTTACTCGGAATTACCTCTAGATTGAGAAGTGAAATTCAAAATAAAGATGATACCAGGTATTGCACCTAAATTAATGACCCCGTATAAAATGGCTTCGACCGAACTTCGAGATTTAAAAGTACAAATTGCAAGGAATGTTAGGTCGATGTTTTATAAAGTCAAGTATGTCATCTTGAGGGCACACTAGTGTTAATTGTGAAAGAGAAAGACTAATTTCTATCAGCTCGAGAAGGTATTAGTAAAGAATAAATATCTTCTTCTGAAGACTGATGATCTTTTGATTAGTTAAAAAAATCAAGGAAGAAGAAATTCTAAAGATAGCTTTTCAGACTCGGTGTGAATACTATGAGTTCGTGGTGATGCCTACGACATTTATAGGCCTAATGAACTAGGTATTTTAATTTTTCTTGGACCAATTTTTGGTGGAGTTCACTGAGTATATTTTGGTCTATTCGAAGGAAAAAGGAAGAATAAGATGCCCATTTTTGCATTGTTTTTTCAGACCTTTCGAGAAAAGAAGTTATATGCTAAATTGTTAAAGTATGAATTTGGTTGTCAAAGGCTGTTTTATTAGATCTGTGGATTTGACAATGAGAATAAGAGTAGACCCTGAGAAAGTACAAATTATAGTTGAATGCAAACCTCTGAAGAATGTTTTAGAGGTTCAGAATTTCTTGATGATTGCCTCCTTATTGACCAAGCTATTGAGGAAAGAAATACCATTCAGTTGAATAGATAAATGCCAAGAAAACTTTGAGACATTAAAGGAGATCTTAATAGAAGCCACGGTACTAGTACAACAAAAATCAGGTAAAGATTATGTAGTATATAGAGATGCTTCTCATAACGGTTTGGGATGCATACTTATGTAAAAAGGAAAAGTAATGGTCTATGCTTGAGACAACTTAAGATATATGAGAGCAATTACCTTACTTGGGATTTGGAGTTGGTAATGGTTGTATTTGCCTTAAAAGATATAGCATCATTCTTTATACAGTGAACGATGCTATATTTATATAGGTTATAAAAGTTTAAAGTATGTGCTTACTAAAGAAGAGTTGAACTTGATGCAAAGAAGTTGGATCGAGTTAATTAAGAATTATGATATGGTCATTGACTATCATCCAGAAAAAGCTAATGTGGTAGCTGACGCTCTCAGTCGAAAGACAATTGTTGTCTTAAGAGTTATGAATGCAAGATTTGCATTAAAAGAAGATGGTGTTTTGATTGTCAAGTTAAGAATAAAATTTACCATATTGGATTAAATAAGATATCTTTAAAGAAAGGATGAGAAATGTTGTCAAGGTTCAAACAAGTGGAAAAGAGTGAAACTGAAAACTTGGAAGTTAGGTTTGATAGATATTTGTATTATCAAGGAAGAATTTCTATCTCAATGATGGAAACTATATGTTGACCCTGAAAGGAAAGATATTTAATATGAAGTTAAGGATAAAGTATTCCTTAAAATTTTCACCTTGGAAGAAGGTGTTATGGTTTATACAAAGAGAAAGTTAAGTTCAAAATTTATTGGGCTACAAGAAATTGTGAAAGGAGTTAGTCTGATAGTTAAGCTTAATAGTTAGCTTTATCTATGGAAATGAACAAGATTCATAATGTATTGATGCTCTGGAAATATTGATTAGACCCCTCACATGTTTTTACTCCGGAGAAAATAGAGATTCGGCCGGATTTAAGCTATGAAAAATAACTGGTAAAGATCCTAGCACATGGAGTCAAAGAACTAAGAAAACAAGGCAATCATGTTTGTTAAATTTCTTTGACAAAAAAACCATAAGATTAAAGAAACGATTTGAGCGAAATAAGTAGAAAATATAAGAAAATAGTTTCCTCACCTTTTGAATCAGGTGCCTGTTGAAAATTCGAGGACAAATTTTCTTAAGGGGGAGAGAATTGTAATACCCTAAAATTTACTAAGTTGATTAAGGGTCATTTAGTACTAAGATGATAGCTTAAAAGCTAACTTAGTGACTAAAATGACAAAAATGCGAAAGTTGGGATTTCTTTAATTATGGGTTTTGGAAAGGAAATTTCTAAGGTTTAAAGGTATCATGTGATAGATAGTGAATTGAATAAGGTATTCTTAAAGTTTGGTTGAATACCAAGGAAAATTGGAATGGAAATTGAAGTTTAAAAGTTTAGTGACCAAAATGTAAATTTTGAAAATTTTATGGCTAAAGTATAAACTTTGGAAAAGTTTGGGGACTAAAGTTGTAATTTCCCAAAAGTTAAGGGTTTTTATTTCGTAAATAAATAGATCACCTAAGGGTTTGAATCGAATGCAGAATTTTTGGTTTGATCTGATACTTCGATTATTGGGAAAATCACAGTTAAAGTTTAAATGGAATTCGTATACCTAGATCGAACTGAAAATTTTGAAATTTTACCATATGATAGAGAAAGGTTATAAAAGTCATTTCCAGGTGTTGGAAATATTTTTAGTTCGATTCAAGATGAATCCTACAGTTTATTTCTGAGTAAAGGATTATTTATCAGTATATTGGATCGAATGGAAATTTTGGAGACTGATCCAAAAGATATAGAAAAATTCATAAATATTACTTTATGAATATTTTATTATAGTTGGTTGGATTCCAACTAGATTTAGTTGAATTTTTACAAGAATGGCAAACTAGTAAATAAAAGCTAGTTTGAGGGCAAATTGGTCATTTGGCCCCAATGGCAATTTTGAAATATTTAAAAATTTATAAGGGAAATTTTGGATAGAGAAAATGGAATATTAAATATTGGCCCTTGATTAATGATAAAATCAATCTCAACCATTGGATAAAAAAGGCAAAATTATAATTTCACTATTAAATGAATTTAATATTCATTTAATAGATATATGTCTAAAATAATGGTAAAAAGATGAACCAAATGTTCATCTTTTCCAGCAACAAACGTGAGGTCTAGGGAAAGAAAGAGAAAAAAAATTTCAAGCTCGATTCAAGCCCCGAAACTCGATTTTCAGGTAATCTCTTCAACTACAAAGTTGTTATACTCTTCAAGCTCTATCTTTTGATATCAATAATTCATGGAATCCATGCTTGATTGATGAAAATTTACATGAGAAAGAAATTAGGGTTTATGGATCAAATTGGGGCTTTTGAGATTTTATGATTCCATGATTGAATTCAAGTTGAAATCAAGCTAGTATGATGTTAAAAATCATGATATTGAGTTGGGATTTAAGTTTTACAGGTTTTGATTATTATGAAGATGATTAGGGTTTATGGATTCAAGTTTAATTTAGGGTTTGTGATGTTGAAATAATGATCTAGTATGCTTGAATTGTTGTTTGGAAGCAAAACCCTAAGTTAAATTGTGTAGGGACCATTTTGGCAAATTGAAAAGTTGAAGGACCAAATCTGAATTTTTAGAATTTGGAGTGTATTTATGTTATTAATGATGTTAGAGATAAGAAAATGAAGTTAGAATGCCAAATTGATGTTGAATTAAATTAGTGACCATTTTGACAATTTGTCAAAGTTAAGTGACCAAATCAAAATGGAAGTTTTGTATGGGGGCTAAATCTGATTTTTAGTTGTAATGATGGAATTAAGGTAGTAATTTTGAATTAAGGACTAAATTGCAAAGTTAAGAAGCACGAATCCTTATCTTTGCATTTTAGTACCTATTTCGGTAAATAAGGAAAATTAGGGAGAATTATTGTGAATAATTATTTGGTGAAGAATGTGATGAGTTGGTGGTTTAAAGCTAGTGATTGGACTAAATTGAAAAGTAGAGAAGTAAGGAGAAGTTAGTATAAAAGTTGAAGTTGTGTAGAAAAACTGGTTTATGACAGTAACTTTGAAAATTCTCCATAAATTCTACAAAAATAGTTAGAAGGTGAATTTTAGACCAATGTAAATATTTGTTCGTCTAGTTTTGTGTCCAACCAACGGAAACTGATTTCGAGTTCCGAGTAAAAAGATATGAATTTTTAAGTGGTGAAAGGTCAAAAAATAGTATAGCAGGCTGTTCCGAAATTCAATACTGGAAATTGACTTTGAAAATTCTCCATAAATCGTACAAGTTGAATTTGTGATATTAATTTATATGGTTGAAAAGCTTATTGAATCTAGTTTATATCATAACAAACGAAATCGAATTCTGAGTTTTAGATTATTTTATAGAAATATTTTTTTGGAGGTACTGCAAACTGCCAGAAAATGAGAATTGATACACTTTGTATCTAAGGTTGATTAGTCAGCTTGAAAGGGGTTAATGGAAGTTCAAATTGGTCACTAAGGACCATAATGAGTTTTTGAACAATACAAGGAAAAAAATATAATGTTTGGAGATTTTTTATTCAAATGATTATATTGGACAATATGTAACATATTGTTAGATTGGGATCTAACAAATATTTTACTTATTTGAATTATGAAGTTAAGTTCAAATCAAGGGAGGTTCAAGGTACAATGAAGGAAAGGATCGAAGAGGACTTAGTGAGGCGTACTAATACATGGCCCATGTGAGTGCAATGCATACATAATATTATACATAGATGTTTTATACATCACCGGTAAGACTTGCGATGAGTCTACCTGGTTTATATATTGTCATGATAATTATGTCATTGATCATACATTTGACATACTTTAAATATGTCAAAGGTTGAAAATAAATGCATTGATCACTAGCTATTGATGATGATTTACTATTAATGTTATTCGGTTATGAACTGCTTCATGTTAATATAAATTGATATACATTGTCATGGATAAAATATTTGATGATATAAAGCCCAAGTATGATATAGAGGTTCAAAGGTAAAGTTGGCTAGCCATAGAGTCATAAACAGCTGTATAAAGATTCTAAGCACTTCAGGTAAAGTGCAAATTTTGTAAATACTCATTGAGGAGTATACTCATGCATGGTTTGAGTATACGGACTTATTACGGGTGCTAAGCACTTCGGAGTAATTTCATAAAAACCCAATGAGTGATATATTGTATATTTCGGTAAGTATACAGAAGCACTTCGGTGCTAAGCACTCCCGGTAGAGTGCAAATAATATACATACTCAATAAAGGTTGGGTATGGGAGGATGACTCGTGTACATGGAATCTCTTAATTCGATACCTAATTGGCAAGGAAATAGAGAATTGCTGCCAATGGTCGTTAACTTATAATTCTTTTCGAATATGTTGGTGTAATTATATGATATTATCGATTTTTTATTTATAATCTTTTGAAAACATATACACATTATACGAATTCGGATCACTTAAAGAAAAAGAACACTATCTTTTATCACTTATATCGTTCCGTAGGTTCATTAAATTGCATTTTAACTTTCAAAGTTAGCGATATGGGTTTTATAGGTAAATATGCTGCGATAAAACAAAAAGTAGTAATGAAAATAACAAATAAATTAAAAGAAATAAATTAAGTTCACTATATCTTAAGTAAAATTCACTGTTTTCAAAAATAATTTTATATTTTCTTTTTTTATCAATTCAAGTATGATTAAATTCTCGAAGAAATCATACAAAATATTATCTAGAGCCTCGTTAAAAACTTCTCTAAACCTAATTGGAAGAAAAAAAATACTTGCGATAATAAAAAAAGACCCCTAACATGCACAAATAAAGAACAGAAAATACACCCATTACGCGAATCAACAAACAAAGAAAATAAACACCCATGAGCCTGCTCAGACCCCAACACATCTCATTAAACATATTACCAAAACTTGCAAAGCAACAAACCATTATTTTTCCATGCAACCATAATATCAACCCTACATCTCCACAACACCAGCTACCCAACTATCACTCACGGAGCACATACGCACACCAAACCACCACGCCATGCCTCCTTGATTCAATTACCCCAAAACACCACTCAATTAACATCCACAATCGAAGATTCAACTTGAAATCAAGCCTTCTTCCAAACCACCAACACACCCCTCGATCAACAATTTACAAGCTGCTCTCTTTATCGCCAACGATCTCGAACCCCTCACGCTCCACCACATCACATTCCTATCCCCAAACTACTCTTCGCAATCCTCTTTACTTAATATCCTCGCAATGTCCTTGACTATAACATCTTCATTACCAATCGTCGACATCCTCAATAATTTACCTAATTCAACCGTTGCACGGACCTATCTTAGTAATGCATGTTGTCGATCAACACGGTGCCCAAAATACTATGAGCAATGCCAAAAAAAAAGACATAAAACTTATCAAAGACAGGAATTGAACATTAATGATAAAACGCGTGTATAAAATTTATCTGTTTAAAAGAATTTATTTAAACACTTGAAAATTTTACATTCGATTAATGTAGAATATAGCTTATTTGCGGTACCACTTGATGCCTATTAATTACCTTTCAATACGAAGAGGAATGATGCTTCGGATAGGTAAATAACTAGTTTTGGTACAGTCTAAATATGTTGGTAATCCAATTTTGAAGAGAAAATTTACGATGACAATAATATCTCCTTTTTAATGTTTCTTCCAGTTTTATTATGATTTTAGAACGATATGAGTGCAACTTATTGTTCTACTCAAGATAATGTCTTCAACCTCAAGACCCTTACCTCACATTATTATTTTTTGGGTTAAATACCTCATTGATACATGAACTATTATTTTTTGGGTTAAATACCTCATTGTTCCACTTTTCCGTCACAGAAACTTGTATGTACCAATAGAACCACTCATTTTCACACGTGACAATTATTATTATTTCAAAAAATCCCCCGTTTTAAATTTTTTTCTTTTCCATGTAGAATTTAAAAAAAAGAAAAAGTCTTATACATCCTTGTTCACCATTCACTTAGAAGTAATTTCAATCTATGCGATAAGTTTCGTGTATAGAATTTCAATCGTTGAGTAGCACTTACATCTTACCTCTATGGTAAACAGGGTCATTTTATCAAAGACTGTGCTTAGAATGCGAATAGAATTCCAAGTACTCCTTCAAAGGCTTCTACCCTTGTTCAGTCTTCCAAGGGCCGAGGACCTAGGCAAGCTCGGCCTAGTGTTTCCAGACGACCCTGAGGTCAAGCTATGACCATTACTCAACAAGAATCTAAAGCTCGTGTTCATGTGTATCATGTTCATAGTCGCGAGGATGAGGATGTTTCTGATGTCATTACAGGTACCATTGAGTCGCACTTGCATCATGTATATGCATTTATTGATCATGGACCCACATATTCCTTTCTTAGTACTTTTCTAATAAAAGAATTCAAGTTAAACCCTGAATATACTAAATTTGAGATAGTTGCTACGAATCCTATATTTTGATTCAATGTGTTTTGGTATTGCAAATTGGTATACATGTGTGTTTTCATGTATATTTTATGTTCATGAAGTATTAGGAGCAATGTTTAGGTTGTTTGGTGACGATTTGGAGTGAAATTGGGTTGTTTTGATGTAAAAATCTATAATTTCTACATATGAATATCGATACATGATGATTCAGTAGCAATATTGAAAGTTCAGTACCGATACTAAAATGCATTTAAATTTTTAAGGCTTATTTCAGTTTGTAAACTTTACATCTTAGTCCTAAAATTTCAAATTGCAATTAAATGAGATTCTATGTTCGTTTGAGCTAAAATTTGGATAGTAGGATTAAAATATGTTTAAATGTATTTTATTATTGGAAATTTGGAATTGCAAGTAGATACTGAAAATTATGTTGTTTTACAATTTAGTCCCTTGTGTAAATTGTCTTTGAAATGCAGCGTGATTGGTAAGTCCTTTTACGTCGAAATTGTGCATGCTACCTTTTTAGAGTATGTAGATTCTGGTTTTGTGCTTAGTTTTCTATTTTGGCATGTTGAACCTGACGATGTACGTTATTTCATTGTATTATTTTGTCATTGTATGGTTTATGACTCATCTCGATGGTTGTATTACATGTTTAGGACTTAGGCTCACTTATAAATGTCTACGTTATTCCGTTGTAAGATTGTATGCTGCAAAATTTTAATAGGGGCCCATTTAGAGTTTTCTTTGAATCTGGTTCATATCGGTGACTAAATCGACGTTCGTTATTAGAGTCAGTCTGTCTCGATAGGGTATCAGTCATCACATCCTCCATTTTCCATATTAAAAAAATCGATTTTTCTAATGTGGTTTTGTAGTTGGTTTGATTTAGTTTTATGGTTTTTGTATTGAGCAAGGGTGTAGCTTATATTGGTTTATGGTTTTACAAGACTAGCAAAAGGGGTAGTGGTGGTTTCGGTTTAAGGGTTAATGAAGGTAGTGTTAGGATACTTTAATCCCACTGAAAAATTAGAGGATAGGAAAGAGAGAACGGTACCCTCACAATTTTATTGATAAACCCATAATATCTCAATTGAGACTGGGTGGTATTTATACAAAGGAGTTGAGTAAGTTAGCTTGATAACAGAAACTAACAACTCTCCTAACTGCTTTTGCTGACTCAGCTCAACTCAATCATCTTTACCACTGACTAGTGACCTTACCTAGACTAGAATCATAACATTCACCTTGCTTCACCACGTTCAAGACCCTTTGTTGCTTCTTGACATGATTCTAGGAGACACAGAATCACACCTGCACGTAGAAAATACATACATAACCAAGAAAACCAAGGAGTCATTACCATTGAGAATTAGATAAGCCAACCAAAGATAGAACAACAAGTCTATGTCGAAATCGATAGAAGGGAGCTGCCGATAGTGGTTTGGTCATAATATCTGCTACTTGCTCACAGGCAGGAACTTCATTTACCAATAATTTCCCAGCTATAACCTTTTCGCGAACAAAGTATAAGTCAAGTTCAACATGTTTAAACTTGGAGTGCATCACCGAATTAGCCGAGACAACTACAGCACTCGAGTTATCACACCACATGGTTGGTGTCCCTTCTAGATCAATATGAAGTTCACGAAGTAGAGACTGAAGCCACGAAATTTCAGTTGTAGCACAAGCAACGACTCGATACTCAGCCTCAACGGTAGACCTTAAAACCACATATTGCTTTTTACAACCCCACGAGATAGGATTACCCCCAAAAAATAAGCAAAACCCTATAGCAGAATGACGATCATCCATATCAGACCCCCAATTTGCATCAGCAAAAGTAGTTATATCCAATCTTGAGGCAGTTGTAAACCTTAATCCATAATCAATGGTATTGTTGCGCGTAATAAGTGCTCCACAATTGTGCAAGTGTACACGTCGCAAGTTATAGTATAAAAGATATCGTCTCCACAGGGATTGATGCCACTTCAAGAATCTAATCTCTTGCACTATAAAAAGTAAAAGAACACAAGTAAAAGATTGTAGGAGATTTAACTAATAACTAAACTAGAAAGCAAGAAAGTAAAGAAGATGTAATTAAATGAGAGAGAATAGGCCAGGTTATCGTGAGTTGAGGAGTGATAGCCGATTGGATCATCTTGGTAAAAAAGTGCAAGGGCAACTTAGTTGCCGTGGCAACTTGCATAGCGGGGTTGCCTTGGCAACTAATCGATGGTTGCCTGGGCAACTTCTTGGGTGTCTGGGCAGCAACTTCAAGGTTCGGCAAAGTGTTCTTCAATGGTTTCATCTTATCCCAAAGTCAAAACTCTAGTTATTTATGCATGCCTTGATAATACATCCATGCGTGAATCAAGGTTGAACAACAACCAATCTTGCGTCCTCTTAGCCGTTGAAATCCTTAACTTATCCCTAAGCTGGATTAATCTTTACCATCAATAGATTGAATAAAGACCATACTCATTCGTTTCTTGAATCTAACTCTCCCGATATTAGATAAATAGATAAAGTTACGAGATCCTCTCCCAACTCACTCGCAAACAAGAATAAGAACCAAGAATGAGTAAACCTTGAATTGAAAGTGCAAACTCTTATTACCTAAACAAAATCCAATTGTTTCTCACAACCACAAAACACAATAACCTTAGCCAAATAGATTTATTTCATGGCTAGGTTCCAAAGAAACACAAGATAAAGAATTCCTAGCATAAACCTAATTGAACAAGAAAGAAAAAGATGAAGAATTGATAGAGCTTTGTCGAAATCTCCCTTGCCCTTGATCTTGTCAAAAATTCTCTCTTCTCTCCCCCTTGGAGTTGACGGCATGGCCTCTAATTTATAGGGCTAGGTCAAAGTCTTTTTTTGAGGAGGAAGTTAAGTTGGAATTAAATTATCTTTAAAGAATATAATTCTTTATTATATTTAAATTCTTTCTAGAACTTCTCCTATCTTCTTGGGATTTAATTTCTCATTAACCTCTTCATGGAAATCAAACTCCTTTGGGTTTTAACTTTGCTCCACGTCATCTTGGGCTTATCTAGTCATCAATTTCGACTACCATATCATCTTATTCCTTGTCAAAAATTGTCCTGGCAACTAGCTCGGCATCTCCTTCATGCATTGCCCTAGCAACTGGTTCTAGCCTTGCTTTGGCAAGTGATTCTGCACATACACAGAAAACACACCAGAGCAGCATATTTTCTCACGAAAACCACCAAGTTATGTAATCAAGCTCAACGATGGAAAGAAACATGAATTAATGCATCAATGAATAATTATGCAACTAATATGAGCCAAGTATAACAATAATATGAGTAAAAAGGGTAAGAAAAATAGTACTTTTGAACACTTATCACACCCCCAAACTCGAACTAATGCTTGTCCTCAAGCAATGCAAACTAATAATTACCCGCCAAGACTTCAATTTTCACAAACTTAGCTTTGAACTTGATTTCAATTCTCAGAACCGGGGCACAAAGAATGATTGGCTTTTTATTTTTCAAAAAACTTAGGAGTTACTCAGAATCAAACTATAATGCTTGTGAGTGTGTGCGAAGTTGTGTGCAAGTTGATTTTTCGGATTCTATGCAAACAAGAGGTTTTCAAATTACTTCATTGGGTTTTTTTAACATGTTTTAACTAGAGCCAGTTTCGGGCACCTCTAGTGTTTTGTTTTTTTAGTTTTCTTAAGTTAATTAATTTATTCGAGCCGATTTTGGGCACCTCTAGCGATCAATTTTTAGCACATGCTAGAGCCAATTTCGGGCACCTCTAGCATTCATCGAATTTTTATTCTAATCTCCCAACTTTTTAACTATCAACCTAAGTTCGCTAGAATTCCTTAAATCAATCAAACCACAACAGTGTTTCATCAAATTTAGCATCATAGTAAAATTATAAGTGTTTCCATGGTTATCCTAGAATAAAAATTCTATCAATTAAGTGCATTGGCAAAGTCATCATCAGATATTCATCAAATCTAGGCAATTCTTGTTCCAACTAAAGGCATGGCAAGCAAATTATGTATCCTAAATGCAATACTTAATATGAATGCAACTAAACATGGTAACTAACTAATAACAATCCCCCCAAACTCGAGTGAGGCATTGTCCTCAATGCATCCAATAAAGAAAAATAAAAATAAAGAAAAGTAAAATGCAAACGATGACTTACTCCGAGAGTTTGTCATCGTGGATGATTAGTTTCCTTTTGGTCGGTGTCTTGATTCTTTTGCTTGAACGTGGTGGTTGCTTCCTTGTTGCCGATGGTGGAATCGATCCTCGTACGGGGTTGTCCTCATTGTCCTCCTCATCAATGTCATTGACTTTTTGCTTTGGCTTGAAAGATTCGATTGGTGTTGTCTTTGTTGGCACAATGGAGGACTCGTCCGAATCTAAAAAATCAGCTAATGATTCCATACGAGTTGATTCAGGCATAGGTGCTTTACCTTTGGCTTTTGCAGTGGTTATCGGGACGTCTTTGGCTTTGTTTGCTTTGGCATCTTCAGGGTTGGTTGCCGTGGCATCTATTTGGGCAGGCACGGTGTAGGTTGCTGCGGCATCATCTGTTGCGGTTGTCGTGGTGACTACTTCATTGGTTTCCGTGGCAAGGATCTCGGCAAGAAAGATTGGGAACGGCACGTGGTTGTCTGGGTACTTTTCCAGGATGACTTGGGTGATGGCATTGTTGTGTTCCTTCATGTACCGCATGAACATTAGTTGTCGGTCTTCAATTTGCCTAAGGTGGCTCGCCAACGGCTGCAAGAGTGCTTCAAAGTGTCCCGGGGTTGATGGCCAAGTTACCCGAGCATTAGGTGCTTGGGTATTAGGCGTTGCCGAGGCAGCAGAGGTTGCCGCGGTAATTGAAGGAATTGAGGATTTTACTGCTGCCTCTCCCATTAGCTTTCAGATTTGTGCTCGATTCCAACCGGACTTTGGTAGGGCTTTTTCATCGGTGGACTCACTTGGACATGCATCTCCTTGCAAAGATTAGAAATTAAGCAAGGGAAGAAAAGAGAACCCTTGTCTTTTGAGCTACATACGAAAATTTCATCCCAAATAATTTTTCCAATGTTAATGATGCGATTATGCAAGATAGAATGTATGAGCAAAAGACGAGCTGTATCAACGGTAGTATTGTGTGTGGTGGGCATTAAAGAAGTTTTAACAAACTTATTCCATAATTTTGCCTCGGGTTTAAGCCGAAGGCGAATTACCGTACCCTTGTATTTACCGTCATTGCAATGAGTTCCTGGTAGAGTGAGTTCTTGAAGCACCTTATCGAGTTACTTAGGCGTGAGTTGATCAACAAAGGCTTGATGCTCGTCCTTCTCAATGTAGAGCCCGTAAAAGGTGTTGATATTTTCGGGGCTTATAAGTATAGCCTTGTCACGAACAAAAACATAAGGATTATCCAGGTTAGGTGAGTGAGCATAGAATTCTCTTACCCATGAGATGTTACCCGATTCCGATTGATGGAAAAAGATTTGCCACTTTTGATGTGCAATCCTTTCGAAGGTGAATGGTTCAAGGTCGAAATCTTGATGAGAGTTAGAGTATTCAAAGCCTTGTTCTTCGCAAATCTTCCGGCTTTCAAACTTGGCGTGATATCTATCTTGAACCACCGGTGTAGCAAACTTCTTGTATCTTGGTTCTTTAGAGGAACCTGGATGAACCATAAATTCAATTTTGGATGCCATGGATGATCTTGGTTGTGAGTTTTGTAAAAACAATGAAAAGAAAACAAAAGAAACTAAAGAGTTGCAAGATGAAAAGTAGGAATAGGTTTCTTGGAAGTTATAGTATAAAAGATATCGTCTCTACAGGGATTGGTGCCACTTCAAGAATCTAATCTATTGCACTGCAAAAAGTAAAACAAAACACAAGTAGAATATTGTAGGAGTTTTAACGAATAACTAAACTAGAAAGCAATAAAGTAAAAGAATAAGTAATCAAACGAGAGAGATAGGCCAGGTTATCGTGAGTTGAGGAGTGATAGCCAATTGGATCGTCTTGGTAAAAGAGTGCAAGGGAAACTCAGTTGTCGTGGCAACTTGTACAGCGGGGTTGCCTTGGCAACTAATCAATGGTTGTCTGGGTGACTAGCTGGGCAACTTCTTGGGCATCTGGGCAGCAACGTCAAGGTTTGGCAGAGCAATCTTCAATGGTTTCTTCTTATCCCTAAGTCAAAACTCTAGCTACTTGTGAATGCCTTGATAATACATCCCTGCGTGAATCAAGGGTGAACAACAACCAATCTTACGCTCTTCCTAGCCGTTGGAATCCTTAACTTATCCCTAAGTCGGATTAATCTTCACCATCACTAGATTGAATAAAGACCATACTCATTCGTTTCTTAAATCTAACTCTCCCGATATTAGATAAATAGATGAAGTTACGAGATCCTCTCCCAATTCACTCGCAAGCAAGAATAAGAACCAAGAATGAGTAAACCTTGAATTAAAAGTGCAAACTCTTATCACCTAAAAAATTCAATTGTTTCTCACAACCACAAAACACAATAACCTTAGCCAAATAGATTTAGTTCATGGCTAGGTTCCAAAGAAACACAAGATAAAGAATTCCTAGCATAAACCTAACTGAACAAGAAAGAAAAAGATGAAGAATGGATGGAGCTTTTTCGAAATCTCCCTTGCCCTTGATCTTGTCAAAAATTCTCTTTTCTCTCCCTCTTGGAGTTGACGGTATGGCCTCTAATTTATAGGGTTAGGTCAAAGTCTTTCTTTGAGGAGGAAGTTAAGTTGGAATTAAATTATCTTTAAAGAATATAGTTCTTTATTATATTTAAATTCCTTCTAGAACTTCTCATATCTTCTTGGGATTTAATTTCTCTTTAACCTCTTCATGGAAATCAAACTCCTTTGGGACTTAGCTTTGCTCTATGTCATCTTGGGTTTATCTAGTCATCAATTTCGACTACCATATCATCTTATTCCTTGTCGAAAATTGCCCTGGCAACTAGCTCGATATCTCCTTCGTGCATTACCCTGGCAACTAGCTCGGCATCTCTTTCATGCATTGCCCTGGCAACTGGTTCTAGGCTTGCTTTGGCAAGTGATTCTGCACGTACACACAAAACACACCAAAGCAGCATTTTTTCCCACAAAAACCACCAAGTTATGTAATCAAGCTCAAAGATGGAAAGAAACATGAATTAATGCATGAATGACTAATTATGCAACTAATATGAGCCTAAGTCTAACAATAATATGAGTAAAAAAGGTAATAAAATAGTACTTTTGAACACTTATCACACCCCCAAACTCGAACTATTGCTTTCCCTCAAGCAAAGCAAACTAATAATTACCCGCCAAGACTTCAATTTTCACAAACTTAGCTTTGAACTTGATTTCAATTCTCAGAACCGGGGCACAAAGTATGATTGGCTTTTCATTTTTTGGAAAACTTAGGAGTTACTCGGAATCAAACTATAATGCTTGTGAGTGTGTGCGAAGTTGTGTGCAAGTTAATTTTTCGAATTTTATGCAAACAAGAGGTTTTCAAATTACTTCATTGGGTTCTTTTAACATGTTTTAACTAGAGTCGGTTTCGGGCACCTCTAGTGTTTTGTTTTTTTAGTTTTCTTAAGTTAATTAATTTATTCTACTAGAGCCGATTTCGGGCACCTCTAGCGATCAATTTTTAGCACATACTAGAGCCAATTTCGGGCACCTCTAGCGATCAATTTTTAGCACATACTAGAGCCAATTCTGGGCACCTCTAGCATTCATCCAATTTTTATTCTAATCCCTCAACTTTTTTACTATCAACCTAAGTTCGCTAGAATTCTTTAAATCAGTCAAACCACAACAGTGTTTCATCAAATTTAGCATCATAGTAAAATTCTAAGTGTTTCCATGGTTATCCTAGAATAAAAATTCTATCAATTAAGTGCATTGGCAAAGTCATCATCGGATATTCATCAAATGTAGGCAATTCTTGTTCCAACTAAAGGCATGGCAAGCAAATTATGTATCCTAAATGCAATACTTAAGAGGAATGCAACTAAACATGGTAACTAACTAATAACAATCCCCCCCAAACTCGAGTGAGGCGTTGTCTTCAATGCATGCAATAAAGAAAAATAAAAATAAAGAAAAGTAAAATGCAAATGAGGACTTAGTCCGAGAGTTCGTCGTCGTGGATGATTAGTTTCTTTCTGGTCGGTGTCTTGATTCTTTTTCTTGAACACGGTGGTTGCTTCCTTGTTGCCGATGGTGGAATCGATCCTCGTACGGGGTTGTTCTCATCATCTTCCTCATCAATGTCATTGACTTTTTGTTTGGGCTTGGAGGATTCGATTGGTGCTGTCTTTGTTGGTGCAATGGAGGACTCATCTGAATCTTAAAAATCAGACAATGATTCCGTACGAGTTGATTCGGGCATAGGTGCTTTACCTTTGGCTTTTGCAGTGGTTGTCGGGACGTCTTTGGCTTTGGTTGCCTTGACATCTTCAGGGTTGGTTTCCGTGGCATCTGCTTGGGCAGGCACGGTGTAGGTTGCTGCAGCATCATTGGTTGTCGTGGCAAGGATTTCGGCAGAAAAGATTAGGAATGGCACGCGGCTGTTCGGGTACTTTTCCAGGATGACTTGGGTGATGAGATTGTTGTGCTCCTTCATGTACCGCATGAACATTAGTTGCCGGTCTCCAATTTGTTAAGGCGGCTCGCCAACGGTTGTAAGAGTGCTTCAAGTTGTCTTGGGGTTGATGGTCGAGTTGCCCGGGCATTAGGGGTTGCCGCGGCAATTGGAGGCATTGAAGATTTTTCTGGTGCCTCTCCCATTAGCTTTCGGATTTGTGCTCGATTCCAACCGGACTTTGGTAGGGCCTTTTCATCGGTGGACTCACTTGGGACATGCATCTCCTTGCAAAGATTAGAAATTAAGCAAGGGAAGAAAAGAGAACCCTTGTCTTTTGAGCTACATACGAAAATTTCATCCCAAATAATTTTTCCAATGTTAATGATGCGATTATGCAAGATAGAATGTATGAGCAAAAGACGAGGTGTATCAACGGTAGTATTGTGTGTGGTGGGCATTAAAGAAGTTTTAACAAACTTATTCCATAATTTTACCTCGGGTTTAAGCCAAAGGCGATTTAACGTGCCCTTGTATTTATCGTCGTTCCAATGAGTTCCCGGTAGAGTGGATTCTTGAAGCACCTTGTTGAGTTGCTTGGGCGTGAGTTGATCAACAAAGGCTTGATGCTCGTCCTTCTCAATGTAGAGCCCGTAAAAGGTGTTGATGTTTTCGGGGCTTATGAGTATAGCCTTGTCACGAACAAAAAATAAGGATTATCCAGGTTAGGTGAGTGAGCATAGAATTCTCTTACCCATGAGATGTTACCCGGTTCCAATTGATGGCAAAATATTTGCCACTTTTGATGTGCAATCCTTTCAAAGATGAATGGTTCAAGGTCGAAATCTTGAGGAGAGTTGGAGTATTCAAGCCTTGTTCTTCGCAAATTTTCCGGCTTTCAAACTTGGCGTGAAATCTATCTTGAACCACCGGTGTAGCAAACTTCTTGAATCTTGGTTCTTTGGAGGAACTTGGATGAACCAAAAATTCAATTTTGGATGCCATGAATGATCTTGGCTGTGTGTTTTGTAAAAACAAAGAAAAGAAAACAAAAGAAACCAAAGAGTTGCAAGATGAAAGGTAGGAATAGGTTTCTTGGAAGTTAAGGGTGATGGGTTATATAAAAAGGATAGGTAGTAAATATGGTGGGTGGGATTAATTTTGGAACAAAGAAGAAGGGGGTTTCGATTTAGGGGAAGGGTGGTGGCTAGGGGTTTATTTAGGGTAAGTTGGAGGCCTTATATAAGCTTTGGATTCAGCCCATTAATTTCCTTGTTGAAGAAGTTTCCTTCTTGAATCAAAATTCCTCTTTATCTTGAACTATTTTCCTGCAATTCAAAGACAAATAAAATAAGGATTAAAATTAAAGATAAACTAATAAAAGAAAATAAATAAAGATGTGTAAAGAAATTCTTAAACTTAAAAAGATAAATATGAAAGAAGGGTGTAGTTTTAATCTTAAAGGAAATAAATAAATATATCCTAAAAAGAACAAATAATCAAAAATAATAAACAGAAAAATTAAATAGTTCGAAAAAATTAAAAATAAAAATAAAAATAAAAAAACAAAATAACGAAAGGAGAGCATGCTCATGTATCTTCTAAGGTGACCATTTCTTTGTTACGTTCCACATGGGCACCGTTGTAGTGCTTCAATCTTTGTCCATTAACTTTGAATTCATGTTCGTTAGTGATGGACTTGATTATCACGGCACCATGGGAGAATGGTTTGACAACTTTGAATGGTCCCGACCATCTTGATTTCAGCTTTCCCGGGAAAAGTTTTAGCCGAGAATTGAATAAGATAACTAGTTGCCTGGCATGAATTACCGCGGCAATAGTTTCTTGTCATGCCATTGCTTTGTTTTCTCCTTGTAGATTCGTGCATTGTTATAGGCGAGTGCACGAAATATTTATATCTCGTTGAGGTCCAACAAACGCTTTTGTCCAGCACTTTCTCAATCCATGTTCACGGTCTTGATTGCCCAATATGCCTTATGTTTGATTTCCACCGGTAGATGGCATGTTATGCCATAGACAATTCGGAAGGGGGATATACCTAAGGGTGTTTTGAATGCAGTGCGATATGCCCAAAGTGCGTCATCTAGTCTTACTGACAAATCCTTCCTAGAGGGATTTACAACTTTCTCGAGTATACCCTTCAATTCTCGGTTGGAAATTTATGCTTGCCCATTGGTTTGTGGGTATATACCATGGCAATCTTGTGAGATACACCAAAGCGTTGTAATATCTTGGCGATGAGTTTGTTGTCGAAGTGCTTGCCTTCATCACTGATAATTGCTCTCGGCATCCCAAACCGTGTAAATATGTTTTTCTGCAAGAATCGTTGCACGGTCTTAGAATCGTTGTTGGGAACTGCAGTTGCCTCAACCCATTTCGACACGTAGTCAACGGCAAGTAGAATGTAGAGGTTGCCAAATGAAGATGGGAAAGGTCCCATAAAATCGATCCCCCATACATCGAACAATTCCACCTTGATGATTTTTTAGAGCGGCATCTCATGTCTTCTAGAGATATTGTCCACCCTCTGGCAACGATCACATTGCTTGTAAAACTCGTGGGTATCTTTGTACAGTGTTAGCCAATATAAACCGGATTGCAAAACTTTGGCCGCGGTACGAGTTCCACCAAAATGTCCTCCATAGGGTGAAGAATGGCATCGCCAGACTACATTTTGTTGCCCTTCTTCAGGGACACATCGGCGTATGACCTGATCTGCACATTGTTTAAACAAAAGAGGCTCGTCCCAAAAGTAATGCTTAGCATCATGGCAGAACCGCTTCTTCCCTTGGTGAGTAAGGCCATAAGGTAAAATACAACAAACAAGGAAATTAACTAAATCCGCATACTAGGGTATTGCTGAGGCATGTGCTGCTGTGGAGACTGCTCCCAAGATTGCCGAGGCATGTGCGTCTAGAGTTGTTGAGGCATACGAGTCTATGGTTGCCAAGGCGTGCGTATCAGTGGTTATCGAGGCGTGCGCGTCTGAAGTTGCCGAGGCGTGCGCGTCAAGAGCTGCTGCGACATCGAGGGTTGCCGAGGCATACGCATCCATGGTTGCCGAGGCGTTAAGGGTTGTTGTGGCATCGAGGGTTGACGAGGAGTGCGCGTCTGGAGTTGTCGAGGCATGCACATCAAGAGCTGATGCGGTGTCGAGGGTTGCCGAGGCATGCGCATCCATGGTTGCCAAGGCGTCAAGGGTTGTCGTGGCGTGCGCATCCATGGTTGCCGAGGCAACTAAAAGTTGCTCATCCGGGAATGCATCACATATCTCTAAATCCGCGTCCTCCTCCCTATTGCGTTCTAAACGTGATAAGTGATCGGCCACTTGATTTTATGTTCCTTTATTGTCCTTAATTTTACTATCAAATTCTTGTAAAAGTAATATCCAACGAATCAAACGAGGTTTGGCATCCTTTTTATCAAATAGATACTTAATTGTTGAATGGTCCGTATAAACAATTACCTTTGTACCAATCAAATAGGATTGGAACTTGTCAAATGCGAAAACTACAGCTAGTAACTCTTTCTCCGTTGTATAATTCACTTGAGCACTATTAAAAGTTTTACTATCGTAGTATATCATATGAAAGGTCTTACCTATGCGTTGGCCTAAGACTGCTCCTACCGCGAAATCACTTGCATCACACATGAGCTCAAAAGGTAGTGTCCAATATGGTGGAATGACAATGGGTGCCGAGGCAAGCTTTTCCTTTAGGGTTTCGAATGCTTGGGTGCAAGAATAATCAAAATTGAAGACTTTATCCTGTTCAAGCAAATTGCACACAGGTTTAGTAATTTTAGAAAAATTATGAATGAACCTCCTGTAAAAACTTGCATGTCCAAGAAAGCTTCAGATTCCTTTAACAGAACTTGGTAGGGGTAATCTCTCGATCACGTCCACCTTGGCTTTGTCTACTTCAATTTTCTCGGATGAAATCTTGTGGCCGAGCACTATTCCTTCATCTACCATAAAATGGCACTTCTCCCAATTAAAGACTAAATCGGTTTCTTCACATCTTGCCAACACTTTCTCTAAATTGCCGAGGCAACTATCGAAGTCATTACCAAAATCAAAAAAATCATCCATGAATATCTCAAGAAAGTCTTCAACCATGTCTGAAAAGAGTGCCATCATGCATCTTTGGAAGGTTGCCGGGGCGTTACACAGTCCGAACGGCATCCTTCAGAAAGCATAAATATCGTATGGGCATGTCAAGGTTGTCTTTTCTTGATCTTCTGGTGCTATGGCAATTTGATTGTAACCTGAATAACCATCAAGAAAACAATAAAAGGGTTTACCTGCAAGACAGTCAAGCATTTGATCAATAAAGGGTAATGGGAAGTGATCTTTCCTAGTGGCTTTGTTTAGCTTTCGATAATCCATACAAACCCTCCAACCGGTCACAGTCCTGGTTGGAATGAGTTCATTGTTTTCATTACTTACCACCGTTATACCTCCCTTTTTTGGTACACATTGTACCAGACTTACCCACGTACTATTAGAGATAGGGTATATAATACCGGCGTTAAGCCACTTGATGATTTCTTTCATTACAACCCCTTTCATGGCATGATTCAGTCTCCTATTGGCCTCAATCAAAGGTTTGTGATCATCTTCCAACAAAATCTTGTGCATGCACACTGTCGGGCTAATTCCCTTCAAGTCAGCAATTGTCCACCCTATTGTCTTCTTGTGTAGCATCAACATTTTGATCAGCTTCTTTTCCTGCTCAGGCTGTAACTTAGAGGAAATAATTATAGGCAATGTATTATCGGTTCCCAAGTAAGCATATTTTAGTTGCTCTGACAACTGTTTCAACTCAAGAATCGGTGGTTGTTCAATAGAGGGCTTTTCGAGATTACCTTCCTTACCTGAGTAATCCAATGGTTCAAAGTATATACCTGGTCGATTGACTAACCAATTTGCCTCTTCTTGTTGTTCCTCATTGATCGGTTCTCCATACTCCTCATGTTTCTCTTGATCGGCAATGTAGTTGTCGAGGCAACTAAATTCCTCATCGAAGTTAAACTCTACCGTGGCATGAAGAAGTTGGCATTCTTCTAGATCATCGACATGTCTTAGTGTTTGGAACACATTTAGTTTAACTTGCTAGTCATTCACCCTCATTGTGAGTTCTCCCTTTTCAACATCGATCAAGGTTCTCCCTGTTGCTATGAAGGGTCTCCCGAGAATGATAGGTGCATGTTCATCTGCTTCACAATCCAAAACAATAAAGTCAGCGGGAAAATTAAATTTATCAACTTTTACCAGTATGTCTTCGATTCTTCCCTCTGGATGCACATAGGATCTGTCGGCTAGCTGTAGCATAACTGTTGTAGGCATTGTCTTCCCGATTCCTAGTTTCTGGAAAACTGATTTAGGCATCAAGTTTATGCTTGCTCCAAGGTCACATAATGCTTTCCCGATATAGTGGTTTCTGATGGAACAAGGTATTGTGAAACTTTTGGGATCCTTCAACTTGGGTGGCATGCGATTGTGCAGCATGGCCATGTATCCCTCTGTTACGGCAACTGTTTCAAACTCTCCTGGACACAATGTCTTTAAGAAACTTGGCATAGTTCGGCATTTGTTCAATCACTTCAACCAATGGCAAGTTGATGTGGACTTGCTTTAGGATATCAAGAAACTTCTTGAATTGATATTCTTGCTTTTGACGCTTCAACCTTTGTGGGAATGGTGGTGGAAGTCGGATATCTTCGATCTTTTCATTGGTCTGGAACCTGATTAACGGCATTACCGAGGCAATTGGAGTTGCCGAGGCATTGTCAACTGGGGTTGTCATGGCGTGCCTATCGTTGGCAACGGCGCCAAAAACTTGTTGCGCGTAATAAGTGCTCCGCAATTGTGCAAGTGTACACGTCGCAAGTTATAGTATAAAAGATATCACCTCCATGTGGATTGGTGCCACTTCAAGAATCTAATCTCTTGCACTATAAAAAGTAAAAGAAAACACAAGTAGAAGATTGTAGGAGTTTTAACTAATAACTAAACTAGAAAGCAATAAATTAAAAGAATAAGTAATCAAATGAGAGAGATAGGCCAGGTTATCGTAAGTTGAGGAGTGACAGCCGATTGGATCGTCTTGGTAAAAGAGTGCAAGGGCAGCTCAGTTGTTGTGGCAACTTGCACAGCGGGGTTGCCTTGGCAACTAATCGATGGTTGCCTGGGAGACTAGCTGGGCAACTTCTTGGGCGTCTGGGCAGCAACTTCAAGGTTCGGCAGAGCGTTCTTCAATGGTTTCTTCTTATCTCTAAGTCGAAACTCTAGCTACTTGTGCATGCCTTGATAATACATCCCTGCGTGAATCAAGGGTGAACAACAACCAATCTTGCGCTCTTCTTAGCCGTTGAAATCCTTAACTTATCCCTAAGCCAGATTAATCTTCACCATCAATAGATTGAATAAAGACCATACTTATTCGTTTCTTGAATCTAACTCTCCCGATACTAGATAAATAGATGAAGTTACGAGATCCTCTCCCAATTCACTCGCAAACAAGAATAAGAACCAAGAATGAGTAAACCTTGAATTGAAAGTGCAAACTCTTATTACCTAAACAAAATCCAATTGTTTCTCACAACCACAAAACACAATAACCTTAGCCAAATAGATTTAGTTCATGGCTAGGTTCCAAAGAAACACAAGATAAAGAATTCCTAGCATAAACCTAATTGAACAAGAAAGAAAAAGATGAAGAATGGATAGAGCTTTGTCGAAATCTCTCTTGCCCTTGATCTTGTCAAAAATTCTCTCTTCTCTCCCCCCTTGGAGTTGACGGCATGGCCTCTAATTTATAGGGCTAGGTTAAAGTCTTTCTTTGAGGAGGAAGTTAAGTTGGAATTAAATTATCTTTAAAGAATATAATTCTTTATTATATTTAATTCCTTCTAGAACTTCTCATATCTTCTTGGGATTTGATTTCTCTTTAACCTCTTCATGGAAATCAAACTCCTTTGGGATTTAGCTTTGCTCCACGTCATCTTGGGATTATCTAGTCATCAATTTCGACTACCATATCATCTTATTCCTTATCGAAAATTGCCCTAACAACTAGCTCGGCATCTCCTTCATGCATTGCCCTGGTAACTAGTTCCAGCCTTGTTTAGGCAAGTGATTCTGCATGCACACAAAAGCACACCAAAGCAGCATCTTTTTCCACAAAAATAACTAAGTTATGTAATCAAGCTCAACGGTGGAAAGAAACATGAATTAATGCATGAATGACTAATTATGCAACTAATATGAGCCTAAGTCTAACAATAATATGAGTAAAAAGGGTAATAAAAATATTACTTTTGAACACTTATCACACCCCCAAACTCGAACTATTGCTTGTCCTCAAGCAATGCAAACTAACAATTACCTGCCAAGACTTTAATCATCAAAGACATGCTTCAAACTTGAATTCAAACCTCGGAACCGTGGCACAAAGTATGATCACCTTTTAATTTTTCGAATAGAACAAAAATTTCCAGGAATCGAACTATAATGCTTGTGACAATGTGTGTGCGTAGTTGTGTACAAGTTGATTTTCAAGATTCTATGTGAACAATAGGCTTTTATCCATTTAATTACTGGGGCATTTATTTTTATTTTCACTAGAACCAATTTCGGGCACCTCTAGCAAAGTAAGTAGTTTCTCATTTTATTTTAGTCGACTAGAGCCAATTTTGGGCACCTCTAGCGATTCTTTAATGTGCATTAACTACTAGAGCCAGTTTCAGGCACCTCTAGCAAGAATTTAACTTTTAATTTTCAATTTTAAATTTACCCAAATATTAAGCAACCTAAGTTCACTAAGTTTCTTTCAATCAACAAGCCACAACCGTGTAAAAAAATCAGCATCATAGTAAAATTCTAAGTTCTTTTCATGCAATCCTAAAATTAAAGGTTCTTTCAATTAAGTGCAGTAAAATTCATCATTGGATATTCAATAAGTCTTAAGCAATTAAATCCAATTAAAGGCATGGCAAGTAACATATGCAACCTATATGTGATTGCTAAAGATGAATGCAACTAAACATGAAACTAACTAGAAACCAACACCCCCCCCCCCAAACTCGAGAGAACCATTGTCCTCAATGCATGGAAAAGTGAAACAAAATTTAAAAGAAACTAAATGAAATGAGTTAGTCGGAGAGGTTGTCACCTCGAGTGATAAGTTTCCTTCGTGCCGTTTGCTTGATTCATTTTCCGGTCGGTGGTTGAATGCTTGTGGCCGGTACCGCGTGAATAGCAATGCTTTGATTTGATCCATGTTTGCCGAGGCATGTTCACTTGCCTGGGCTTCAGTAGTTTCTGTTGCCGTGGCAACTGCTGAGGTAGTTGCAGGGGCATCCTCTGTTGCGGTTTCCGTGGCAAGTAGTCGGCATTGAATTTCCTTATCATGGTGGTTGTGAGTCTTGTAAAAATTAAGAAAAGAAAACAAAAGAAACTAAAAAGTTGCAAGATGAAAAGTAGGAATAGGTTTCTTGGAAGTTAAGGGTGATGGGTTATATAGAAAAGATAGGTAGTAAATATGGTGGGTGGGATTAATTTTGGAATTAAGAAGAAAGGGGTTTTGATTTAGGGGAAGGGTGGCGGCTAGGGGGTTTATTTAGGGTAAGTTGGAGGCTTTATATAAGCCTTAGATTCAGCCCATTAATTTTCTTGTTGAAGAAGTTTTCTTCTTGAATCAAAATTCCTCTTTATCTTGAACTCTTTTCCTACAATTCAAAAACAAATAAAATAAGGATTAAAATTAAAGATAAACTAATAAAAGAAAATAAATAAAGATGTGTAAAGAAATTCTTGAACTTAAAAAGATAAATATGAAAGAAATATGTAGTTTTAATATTAAAGAAAATAAATAAATCTATCCTAAAAAGAACAAATAATCGAAAATAATAAAAATTAAAATAAAATAAAATAAAATAACGAAAGGAGAGCATGCTCATGCATCTCCTAAGGTGACCACTTCTTTGTTACGTTCCACATGGGCACCGTTGTAGTGCTTCAATCTTTGTTCATTAACTTTGAATTCATGTTCGTCAGTGATGGACTTGATTATCACGGCACTATGGGAGAATGGTTTGACAACTTCGAATGGTCCCGACCATCTTGATTTCAGCTTTTTATGGAAAAGTTTTAGCCGAGAATTGAATAAGAGAACTAGTTTCCCTGACATGAATTGCCGCGGCGATAGTTTCTTGTCATGCCATTGCTTTGTTTTCTCATTGTAGACTCGTTCATTGTTATAGGCGAGTGCACACAATTCTTCTATCTCGTTGAGGTCCAACAAATGCTTTTGTCTGATAATTTTCCAATCCATATTCACAGTCTTGATTGCCCAATATGCCTTGTGTTCGATTTCCACCGGTAGATGGCATGTTTTGCCATAGACAAGTCGAAAGAGGGACATACCTAAGGGTGTTTTGAATGCAGTGGGATATGCCCAAAGTGCGTCATCTAGTCTTACTGACCAATCCTTCCGAGAGGGATTTAAAATTTTCTCGAGTATACCCTTCAATTCCCGGTTGGAAATTTCTGCTTGCACATTGGTTTGTGGGTGATATGCCATGGCAATCTTGTGTGATACGCCAAAGCGTTGTAACATCTTGGCGATGAGTTTGTTGTCGAAGTGCTTACCTTCATCACTGATAATTGCTCTCGGCATCCCAAACTGTGTAAATATGTTTTTCTACAAGAATCGTTGCACGGTCATGGAATCGTTGTTGGGAACTGTAGCTGCCTCAACCCATTTTGACACGTACTCAACGACAAGTAGAATGTAGAGGTTGCCAAATGTAGATGGGAAGGGTCCCATAAAATCGATCCCCCATACATCGAACAATTCCACCTCGATGATGTTTTGGAGTGGCATCTCATGTCGTCTAGAGATATTGCCCGTCCTCTGGCAACGATCACATTGCTTGTAAAACTCTTGGGCATCTTTGTACAGTATTAGCCAATACAAATCGGATTCCAAAGCTTTGTCCGCGGTACGAGTTCCTCCAAAATATCCTCCATAGGGTGAAGAATGGCATTGCTGGAGTACATTCTGATGCTCTTCTTCAGGGACATATCGACGTATAACCTGATCTGTACATTGTTTAAACAAAAGAGGCTCGTCCCAAAAGTAATGCTTAGCATCATGGCAGAACTGCTTCTTCGCTTGGTGAGTAAGGCCATAAGGTAAAATACCACAAACAAGGAAATTAACTAAATCAGCGTACCAGGGTATTGCCGAGGCATGTGCTGTTGTGGTGACTGCTCCCAAGATTGTCGAGGCGTGTGCGTCTAGAGTTGCCGAGGCATACGCGTCTGTGGATGCTGAGGCGTGCGCGTCAAGAGCTACTGCGACGTCGAGGGTTGCCGAGGCATGCGCATCCATGGTTACCGAGGCGTGCGCGTCAAGAGCTACTACGGCGTCGAGGGTTACCGAGGCATGCGCATCCATGGTTGCCGAGGCGTCAAGGGTTGCTACGGCATCGAGGGTTGCCGAGGCGTGCGCGTCTGGAGTTGCCGAGGCATGCGCGTCAAGTTTATGCTTGCTCCAAGGTCACATAATGACGTACATGGATTCATTATCTGCCTGCTGAAAAGAAGTAATATCGTTACGAAGCTTATCAGTCAAATTTGTAGGATTAAATCGAGCAAGGAAATCACGACAAAGTTCGGTCCAAGATCCTATTGATTCGGCAGGAATACTATTCAACCATGTTTTCGCCCTATCCCTCAGTGAATAGGGGAATAATCTTAGTCGTAAAACATCAGGGGCGACTCCTTGTATTTTGAATGAGTTGCAAATCTCGAGGAAAGATTTAAGATGTTGTCGTGCATCTTCAGTTGCTGAGCCGCCAAATTGACCAATTGTGTTGATCATATTAAACATCATCGGTTTCAACTCAAAGTGGTCGGCTACAATTTCAGGCGTGACAACTCCTGGATTAAGTCCTTCAAGATAGTCTCGAATAGTTTTGTTTCGTGCAAGAATCACTCCTCCTCTTGCTGGAACATCTTGATTCATATTTTTGTCTTGATTAGCCATTACTACTCTTAACCTTCGTTTGAGTCTTTGTAAGGTTCGTTCGATTTCTAGATCAAAGGGATATTCTGGTGTAATTGGTCTCGCCCTAGTCATATATCAATGCAAAACCAAAGTTTGTTAGCCCTTTGAATCTTAAACAATAAAAATAAAAAAGTGCAAGAAAATAAAAACAAAGTTGATATTGCCAATCTCCGGCAACGGCGCCAAAAACTTGTTGCGCGTAATAAGTTCTCTGCAATTGTGCAAGTGTACACGTCGCAAGTTATAGTATAAAAGATATCGTCTCCACAGGGATTGGTGTCACTTGAAGAATCTAATCTCTTGCACTGTAAAAAGTAAAAGAACACAAGTAGAAGATTGTAGGAGTTTTAACTAATAACTAAACTAGAAAGGAATAAAGTAAAGAAGATGTAACTAAATGAGAGAGAATAGGCCAGGTTATCGTGAGTTGAGGAGTGATAGCCGATTGGATCATGGTAAAAGAGTGCAAGGGAAACTCAGTTGCCGTGGCAACTTGCACAGCGGGGTTGCCTTGGCAGCTAATCGATGGTTTCCTGGGCGACTAGCTGGGCAGCAACTTCAAGGTTCGGCGAAGCGTTCTTCAATGGTTTCTTCTTATCCCTATGTCAAAACTCTAGCTATTTGTGCATGCCTTGATAACATATCACTGCGTGAATCAAGGGTGAACAACAACCAATCTTGGGCTCCTCTTAGCCGTTGAAATCCTTAACTTATCCCTAAGCCGGATTAATCTTCACCATCAATAGATTGAATAAAGACCATACGCATTCGTTTCTTGAATCTAACTCTCCCGATATTAGATAAATAGATGATGTTACGAGATCTTCTCCCAATTCACTCGCAAACAAGAATAAGAACCAAGAATGAGTAAACCTTGGATTGAAAGTGCATACTCTTATTACCTAAACAAAATCCAATTGTTTCTCACAACCACAAAATACAATAACCTTAGCCAAATAGATTTAGTTCATGGCTAGGTTCCAAAGAAACACAAGATAAAGAATTCCTAGCATAAACCTAATTGAACAAGAAAGAAAAAGATGAAGAATGGATAGAGCTTTGTCGAAATCTCTCTTGCCCTTGATCTTGTCGAAAATTCTCTCTTCTCTCCCCCCTTGGAGTTGACGCCATGGCCTCTAATTTATAGGGCTAGGTCAAAGTCTTTTTTTGAGGAGAAAGTTAAGTTGGAATTAAATTATCTTTAAATAATATAATTTTTTATTATATTTAAATTTCTTCTAGAACTTCTCCTATCTTCTTGGGATTTAATTTCTCTTTAACATCTTCATGGAAATCAAACTCCTTTGGATTTTAACTTTGCTCCACGTCATCTTGGGCTTATCTAGTCATCAATTTCAACTACCATATCATCTTATTCCTTGTCGAAAATTACCCTGGCAACTAGCTCGGCATCTCCTTCATGAATTGCCCTGGCAACTAGCTCGGCATCTCCTTCGTGCATTGCCCTGGCAACTGGTTCTAGCCTTGCTTTGGCAAGTGATTCTGCACATACACACAAAACACACCAAAGCAACATCTTTTCCCACAAAAACCACCAAGTTATGTAATCAAGCTCAACGATGGAAAGAAACATGAATTAATGCATGAATGACTAATTATGCAACTAATATGAGCCTAAGTCTAACAATAATATGAGTAAAAAGGGTAAGAAAAATAGTACTTTTGAACACTTATCAGGTACCTTGTAGATACCTTAATATCCTTTTAACTGCCTGAAAATGAGTATCCAGGGGAGTTTGCATGAACTGACAGACCTTATTTACCGCAAAAGCTATTTCGGGTCTCGTAGTCACTATATAGTGTAATGCCTCGACTATGCTCCTATACTCTGTCACATTTTCTATAGGACTCCTAACAGTATTAGACAAACAAAAACTAGAAATCATTGGTGTGGGCAACCTCTTGGCACTTGCCAAGCCACTCTTTTCCAAAATATCACCAACATACCTCCTCTGACTGAGAATTAAAGCACCACTGTCATGATAAACTTCAACGTCTAAAAAATAATCCAGTGTTCCTAAATCTTTCAGCGAGAAAGTACTATCTAAATCATCAATCACTTTCTGAACATTAAAACCAACACACCTTGTTACTATTATATCATCAACATATACAAGAAGATAAACAACCTTGTCTTCTAAAACACGAATGAACAAAGAAGAGTCTAATTTAGACAAATTAAACCCTACAGACTGAAGATATCTTTTAAGTTTGTCAAACCACGCCCGTGGGGCTTGCTTTAAACTATAAATAGCTTTATTAAGTTTACAGACTAACCGTTTCTTATCACCTTGTTCAAATCCAAGAGGCTGTGTCATATAAACCTCCTCAGCTAAGTCGTAGTTTAAGAAGGCGTTATTGATGTCAACTTGCCGTAAAGCCAACTTTTTCGACACAGCCACAGAAAGTATGGTCCTCATTGTTACAGGTTTGCTGACCGGGAGGAACGTTTCATGAAAGTCATAACCTGCTTTTTGTAGATACCCTTTCGCGACAAGTCTCGCTTTATACCTAAATATTGAACCATCGACATTCTTCTTCACCTTGAAAATCCATTTACAACTGGCGGCCGTCCTGTTTGAAGGCAACTCAACAATCGACCAAGTGTTATTCTGAATGAGGGAGTCATATTCTTCTTGAGCGGCACGCCTCCGGTGATCACTTTGCATTGCTTCGCGAATATTCTGAGGCTCAACATCCCCAGAAAGATTTCCCAGACTTGTATTATACGATTTGGGTTTGCGTATACCATTCTTCCCCCGTGTTACCATTGGATGCATATTTGTGGTTGCTGAACGTGCATCACCACTCTGAGACACCAACGATCGCGATGATATAGCCTCCACAGATGTAGGATCATCCAAGTGAACAAGAGAGGGTGAAAGACCATCGTCAGACTGTGCTGCTAAGCCTAACTCAGCCTCTTGTTGCTGAGATGTATTGGAAGGAGAAGAAGAACAGTCGATAGTGGGTTGTGCCGCTATCACTTCCTCAGCCTCTCATTGTTGAGAGAGAGATGGGTATCTACCCTCACTTGTGAACCCTACCTCATTACCAAATTCCTCATCAGTAGACCCAGACAACTGACCTAGTTGTAAGTTACAGGCCTGGCAGTCATCCGATCCACTTGCTGCCACTTGACAAGGCACATAATCTAAGCCCATTTGAGTTTCACCATCTATTTGACCAAGCTGTGACCTGCCACTCATGGACATACACGGGACCACCAGTGGATTTGTGCCAACTGGAGGTGTTGAACCGGGAGTGTCACTCACAGCGGGTTGAACCGGGAGGTGTTGAACTTCCTGATCCACTTCTTTAAAATTCTAAGAATCACGAGGCTGGCCCAAAGAAGAGGAATCTATGGACACAAGAAAAAAGAAAGCCCACCTGAATCACGAGCATCACTTTGAGACTGAGTTTCACCAAAATTCAAATTCAAACTTGTACATGTAACCAAAGGGAATTTACTTTCATCAAAAATTACATGTTAAGACACCACAATTTTTCCTTCTTCATCAAGACACTTGTAACCCTTATGTTTAGGACTATATCCCACAAACACACACTGTTTCGATCGAAACTCAAGTTTGTGATGGTTGAATGGCCTCATTAGTGGAAAACAATCACAACCAAATGCTCGTAACTCATAGTTTGGCTTCTATTTGTGCAACACTTCATAAGGGGAACACCCTTGTAATATAGAGGTGGGTAACCAGTTTATTAAAAACACCGATGTTACAAACGTATGACTCCAAAACCGCAAGGATAAGCCTACCTGAGCAAGCAACGTCAACCCCATTTCAACGATATGGCAGTGTTGCCTCTCTACCTTGTCGTTTTGCTCCGATGTACTAGGACATAAAACATGATGATGAATCACATGCATACTGAGCCACGTAACCAGCACCGTATACTCACCACTGCTGTCTGTCTAAAGTGCTTTAATATGGCAACCAAATTGAACTCCAACCATTTTATGAAAATTAACAAAGCATTGGAACACATCAGATTTTCTTTTAAGTAGGTACATCCAAGTAAATCTACTATAAACGTCAATAAACGAAACATAGTAAAAGAACCCATCCGACACAGTATGCGCTGGCCCCCAAACATCATAAACAACAAGTTGAAAGGAAGAATCATACTGATTTGTGGATAAATAAAAGGGTAATTTGTGAGGTTTGCCTTGTAAACACAAGGGACAAACCATAGGCAATTTATTGTCACTAACACCAATGTTACAAGAATTCAGAGCAGTTTTAAGAATACTCAAAGAAGGGTGGCCCGAACGTTTATGCCACAATTCTAAAGGCAAACATGACTTAAAACAGTACATGTTTCAGACACAGCATTATTTGTAGACCCTCAGGAGTGAGCCTCCCCTCCAACAGAGTTTCCTTGGTCTGAACATCCTTAACAAAGCACTTATGAAGATGAAATTCAAAGAAAACACCATTATCACGTGCAAATTGAGACACAGATAAAAGATTGCGTTTAATATCAGGCACACATAGCAAGTTACACAGACACAATGACCTATTTGGAGTTGAAAGATTACCTAGACCAATATGAGTGATTTCAACCTCATTACCATTACCCATGAGCAAAGAATCCATACTTGTATAGACCACATCCGTTTGAAGATTGGATCGATCACTTGTTATGTGATGTGTTGCACCCGGGTTAGGGTACCATACCACTTCCCTAGAGCCAGATACACCACTACCACTTGCTGGAGAAAACGAGTTGGCCATAAACTGAGTTGGTGCAGAAGAAAACCTATTAGAAGGAAGACCAGGAGCTGAGGGAAGAGAAGACGGTTAGTGTGTAGTCACTGGAGCAGACACAAATGTGGGTGAGTTGCTGCCTAGAGGACCAGGACTAACTAAGACATAAGGATGTGGAAATGAAGGAGTAGAGAGGGAAGCAGGACTATAAACCCCAGAATGAGGGCTAGAAAGCATATGAGTATATGCATGAGAAGGAGAGTGAGAAAAATTAGGAGCAGAAATTTCAGACCTTGAACCAAAACTAGAATGATTCAAATTCTCAGCATTGTTAAAATGTCCTCTAGAATTGTTGTCCACATACGTGACACCAAGATAGTTGTGATCGAATCTATACCAACATTTTTTAACTAGATGCCCATAATGCCCACAAAGCTGACATTGAAGTCGATTAGAACCAAAACGACCTTGCCCTCTTCCTCTAAAGTTATTGTTACCATGCTACCCTCTTGAGAAAGTATTCATGTTCTGATTATGAACCTGATCATCAGCAAATTCATCTTTATTGTCAAACTCTTCAAGTTTGTAAGATTCGGATTTGGTAACTGAACGAGTGGCCACATTAGCTTGAGTAGAAAAAACTCTCAGCCATAAACACCTGCTTCGAGCTTCACAGTCAAACATCATTTCAGACAAGCTCTCAAGAATTTGAGATTCCCGAGAAGCAACAGCAAGCACACTTTCAAACTCAGGAGTTAAACCAGCAAGAACCACACTAACTTGCTCATGTTCTGAGATAGCATTCCCTGAGGCACCTAACGTATCACGGATCAGCTTGATCTTGGCAAGATAATCACTAACTGGGAGCCCTCTCTTTTTCTGAGAATGAAGACTGTGACGCAAGGAGGAGATTTTAGCAGTTGACCTAGCAGTAAACCTCCTGGACAGAGCATTCCAAATTGCTCGAGCAGTGTTGAGACTAGTGAGATATGGAAACACATCAGACCCTATTGTTGAAAGAAGCCAAGAAGCAAGGAATTTGTCTTGCTTCAAAAAAGCAAGAAAAATAGGATTATCCACATATTGTCCTGAGTCATTAGTAACAACCTTCTCAGGAACTTTATGATCAGAGAGGAAAGACATTAAGCCATATCCCTCGACAATCAACAGCACTTGATGCTTCCAAAGAACATAACTACTCTCACTGAGTTTTACCGTATCAAGCTTAGGGAGTTGTTACACAGTATACATGCTTGAGTCCGATGTGAGAGAGATTGGAATGAAACTTGAACTCGTGGGAGACTCAATAGTCATAATGCTAAAGCCAGAAACACAATCTTACAGTCTAGGAGAAGAAAACTTCAAGAAAAACTTTCACAGAGACAAAACGTCGAACAGTTTATATGCAACAATAGACGAGGATGCACAGATATAAACCATAACCAGTATAGGCCAGACTATCAAACAGAATTCACAAAGATCAATCAACAACCGTAACACAACTGAGATCACAAACTCAAAACAGACGTGAGACTATGAAGTCGCAGTGACCCAAATAAGAACAATTTGAAACTTGAGTCATTAAGTTAAAAAAATAAACTCCAAAGACCAGTGATGAATTTTATAATTTAACTTAGAAAGTACTTTGAAACATAGCATAAATATAAGTTGCGGAGGTTAAAAATCTTACCAACTTCTTCTAGAGACAACTCATCTAAATATTAAATGAATATTACGATATTTCTTCTGCATCATTTTTGTTAAAGTATTCCCTAACTTTTTTCCAAGTAAAAATTGCAACTTGTCTGTCAATAAATTAAAACAAAAACTACACAAGAAAATATAAATATGAGTTATAAAATAGGGGGTTTGCCTATTTTAAGAAATTGTAATGAAAAATTTTGTATATCACTACTCTTATATTTCATTTCAGTACTTATGGTGTGTTGATTTAGTAATGCAATTAATGTGGAAACATTTTAGTAGAATTATTAATACCAACGGATTGATAAAGACACCAAAATGTACCATGATTTCTTCATTAGAGGAGTTGAAGATCAATAGTTCAATATGCCCTAAAAGAGAATGAGGAGTCTGTTTATGCAACTGGTAGTGTTAATTGGAAAAACCAGTGTTTGATATTGAGACCCTTCCTATCAACTTTCCTACCCTCAAATCAAGTGATGACAAAAACTCCAAAACCGATGTGTTTCAAACCGATTTGAACAAACGGTGTCGTTTTTTTTTTAATTTTGATTCAAGTCGGGTAATGTTTTATTATAATAGAGTTCAATTTTAGTAAAAATCACTCTGATCTGACCCGAAATAATTCCAAAAATACGCGTAATATAAATATAATATTGATGCTTTATGTTAAAGAAACTCTTTTCTTGTTGCAGGCAAGTGGCAGCCACTTCGCTCACTATTCATACTTTACTCTCAACCCAGCAGCAATAAGGTTCCATTGTACTTCTCATTTTTTTCTTCTTTTTTCCTTTTTGACTTTGACCTAAAATTTTATATTCTATTTTTATTTTACAGCTTCAATTATCCAATAATCAAGTTGGTCTTCTGATCTTATTGTGTTGTATCTTCCTTTCCTTTGTTTCAAACTTGTAAGTTTCTCAACCTTTGATTTATTTTTCCTTTTATTCCATTTTCAATGTGAGTAGGAATGTCACACCCTAAAATTGGGTCCAGTAGTTTTTCTAAGCCCGGTGAACGGAAAATGTTTTCTAATGATTAAAAAGATTAATCTCGAGCCTTAGAATAAGTGTCCAGAGAACCAAGGTTGGTTCTTTAAAAGAATGCTTCGATTTGGGATTAAATTAGAAAACTTTGAAGTAAAATTGAAAATTTTAAGGACTAAATTGAAAAGGAAACAAAAATGAAAGTTTGCATATGTTATTAATCCAAAGACCATTGCCTTAAAATATATTTAAGTAGAAAAAGGCAGTTGATGAGGAGGTCAAATCTCTAGAAATTAATGATACCTGGATCTTAATTGAATTACCCTCAAGGAAGAAGGCAGTTGGTTGTAAATGAATTTTACAGTAAAATAGAACTTTGATGGGAGTGTGGAAAGATACAAGACAAGACTAGTAGCAAAGAGATTCATTCAATTTTATGGCATTGACTACTAAGAGACCTTTGCACCAGTTGCTATGCTAAATATTGTAAGATTTTTGTTATCTTTGACAGTAAATGAACATTGGTATGGATATCAAAAATGCATTTCTAAATACAAATTTTGAAGAGGTTTATATGGAAGTCTCTTTATGTTTAGATAACATATCTACAGATCACAAGGTATGTGAAACTGAAAAAAGAACCTTGTATGGTTTGAAGAGAACCCAGAACTTGGTTTAACATATTCACTGAGGTTGCCATTAAGCATGATTATAAACAATGTCAATCTGAGTACTCCTTGTTTGTCAAAACATCTCCAGAAAAGAAGAGAATTATTCTCATATTTTATGTAGATGACGTCATCATTACAATAGATAACATTAGAAAAATCAAAAGACTAAAAAGGATGCTAGCTATTGAGTTTGAGACTAAAAATCAGGGATGCCTTAAATACTTCTTAGGAATGGAGGTTGCAAGGTTATGAGTTGGAATTGTAATCAATCAAAGAAAACACAAACCAGCTAAGACTCCTATGAAATCCAATCTAAAATTAAAGAAAGATGACTTGGAAGCTCTAATTGATAAAGAACAATACCATAAATTGGATGGAAAATTGATTTATTTATCCCTTACTAGACCAGATATAGTCTTTTCAGTTGGTATTATGATTCAACGTGTGAATGATCCTAGAGATAAAGACCTCGAAGTTGTAAACAAAATTTTGAGATACCTTAGAATGGTACACGGATATGGTTTAATTTTCAAAACAAAAAAGAAGACATGAAGTGGAAATATTTTTCTTATGTTAGATGAGCATGAGAGTTGACTGATGATCGGCTATGAAATGTCATAGCAATTGTGCAAGCATACACAGGCCAATACAAGTATAGTTGATAGGTTGATCATATCGGATATCAATCCCACAAGAAAAGCAATTTTATGCCTATTGATGTCAGTGCAAGGGTTCTGAAAAATAGAGGGAAACATGAGTGTAGTTGTCGGTGCAAAGAAAATGTAAATGTAATTGAAATTGATTGCAGTGAATGTTGTGGGTGCAATAATGAAATAAAAATAATAATAAAGGAAATAAAGAGAGAGATTATCAATATGTAAATTGGATCCCCTTAGTGTAATTTGGCAGATGAACAAATGCTGCAAGATAAAAGCAACCAATGATTTAATTAACAATGAAGAATATATTTATTTTTCTAACTTTCCTTCCACTCCAAGCCTATATCCACTAATCCTATTGATCCTCCATCATAACATATACCACCTTCTCCTTTAGAGGTTATATTCTATCCATTATACATATTCCCAATGATACTATTGATCCTCCTTCAAACCTTATATCGTCTTCTTTTTCTGCTTCAAAGATTATACTACCTTCTATTTCTAGTTCACCACAAATCAAAGAACTCAACCGGAGTAACTAGAGAAAAGGGAACTTATTATCTATAAAAGGAGACGGAAGTTGATACATGCATGAGCGGGGTTAAATTACTCATATTGGACAAGAAGCTGAATTTGTTCGATGCAAACAATAATGGCCAAAACAATGCATGCATAGGAGGTCAAAAACGATGCATCTTGGACAAGAAACTGAATCTGTTTGTGAAGTTTGGAAAGTCAGCTAACTTGCGACGAATTTTTGGATGGGATCCAGACATTTATGGGTCAACATGTCTTCTTAAAACTTGTCCGGCTGCAAATTATCTTTCCAACGCATCTTGAAACGCCTCAATCGGACATCTGGATCTCAAGATACGTCTATTTAGCGAAAACAGCGCATGCAGAAATTCCTATACGGGATTTTTGTGTAATTACGAATTTTCAAGATTTTATTTGATTATTTGTAATTTAAATCAATATAGGATTCTGCAATATCTATTAGGATCAGATTTATTTGACTAGGTTTTTATTTTTATCATTTATTTATTATTAGAAGTTACTTATCTAATTAGGAGATTAGATTTTAGCATTTATTTATTGTATTTAATTCCTAAGTTTAGTAGGATTAAAACTTTTCCATGGCCTATATAAAGGAGGCTTCACCCACATTGTAATTCAGATTTCATTGATTAATAAAAAGTTCTCTTTGGAGATTTTAGTATTCTTTGAGTTTGCAAGTGTTCGATAAACTTGTCTAGAAGTCATCTTCAACATAAGATCATCGAGTTCTTGTGAGGGAGATCATCTTCACACTCTTGCTTGCCGAGGTAATTGCATCTAGGAGGGTGGGTTAGAGCCGCTTGAGGTTGCTTGCTTAGATAATTGCGTCTAAGAGGGTGCCGAGGACAAAGCAAAATCAACAATTCGCAAGCCATCTTCATCTTCAACCTTCACACCATCTTCCATAATTCCATAAACAAAGCTGGAATTTCCAGATTTGTTTTACCTATCTTCTTCTTAATCTTTTTCATCTTTTTATTTAGATTCTTATTTCTTATCATCTAATCCTTCACTTGTCTTTCTTTCTTTAATTTTCCAGCCTCGAATATGAAATTTTCAAGAAAAGCCCTTCTATTTTCTCTTGAATTTTCAGATCTACCCATACTTTCTTGATTGAGTCTAGAGCTCCTAGTTCTTGCTACAACTTTATTGAAGGCTTCCAAATCCAAGATTGCGCTACTCTATCATTTGGTATCAGATTTGGGACGATTCTTGACAAGAATTTTTGGCGTTTTTGGGTGAAAAACTCAAAAATTAGGGAAAATTCGTCAAATTCAAATGAGCGAATTTTGAGCTGAAAATTTCCAGATCAGATCTGTACCTTTGGAGGAGTCACCACATAAAATTTCATAATTTTTTGACATCGGGAACACCTCGAACGAAGTATATCAAGTTGCTGCAAAATTCTAGGGTTTTCGGGGTTTTTCTAATTTTCTTTCATTCTTAGCCATTAGTTTTTGTTTGTTTTAGCTTTTATTGCTTCTTACACATCTTCTAACACTTTCTTGTTTCCTTGTGTTAGTAGGACTAAAAGTTGCATACTCTTCTTTCTCCTTGCAACTATAATTCTATTGGTGTCTAACCTTTTCTTTGGATTCTTAAAGCAATTAGGATGTTTTATTCTCTTTTCAACACTCGTTATCGTATACCAATAAATATTTTTCGGTCACGGTGTAAGATACAAGGTAATCTATGTTCTTTAATTATTGATGGTGATAGTCGTGTAAACTTAGTGAGTAGCTTCATTGTTGATGCACTCAATCTACCATGCCAAGAACACCCTAAGCCGTATCATCTTCAAGGGTTTAATAGTGGACCGGATATGAAGGTAACCGAACGTTGTTTAATCTCTTTTACTCTTGGAAGCTATTGTGATGATGTATGGTGTGACGTGGTTCCTATGGAAGTCACCCACTTGCTATTAGGAAGACCTTGGAAAAATGATCGGGGCGCTGTCCATCGAATCATACAAATGGATACTCGATTGTGCACCAAGGCCAGAAGCTCTCGTTTAATACAATAGAGCTGGAAAAAGTAGATAAAGAAATAGCAAAAGCAAAAAAACAGTGTGAGAGGATAAAACGAAAAAGATTGGAAGCGCAAAAGAATGAATCAATTGACCACACAAAGGCAACCAACCATGAAGACATCCCAAAACCAGAAGGTACACATGATTCTCTTCGTACTTCTACTTCTAGCATTTGTGCAAATGTTGATATTGGAGAAGAACCATCTCCCAAACAAAAGGATAGTGATAGTGAACACATTAGACAAGATGACAATGCTTATAATCCCTCGTGTGAAGTAGTAGGTCCACTTGCTATACTCTCATCACCTCCCCACGAAGAAAGTAAGTGTAATTCTAACCCTTCATTTGATTCTTGTCCTATCATTCCGTTAGAAACACTTTCTCCTCTACAGAAATTGTATATTGATGATAACTTTTATGAGAGGGATATGGGATGTGAGATACAAAAGACTGAGAGTAAAGAGGCCGACAAATTTGGTGAGTGAAAATACATATGAGGTAAAAGTCACACAAAGCCCAAAAGAAAAAGACAAGAAAAAGAACGTGACGAGTGATTTTGTTTTGACTAGTCATTACAAATGTTCGAGTAGTGTTGTCTTATTTTTTCAAGATTTTGTTGAACCATTGAGAGGAGCTCAATTAGATCACTCCACATACAACAAAGAAGCCTTTTCAATTGAAGTTGATGATTGTTCTCTCATTGCCGATTTAGATTCGAGGACGAATCCTTTTGAGGAGTGGGGGAATGATACATGCATGAGCGGGGTTAAATTACTCATATTGGACAAGAAGCTGAATTTGTTCGATGCAAACAATAATGGCCAAAACAATGCACGCATAGGAGGTCAAAAACGATGCATCTTGGACAAGAAACTGAATCTATTTGTGAAGTTTGGAAAGTCAGCTAACTTGCGACGAATTTTTGGATGGGATCCAGGCATTTATGGGTCAACATGTCTTCTTAAAACTTGTCCAGCTGCAAATTATCTTTCCAACGCATCTTGAAACGCCTCAATCGGACATCTAGATCTCAAGATACTTCTATTTTAGCGAAGACAGCGCATGCAGAAATTTCTATACGGAATTAATACGGGATTTTTGGATAATTACGAATTTTCAAGATTTTATTTGATTATTTGTAATTTAAATCAATATAGGATTCTGCAATATCTATTAGGATCAGATTTATTTGACTAGGATTTTATTTTTATCATTTATTTATTATTAGAAGTTACTTATCTAATTAGGAGATTAGATTTTAGCATTTATTTATTGTATTTAATTCCTAAGTTTAGTAGGATTAAAACTTCTCCATGGCCTATATAAAGGAGGCTTCACCCACATTGTAATTCAGATTTCATTGATTAATAAAAAGTTCTCTTTGGAGATTTTAGTATTCTTTGAGTTTGCAAGTGTTCGATAAACTTGTCTAGAAGCCATCTTCAACATAAGATCATCGAGTTCTTGTGAGGGAGATCATCTTCACACTCTTGCTTGCCTAGGTAATTGCATCTAGGAGGGTGGGTTAGAGCCGCTTGAGGTTGCTTGCTTAGATAATTGCGTCTAAGAGGGTGTCGAGGACAAAACAAAATCAACAATTCGCAAGCCATCTTCATCTTCAACCTTCACACCATCTTCCATAATTCCATAAACAAAGCTGGAATTTCCAGATTTGTTTTACCTATCTTCTTCTTAATCTTTTTTCATCTTTTTATTTAGATTCTTATTTCTTATCATCTAATCCTTCACTTGTCTTTCTTTCTTTAATTTTCCAGCCTCGAATCTGAAATTTTCAAGAAAAACCCTTCTATTTTCTCTTGAATTTTCAGATCTGCCCATACTTTCTTGATTGAGTCTAGAGCTCCTAGTTCTTGCTACAACTTTATTGAAGGCTTCCAAATCCAAGATTCCGCTACTCTATCAGAAGCCCACCAAATAGATCATTATATAACTTGGAGACTACCGAGAGGTAGAACTCAGTCATACTGCCTTAAAACATTTAGAAGGTATGGATATATCTCAGAATAAAATTCATGTTTCTCTTGTTGATACAAATGAATTACCTATTGCTCAAAGGAAAGGAGTAAGAAAGTACACAAATCACCTCATACAAAGATATGTTGTGTATGGAAATTTGATGCCTTCATTTAAGACCTTTTACAGCTAATGTTGATAGAATTCAAATTCCATTGATAATAAAAAAGATCCTAGATGGAGAAAATCAATGGGAGAGGAAATTAGTGCACTTAAAAGCAATAAAATGTGGACTCTAACTCATCTTTCTCAAATGAAGAGACCAGTGGGTTGTAAATGGGCGTTCACGGTCAAATACAAAGTCTGATGGTAACATAGAAAGGTGCAAATCGGGCTCGGTAGCCAAAAGATTTACACAATCATATGTAATTGACTACCAAGAAACGTCTTCCCCAATAGCGAAGCTGAATACAATAAGCGTGTTGTTATCCTTAGTTGTTAATGAGGATCGGGAACTTCACCAACTAGATATATATAGAATGTCTTTTTGAATGGAAGATTAGAAGAAGAGATATACATGCAAATTCCTCCAGGAATGAAACAAGATGTAAATTGAAAAACTGATTGCAAGTTGGAAAATTCATTGTACAGACTAAAGCAATCTTCTGGAGCTTGGTTCGAAAGGTTTATTAAAGTCATTGTCAAAAATGGCTACAAACAGTTTCAAGCAGACCACACAGTTTGTGAAAATGACTTAAAGTAAAAAGAAATCAATTTTGATTGTATATGGTGACAATATCATTATTACAAGTGATGATATTTGTGAGATTAATAGCTTGAAAAAACTTCTTTCCACCGAGTTTGAAACGAATGAGCTAGGAAGGAAGCCTTAGGTACTTTTTAGGGATTGAAGTAACAAGGTCTAAAGCTGGTATTGTCATAAAATCAAAGATAATGTTCTTGATTTGCTTTCAGAAACATGAATGTTAGGGTGTAAACCAGCTAAAACACCAATGGAGGCTAATATGAATCTACGAAGAGAAGAAATGAACAGTCATGTATACAAAAAGCAGTATCAAAGACTTGTGAGAAATGTTATTTATTTTGTCTCCCACTCGACCATACATAGCTTTCTCTATAAGTATTGTTAGCCAGCATATGAATATGAATGGTCCAAGGGAAGAACACCTCGAAGCTGTGTATAGAATTTTAAGGTATTTGAAGATGACCCCTGGACACAGTTTAATCTTCAAGAAGAATAAAGACATATCAGTAAAAATATTTATTAATTCAAGTTGGGTAGGTGAGCTAACTGACAGAAAATCTACTAGTGGTTATTGCACGTTTGTGTGGGGATATTTAGTCACATGGAGCAGCAAGAAGCAACCAGTGCTAGTTAGAAGCATTGCTGAAGTTGAGTATAAAGCTATGGCTTTGAGAATCGTTGAAGGAGTATGGCTACAAAGATTGTTGGGAGAACTATAACTTAAACATTTCGAAGAGTTCGAGTTGCAAAGTGATAGTCAATCTGCATTGCCAAAAATCCGATTCATCGTGATAGAACCAAATATGTGGAAATTGGCCTACAATTTTTTGTTGGAAAGGTCAATGAAGGAACAGTTAAACCACATTTTATTCCTACAAAGGACTAGCTAGCTGATGTTCTTATCAAAGCACTACCAAGAGACATTTTTGATAAGTTTACATCCAAGATGGAATTTTATAATGTGTATTCCCCAGCTTAAGGTAAGTGTAGATTGGTGTAGAGTGCAGAAAATTAGGAGACTATATTCTCTAATATCTAGTTGTTGATATTTAAGAATTATTTCCCTAAAATCCTACTCAATATTAGTTGTAATTTAAGAACTAGATTCTATTGTAATTTTGTGTAATTGCATCTTTCCTAGTTTAGGCTTTCTTTGTAAACTATAAATATGAGGTACTATTATCAATAAAAGATCTAAGAAAAAAAGGAAAATTACTTCCCTTCACAAAATACTTGTGATTTACCATTAATATATTAGAGTTTTAATTCCTATGTAAATACTAGTTAGTGTTTATCTTAGTGTCTAAAGTAAATAGAAGACTAATTAGACTATTAGAACGGTTGTACAGCGACCTATTTATAGGCTTTACCATGCATTACATCAAAATAAGAAAATTCTGAGAATTTTGTCTTTTCTCTGTTTCAAATCCCTATCGATAATTCCATAAACACCTATTGACAACACATATTCTCTACATTTACTATATTTAGGCATGCATGGTACTATGAATATAATGGAGCCTTGCCTTCATTATTTGCCTCTTGTCTTCAGCTTTTCTCAAGTTAGCTTGCGCTATTTCAAAAGCTTGTTGAGTCTCTTGTAAATCAATGTCATTACCCTTCTCCGCATCATTTATTAAAATAGTAATTTCATTGTTGATTATTCTAGCAAAATCACCCATTAGAGCCATCGTTAACCATTGGTCGTCAAGGCATATTCTCAAAATACCTATATCTATAATTGTGACAATAGGCACATGATTTGGTAATACGTTAATATGTCCGCCTATTGGTAGATAAAATGATTTCTTTCACTTCTAAATCCCAAACAACTCGATTAGGGGTAACTACGCAAAGATTTAAGGTCATTTTTTCAATTTCTTCTAAATTATCCTAGAAAGCATTCTTTTCTATGTTTTTTTTTTCTCAACTCGTCTCATCTCCTATTTAATTAGGTGAGTATTCATTGAGTCCCTTACTCTTCCTACTCCATGCTCTATAGAAGTTCTTATTGAATCCTAGATGGTAGGTGTTCAGTGAAATATCCATAGACAATGTTTAGTGCACACTAGGAGTGTTCAAAAATATTTGACCCATTGACCTGAGGAAAAAACCAAATATTTTTATGTTCAAATTTTTTTCCCAGATTGAGTATCTGACCTATTAAATATTGTGGGTTCACGGGTCAAGCTTAGACCGAACAAATAAAGTTAAATGGATACTAAAAATTCAATTTTATTAGGGAAAATTATCCCAGTGACCATCACAACTATTGGCCGCAACTTGTTTTGACCACTCAACTAAAAAAATTCAAAATTTGACCATCCAACTATTTAAATAGACCTATTTTGACCATCGGCCGCTAAAATCTAACGGAAAGGTGACGCGGCAATTAAAGTAAAATTTGTATAATTACACTTTTAGTCCTTTTTAATTATATATTATATCAATTTGATCATAATTTTAATTAAATAAAATAAATCAACTAATCAGATAACGACACGTGTCACCATCCTATTGGATGGATTTATTTTAATTCTTAATTTAATTTATTTAATATTATATATATATTTTCCTCCAATTAGGTGGTGACACCACCTGGTTAAAGAAAAATTTAAGAGAATAGAATATGGCAATGGTGTGGTTAAAACCCTTGGCCTCTTTGGGGAAAAAGCCAAGGCTTAACCACTAGGCCAATTACTCCTTTGTGATGTAAAATGCATCATTCTATATATATCGTATAATGAAGTAAGTACTAGGGAAAAAGAGAAAAAATGTTTGAGAGGAGACTCGAATATGGGTCACATGAGATATATAAAAATATGCATATCAAATATTCGATTTAAAAAGTATTCGATTTAAATGAAAAGTAATTTGATTTTAAAAAGTATTCAAATGTTTTTTAAAAATATTCGAATATTTGATTTAAAAATATTAAATCGAATTTTTAAAATATTTGAATACTTTTTTAAATCAAATTTATTTTCTTTTAAATCAAATATTTTTTAAATCGAATATTTAATATTTTAATAAATATTCGATTTAATTTAAATATGAAAAAGAAAAAAATATTCGAACATTTTAAATCGAATTTCTTTTCTTTAATATTTTTTAAAATTGAATATTTAATAATTTTAGATTTTAATTAAATCGAATATATTTGATTTAGTGATATGCGTGTTTTTATATATCTCATGTGACCCATGTTCGAGTCTCCTCTCAAACATTTTTCCTTCTTTTTTCCCTAGCACTTCATTATAAGATATAATATAGAATGATGCATTATATATCACAAAGGAGTAGTTGGTCTAGTGGTTAAGCCTTGCCTTTGTCCCCCAAGAGGTTTTTCCTTTAACTAGGTGGTGACCTGATTGGAGAGAAATATATATAATTAAAAGGGACTAAAAGTGTAATTATATATATTTTACTTTAACTACCACGTCACATTTCCGTTAGATTTTAACGGCCGGTGGTCAAAATAAGTCTATTTAAATAGTTAAGTGGTCAAATTTTGAATTTTTTTAGTTGGGTGGTCAAAACAGGTCGCGTCCAATAGTTGGGTGGTCACTGGATAGTTTTCCTTTTTTTTAACGTGTACTTTTTTATTTTAGATTACTAATTTATTATGTTTTTATTTCTTTCCCAAATACTTTTTTCCTAAAACTAAACTAAATCTCCAATTTCAAATTTATTATTTTGATTTTATAATATTTATTTGGATTTTCCCAAATGTTTTTCCCTAAAACTAAATCAAGTCTATAATTTTCAATTTTATTATATTTATTTATAGAGTTTAAATATTTATATTACAAATAATGAGATCAGTCCATGTGGTAAACAGTTTGGTATCGCTTAAGTAGATCTCAAGTTTTAAGCCTTGTGTGTGTAGAAAATTCTCGCTAAGAGAATCACTACCAAAACCATGTGTGCGACGCGGGCCGGTCTGGAGTAGCTAGGACAAATCCCTAGGGAACTAGAAGGGCAACCAAAAGATATTTATATTACTAAATATAAGAGTGTTCATAACATCATTATATATTTTGGACTTTTAACTTTTTATATTTCTGAGCAAACACACATGGTCGGTTGATCAAGCTGCGCTTATTTTTGTTTCCTCATATTCCCTCACGTCATGGGTTTTAGATCACAATGGGATCGTCCTTCTTTTCCATAGAGTCCATCTTCCACTTTTCTCTAAGTATGATTAGAATTAAGATTTGTCAAAAAAAATATATATGAATTATGATCTCCATAATTCGAGATACGAGCCGCATTTTTTACTACAAGAAAAATCATGTACCCAGTGTTTCAAGTACTTGAAAAAGTGAGTATCCAATTTTGTAAGCTTTTAGATAGGCGTGTTCAAAAATACCCGACCCGGTTGGCTCGACACGACAATCCAAACTTAAACATACTAATCTTTTAAAAAAATTATCCGACCCAGAATTTTTCCCGGGTAGTTGGGCCGGACCTGGGACGAATAACGGGTACCCAGATAAAGTAGGCCGAGACACGGGCCGACAAAGGAGGTACCCGAAAACCAGGTACCCGACAATGAACAGCCTTACTCTTAGTAGAGGTGGATCTCTACTAGAGCATGGGAACCTTTGAAATAATTTATTTAAAACTGGATCATTGCAATTATTTTACATGCTTGATTATAAATAAGTGTTCAAAGTATGTCTCTTTTTTACAATAAAATACTTTTTAGTTGAAATATGTTCCTAAAGTTTTATTTTTCTGGCCAAAATAGGTGCTTTAGTTTGACATTAAAACGAGTAAAAAAAATAAAATTTTAAGCACTTATTTCAACAAAAAATAATTTAGGCACCTATTTTAACTAAAAATAAAAATTTAAACCTTTATTTCAGTCAAAAAATATTTTTGACACATATTAAAAAAAGACATAATTTAATTATTTTGTAGTTAAAGCTTATAGTATATTAATCCATTCAAAATTATAATTCTGTTTTGTAAATAGAAGTGAGATTTTATTCTAGACTATTATAAACCTCAGTCAACAAAAAATCAGTGTATTACGTGGCATCCATTCAATATATTTCCCCCTAAAGCTTTTTACCTTTTCTGTTTGCTTCTCTGTCATACAACTCCTTGAGGGGCAACACAACAAAACTTTCAGTTTTCTGCTAACTATGGCTGGGATAAAGAAAAGAAAGCTCAAATTGTAAGTTTTTCTTTGAGTAACTAAGTTGGTAGATTTATCAATTTTCAATTTGAAAAATTGAAACTTTATGTTGCTTCTGTTCAGATCTCATTGAGATTTCAGTTGTGTTTTTGGATTTAGAAGCTGTTGAGTTCTTAATTTGATATAAATGTGTTTTTTACTGAACAATAAGGTTGAATTATGAAAACTTGTTGTCAAATATGATATGTTTACCTTTTTTATGGGTTTTTGTGATTAGAGTAATTTGAGAGGTTTGGTAATGTACCCCTTGTTTTATTCAAGTTGTTTTTGAGAAATTGTAGTGATGGATAAACATTTTAATGGTTTTTGAATCGGTTCTTTAGCAATGCTTAGAAATCATTGAATATTTTATTTAGGGAATTGGAGCAATTCAAGTTTGATAGATTGATTGATTGTTACTGCATTGTTTTGGTTCGAGTTTGAATTTTGAAATCTGAAATCAGTTTTGGATTACTGGACTCATATTTGTTTTCTGTTGATTGTTGAAACCTATGGTTATGATTAGTGACCCTAGGCTCTTGGTGTTGGTTTCGATATTCAGCCAAAGAAGGGTATTAGAGTTGTTATTCATGGATCACTTATTTGTATACCATATCTCGTAAATGGATGATGAAAATTGTACAGTTTTGTATTACAATTTGCTAGTTTTAAAATTCTGACTACAAATAGGTACTCTGAACAAAGTTGGAGATTTTGTTCTTCTTGACCAAGATCAATTCCATTTTTTTGAATCTCTATGGAAGTTGAGTCTTTATAGTATTTTGAATTCAGGGATTCGAAAATCACTTTTTATTGGTTGATTTCTCTCCTTTCAATTAGTGATGGCTATATAGGTTTCAGATTTATAGATATCTTACTCATCCCGAAAAGAATCAGAGAAGTCTTTTTTATAATGGTGCATTTTCTGGTTTGGTTTAGGCTAAACAACAAAAACAACTCTTATGGAGCCTTATGGATGTTTGATGCTGTGGTTTCTAATTTGAAATATATTTCAATCCTTTTGTCCCTTTCTACCTATACCGTTACTTTGAATTTTACCCCTAGGGTTGTAGGCCTATGGTTAAGTCGAATAAGTACCTTTCCTGGGTATACTATGTTTAAGTTCACGAGTGGTTTTCCGCATGCAGTATGTAATGAATGGAAGATCAAATGTATGTGTGTTCTTATTTGGTCAAATAAATGTCATTTAGGCTTATATTGAAATGGAGCAAGCATTGAGTTTTTAATCTTTTATAAAGCATGATTGATCTGTCTGACTTACTGCAGCAATTTAATGTCAATATTGCACACTTCTTTCTAATATTTTATAGCTGATAACCCACTTTACTGTCGATAATCCTTTTTGCTGTATAGGTTAGATGAAACAGTGGCTGGTGATGAAAGAACTGCTACTGAAGATGGGAACGAGAGGTTAGAGCTACAAACATGGTCAGATCTTCCTGTGGAACTTTTGGATTTGATCATGTCCGGCCTCCCAGTAGAGGATAACATTCGAGCATCTGCGGTCTGCAAGAGGTGGCACAAGGTTGCAGTTTCAGTCCGGGCAGTGAATCAATCGCCATGGCTCATGTATTTTCCGAAAGGCAGTAGCTTGTATGAGTTTTATGATCCATCTGAGCGCAAAATCTACCATCTTGAGCTACCAGAGTTGCGTGGATCCAGGGTTATGCATACTAAAGACGGTTGGTTGTTGTTATATAGACACAGAAATCACTCTGTGTTCTTCTTTAATCCCTTCACTCGAGAGATGATAAATCTTCCTAGGTTTGAGTTGACATCTCAGGGAGCCGCTTTCTCTTGTGCCCCGACATCTACCGATTGTGTGGTTTTTACAGTTACGCATGAGGGTCCTCTTGTTGTTGCTATCAGCACATGTCATCCTGGGGAATCGGAATGGACCACTGTTAATCACCGGAATCGCTTGCCCTCTGTTAGTAGCTTTTGGGACAAACTTGTTTTCTGCAACGAAACCTTTTATTGTCTTAGTCTCACTGGTTGGGTAGGAGTTTATTATCTACCGAGGCAAGCTTGGAAAGTTCTTGCTGTGGCTCCGCCAAGATACCCCGAGAATTGTTTCGCCAAACATTGGTGGAAAGGAAAATTTATGACAGAGAACAATGGAGATATCCTAATCATCTATACATCTAAAGATGAGAACCCAATGGTATATAAACTGGATCGATCAGAAATGGAGCGGAAGCATTGGAAAGTCTTGGTGGTGTGACTCTGTTTGCGAGTTTCTTGTCATCTCATTCAGGAATTGGTCTCCCTGGAATAACGACGAACAGTGTCTACTTCCCTAAAGTTCGTTTCTTTGGGAAGCATTGCATATCATACTCGTTCGGTGACTGCCAGTACTATCCCCGTAAACAGAAGTATAACTGGGAAGAGGAAGATCCCTTTGAAAACATATGGATCCAACCACCCCGGGGTGCCTCATCCCTTTTCTGAACAAGTAAGTTTGAACTCTGTGAATTGCAGTGATATATTTGTCTGTTATATCTTCCAGCATAAATGGAATGTCATTAATTATTGCTTACGGATTACTCGATTATCTACCTCAATAATGCTCTCCGTCTTTCAGTGTCATGTTCCGAGAATATGAACATCTAATTCCCGAGTATATCAAATACATCACAGTTGATCATATGCAATCTAATAATATCATTTATGTGATTTCTAGCTACTTTTTGATGTTGTTCAGATCTGGAGTGTGATTTCTACCCCTTGAGCTGATGATTGAATGAAGTAGGAATCATTTGGTGGATGGAATTGGAATTGCAGCCATATTTTGCTGTAGAATCTTCTTTTTGTTTGTTTTACTACAGAGAAACATATTTTCTTTTCTGTTTTGTTGTACCAAAAGGAACATCTTTGTCATCGTTATTTCTCTTACAACGTTAAGATCATGGGATATTTTGTCGGTTTAATGTGTTAGTCCATACAAAAGCTATTTCATTCCATGCTAATAATTAGGGGCATTCGATCGAGTCTTAAGTCAGCGTTTGAGATTTTGTTCAAATTTAGTTGTAAATATTTATAATGTTATGGTACTAATTAGTTTTAATTTAAATGGTTTTCTATAATCATGTACAATAAACATATATATTTCTTAATAGTTTTTCATACATGATATTTGAAATTTTTCGAGTCTAGTTAAGTTTATAAAATTACGAGTCAAATATTTTCATATCAAATGGAGTCAAATAATTTGATTTTTTTCAAATCGAGTCAAGTTTTATTCACGTCGCTAATAACCTAACTAGCCATTGAACCTGTAAGTGCCAAATCTTTAATTCAACAAATTATATCCATAAATTTTCATATTAATGGATTATATTTTATTTTTATTGTATTTAGCAATGAGAGTAATTTCATTAATCAAAACGAAGGAGATGGCAAGTAGAAGAAGAGATGAAGCAGTTAAAACACGAGCTAATAGGCTCATTATAATTGCAAATCCTCCAACAAAACTAAACAAATATACACATGCCCTGAAAGCATTTAACTAATGCCCTGAAATCGGGTAGAGTTAAATCAAGTTTTGCTCACCTCTATCAACGAGTGGTAGAAAGCTCTCAGTTGACATATTCCCTCTCCTTAGGTTACGAGTTCTAAATCCGGTAGGAGCAAATTCTCTCTTCCCCTCTCCTAAGTAGGAATTGTTAAAAAAAAGTTTTACTTGCCCCTATCAATGAGACGTCGAAACATATTTCCGGATTGTCACATAATTAAATTATTAAAATCTTTTAAAAAACAATAAAATGTAAGAAAAATCATAAAAACTATAAAACAAACATAAAAATTATATAAATATTCACGAAAATTATAAAAGATATAGAATCATAAAAAGTACTTATAAAATTTAGACTAAATGGTAAAAAAACTATTATCAAAAAATGATAAAAATCAATTAAGTCCTGTGAAAAAATTGCACTCGATTGAATCCCTATCGTTAACCCAATAAAAATCAATTAAGTTCTTTTGCTAATGATTTCCGTTAGTTGATCACTTTTGAGTGTCAATTACAAATAGAATAATAAGATGTGCACACATGTTATGCTTAGAGATTGTCATATCATCAAGTTGTTAAAATTATTAAAATTAAAAAAAATCATGAAAAATATATATGAAAATTGAAGAATAAAATTAAAAATTATAAAATACAAAAAAAAATTATTAAAAAAACACAAAGCAAACATAAAAATTATAGAAACTTATAGAATTTAAAAAAATATAAATGTTCATGAAAATTATAAAAATATATAGAATTACAAAAATATTTATAAAAATTATAAAATAGAAAAAATATGAAATTTAGAAAAATAAAAATATAGAAATTATAAAATATCATAAAAGGTATAAAAAAACATAAAAATAGAACATTAGAAGCGGGGTGAAGATTCGATCAAGTTGAATCAAGCCAAAAAATTTTCTAGTTGTGTGTCCTATTTTATAAATTCAACTTTATTTGAAAAAAATTTTATTCGAGTCGAATTTATGAAATTCGAGTCAAGTCGAGTTGTCGAATTTCTGTACAAATTTAATTATAATTATTTATAATGTTATAGTACGGGTTATTATAATTTAAATGACTTTCTCTAATCATATAAGGTATATATATGTATATATATATATATATATATTCTTTTTCATGTGTGTGAGTATGATTTGTAATGTTATTTAATGAAAATATCACCTAAAATTCTAAAATATATTTATAATATCATTTCTTCATATAAGGATAAAAGTATATATGAGAGTATAAAGGAGTCAAGGAATTGATGCGAAGAAAGAATTAAAAAAATACAGATTAAAGATCAAATTAAATAAAATGTAAAGTTATGACGCTGAATTGAAAAATTATTAAAAATATGAATTGAAGTTACATAGATATTATATAGTGATAGACTGATAGTGGAGCGTGTGGTTTAAATTTGATCAAAAATAGACTTATAACGAATGAGGAATTGAAGAAATGAGGAACTCATACAAAGTTGAGGGGTTAAATTGAAAAAATAGTAAATTTATTTTTTTTAAAAATATGAATTGAAGCTAAATATGTATTCTAAATTCGTTTAAGAACATGTGGTTCAAATTTGATAAAAAATAGACTTACGAAGGAGGACTTGAAGAAGTAAGAAAATCATACATAGTTGAGGGACTAGATTATAAGAAAAAAACATTTTCATCATAAGAGACACGGGTTCAATCGCAATGTCTGTAAGGTATTTATATTGTCAAAGGAATAAAAATATCTATAAACAAATATTACATTGTAATCACCTTTAGACTATTAAAAAAAATCTATTTAACAACTTTTGTAGTTAAATAAGCTCTACTCGAAATGAAAGCTAATTAGTTTAAATTTCATTTCAATTCAAATCTTAATCTGCATCGACTGATTTACTGTGTTTTGACAAATTTCGCTCGTTCTTTGGGTGGAAATTGGGTTGGGATATTCGAAACTCGTGGGGATTCGAGCTGACAGGGATGGAGAACAATCGGAACTTTCACCTATATGGATGAGGATGGGGAAGTTTCATCACCGAAGCTCAAATGAGGATGGGATTGTTATATCCAAACTATAGGGATAACTGAATCATAACTGTATAAATAATTGTGTGGATCCTCGAAAATTATCTGTCAGGATCCTCGATATTTTACAATTTTTTAAAAAATATATAATTAACTCTCGTTTACGTGTATAATCTACCTATCTTATTATCAATATTCCAGTCTATCAAGATATTTGTTTTTTGTTTAATCTTTATTAAGTTTGGGTGACCTCTCTAATAATTTACTTTTTTTGTTAATTAAGAGTACATAACCTATTTATTTCCATATTTATGTCGTTCATGTTAAGCAAAACATTGTTCCCCTCTAACTATATGTTTAAGTGTATTAAGTATATGACTTTAAAATTAAAATCAACATATATTTTAGTTAGTAAAGTTGTAAAATTTGTTTTAACTTTTTTGGGATGAAAATTCTCCGAAACCTATGGGGATTCGATGGGTATGAGGATGAGGACGGAAAAATAACCGAAACATGTAATGAGAATTACCTGAACCATATCCGCAAATGTTGAGGAAAGAATAGAGAATGCAAAATCGTCCCCGCACCGACCGATTCTCACACCGTACTTGTATATATTGACCGTACTATTAATAGATACAAGATTTTAATGTTTTAAAATATATATTATATTTTTATTTCTTACATAATTACATTCAAAACTAAAATATAATAGATGATAAAAAATTAAAATATAATACTTTAATTAAATTGATTAAATTAGTTAATAATTTTATATTTTATATTTTCATATGAACATATTTATGAAAAATACTTTAATACACAAGTTTGTTTACTTACACAAGCCTTTTAATTATAAAGTTTAGAGATTTAGGTTAGAATTTAGGTTATAGAGTGTAGAATTTAAAATTTACGATTAGAATTTAGAGATTAGAATTTAGGGTTTAAGGTTTAGGTTTTACAGTTAGAAGTTTAGGTTTTAAATTTTATAAATTAAATATGAAGGGTTGTATAAATTAATTTTACACAACTTGTGTATCAAAATATAATTCTATATTTATATGTTTGCATTATATATAATATATATGAACCGGCTCATACCTTGTCCTCGATGGTTGGGTGCTGTCATTTTCACCTCGGACGAGGTTGGAGACTTGGTAATTGTAGAATTTCAAACAAAAATATATATGAACATTTTTAAAAATTAACAATAAAACTTAAACGGTACACCAAAATAGAGAACACCAGCCTGTAACAAAGCCCCCATATCAATTGGTACCGGATTTTTATGTTTTAAATTAATTTTATATTTTGTAACTTAATTATTTTTATTTCTTTTGCAAAATTGTATTAAAAATAAAACATAACCATTTAAATAAATTAATGACCTAAATAATTTTAAAATACGTATTTTTGTATAATACTTATTAATATATTTTTGTATAATATATTTACATGTAATTAAGATACATTTGCGATATATTTAATGCATGTATAAATTATTTAAAAAAAATACTTTGATACAAAAGCTTTAATTTACGCAAGTCTCTTAATTTTAAGGTTATTTAAGTTAAGACTTATAGTTTAAATGTTTAGTGCATAAAATTTAAGATTTATTATTGATATTTAAAGTTGGGTAAACTACACGGGAGACCACAGATCTTTGGGGTTGGTGTCGAAATGACCACCGATCTTTCAATTTTGTCAAAATGACCACTCAACTATTGATGTGGTACCAATATAGCCACCAGCCGTTAAAACCTAACGGAGAGGTTTACGTGGCCGTTAACAAAAACTTGTATAATTACACATTTAGTCCCCGCAATTTTTACATTTAATCAATTTAATCCTAGTTTCAATTTAATAAGATAAATTAATTATTCAATTAGGTGGTGACACATGTCAGCACCTTATTGGAGGACTTTATCTATTTTTACTTAATTAAGTTAATTTATTTTTCTCCTGTCACCACCTTATTGGAGAGAAAAATCAAAGCATTGGACAAATGTAGTTGGGGGAAATCAAACCCACAATCCCTTGGATGTAGGGGAAAGCCTTTGTCATTGGGCTAGGTACATATTTATGACATAAAACACAAAATTTAATATATGAGTTATATGATTAATGCCATGAAAAAAGAATTAAATGTGATTTTAGGGGATTCAAACATGACACACTTATGATGCATAAAACATCTAACCCAAAATTTTATAAACCTTAAACCCTAAAAATTTTATAGATCCTAAAACCTAAAAAAATTATAAACCCTGAACCTAAAAATTATATAAACCCTAAAAACTATAGTTAGTACATGATTTAAAAAATCTCTAAACCCTAAACCCTAAAAATATAGTTAGTGCACAATTTTAAAAAATTATAAACCCTAAACACAAAATTTTATAAACCATAAACCCTAAAAATTATTAATTAAGTTAACAATCATAAATCGTGCCCTAACTATAATTTTTAGGGTTTAAAATTTAGGGTTCATAATTTTTTTAGGATTTAGGGTTTATAATTTTTAAATCATGCACTAACTATAATATTTAGGGTTTAGGATTTAGAGATTTTTAAATCATACACTAACTATAAATTTTAGGGTTTAGAGTTTACATATTTTTTAGGGTTTAGAAGTTTAGGGTTTATATATTTTTTTAGGCTTTATGGTTTATAAAATTTTAAGGTTTAGGGTTTATAATTTTTTAATTATGTACTAACTATAATTTTTAGGGTTTAAAGTTTATATATTTTTAGGGTTTATAAATTTTTAGGGTTTAAAATTTAAGATTTAGAGTTTTAGATTTTTAGGGTTTAGGATTTATAATTTTTTAGAATTTATGGTTTATAATTTTTTAGGGTTTATGGTTTTTAAATTTTTTAAATTGTGCACTAACTATATTTTTTTAGGGTTTAGGGATTCTTTTAAATCATGCACTAACTATAGTTTTAGGGTTTATAAATTTTTTAGGGTTTAAGGTTCAATTTTTTTTTAGGATTTAGGGTCTATAAAATTTTTAGAGTTTAGAAAATTTTGAATTAGATATTTTTATGCATCATAAGTGTGTCATGTTTGAATCCCTAAAATCATATTTAATTCTTTTTTATGTCATTAACAATCATATAACTCATATATTAAATTTTGTATTTTATGTCATAAATATATGTCTAGCCTAGTGACAAATCCCCCAACTATATTTGTGCAATACTTTGATTTTTTCCTCCAATAAGGTGGTGACACGTATGATTGGAGGGAAAAAAATAAATTAATTTAATTAAATAAAAACAAATAAAATCTTCTAATAAATTAATTTATTTTATTAAATTAAAATTAAGGCTAAATTAATTAAATGTGAAAATTGCCAAGACTAAATATATAATTATACAAGCTTCTGTTAACTGTCACGTCCTCTCCGTTAGGTTTTAACGGCCAATAGCTATATAGAAACCATATCAATAGTTGAGTGGTCATTTTGACAAAATTAAAAGATCGATGATCATTTCGACACCAACCCCAAAAATCGGTGATCTCATGTGCAGTTTACCCTTTAAAGTTTAAGGCGTTAAAAAACCCAAATAAGAATAAACCCGACATAATACATCAATATGTACCGAGACCTAAGAAAAACTACCTTGGGATTATTATATTACTATTGCCTACCTTAGACTATTTTCCTAAAAATACAAGCTTTTGTTTAACTATGCTTTCTTATTTATGTTATTCTCATTAGACCAAGCATCAAGTTTCCAATGCAGTTTTGTAAGAGAATAAAATATCATTGAGTCATGCATTGGCCAATATGAGTTGGTCGTTGGAATTTGACCAAATATATATCAGTTTTTCGACCACCTGCCATAATTTGTGTACTTTTTAAATTATACTAGCAATCTCAAATCACATCTTTTTTTCTTTCTTTTTTCCTCTTCCAGACTCGTGTTACAGAAGTAATGGAATCGAGAATGAATCTAATATGGATCATACCGATTGCGTCCTCGGTAACTTCCACTACTGCTTCGTCTTCCACCTCTTGAGCTACTACCACCACCTCGGCTGCTACGTGGCTGTGGTGGAGGTGCCTCTGGCTCCATTCCAGGCTGTTGGCTGTACAAAAACAAAAAAGGAAACAATTTCTCAGTGAGTGCCATCATCCAGAATAAATAAATGACAAGACAGAAGCCACGACAAAAAAATAATATTACTTATTTAACATTTATGCATATTATTATTCTTATTATTAGTCGGCCTATTAACATAAGCCACAAAGAACCGAACAGTGTGCATGAGTTTGTCTACAAGACAAGTGTCAATTTGGCTCCATATTAAGGCAGAAGAAAGAATAAAAGAAATTTAGTAGTAGATTGTGCATGTATGAACAAACAATAAAACAGGCTTTCATGATCTGCAATTACAAATGCATGGTTAAAACTTACAGCACATATCCAATCCTTCCATCAGGCAAAAGCATTGGCATCATCGCCATTCCAGCAGGAGTTGGACCTCGCCCATAGATTAACGGCTGCAAGATTTTAAAATAAATATTAGCAAAACATAGTAAAAGAAATTGTTAATCTGCAAAATTAAATAAATAATCAGGTATACAGAGAGAACCTTTGAAAACCAGTCTCTTAAGGTTATTGAGAGTTAAGAGTAAAATATTATAACGAGAAGTATAAACAATGTATATCTTGCTGTTAATACATTACAAATAATCTCAACTAATCATAGGATAACTATTAATTTCTTATGTGAAAGGAAATTCTATGTAGGAAACAATGGCCTTCTATTTATTCTTGATTCTGCAACTGCAATGTTCCTTTAAGAGAAGCAGCAGGTTAAAACTAGTGCAAACTATACATAGATTACAAAGGAGAGTAAGAGTAGTATATGCCAATTTTAGATTACCTACCAAGTCCTCTTGTCCATAAATCAGCGATTATTTCATACCAATAAAAAGGTCATGTCGGGTTTACCACAACTCAAATTCAATCTATCTCATTTGTCAGAAAACAAGAACAAATCTTGCTGGTCCCACATAACACCCAATGCAGCTTAAAGTCATAGTCAAAGGCTTGCAATAAGGGGAAGAGGTAAAGATTAGGACTCTTAAATCAGTAAATCACCCAAAAGGGCACTGCTTTTAGCAGCATTAAAATTTCCAAAAGAAACCTGCCAAACTATTTCATTTCCCTACTATGTCCAAAAAACCAATAACAAATTAAAATAAGAGTGTTGATGTCTGGAGGACAAAGTGAGGAAAAAAAGTTGCATCTCACCTGCCCAAATCCTGCAGGACCAAATCCCGTTCCAAGACCACCATATGCTCCCCCAAGTAAACCGAATCCTATATGAGGGAAGCTAGAATCTAAGGTTGAATTCTGGGAGCCAGATCCCCCAGAAGACTTCTGATCTGCTTGTGGTTTTGCAAGAGAACACTCCAACACTTGACCTGTCAATAAGAGAAAATGCAACAAAATATCATCAATAATGCCCCTAATCTCCAAGGAAAATACAGGAAGTTGATAACAGCTGTAAGATAAAGGAGCATCTCCTACCATCGATCTCATATTTTTCCGTATTCTTCAATGCTTTCATGGCACTTGACCTCTCTGCAAAATGCACAAACCCATATCTGCTGTCCTCCTTTCCCACTTTTGCAGGCGGAACTACAACTTTTGTGATCTTTCCGTGATGTTCAAACAGCTTCTTTAGGCGATCCTGAGTAATATCATTTGGCAAATTCTTGACGTACAATGCCTTAACCTGCACCATGTGAAACATTATTACAATAGAACCATCTATGCAGATGCTCAACTAAGTACAGCCAACATTGATGTCTAGATTAGGAAACCTGAGTAGTAGCAGAAGATTCAGCATTTCTAGGGTCAGCCCAACTCACAGTTGGAGCATTATCTTCAAGCTTAAATGTTGGCTTCAACATTTTCTGTCTTGAGTATTCAGCACATGCGTGATTATAGTACTCAATGAAAACGAATCCACGGTTTCTGCTGGGGTTCAATGGATCCTGCCATGTCAAGCACGTGCCATCAAAATCTAATACAGACTAGCACATAAGGCAATATTACACTAGATCAGTCTCTTAAATTGGGATGTGAGACAATATACACATTAATGGACAAACCTTCAACAATTCAATACAATTAACTCCAGGCCCAACATCTGTTACAACCTTCTTCATAACTTCCTCCCCCCAGCTTCTAGGTATATTACCAATGAACAATTTATTCTTTGCTTGAGAAGTTGAACATTTTATCTTTCTCCCCTGAAGACAGAAAGGAGTGAACAAGAAAACAGAAATATGTTTCAGAGAAGAAGTAACTGAAAAATTGGCACTTTCATATATATTGATAGAAGCAAAAAGAGATGGGGTATAAATTGGAAACGAATAAATAACAGCTATAAAAACAAGTGCATTCTTTCTCACCTTGAATTCAGAATAATTTAGTTTTTCAATAGCTTTGGAAGCCAAGTCCTTGGATCTGAAGGTCACAAAAGCATAACCCTTGCCCTCAACTAAATCTTTCCCCTTCATTATCCTAACCTGCAGTCATTATATTTATACATCTAGTTAGTCTAATTAAGAAGTAAACAGCTAGCGCATTAATTAGCACTGTTACCTCTGTGACTTCTCCTATAGATTCACAAAATCTCTTCAAGTCCTCTTTGGGAGTGTCATGAGGAATGCCACCGAGGTAGACCTCTGATCCATGAGGAGGAAGTGCAAGAAGCTCTGCATGCTTCTTTTTCTTTTCTTCCTCAGTCTCAGAATCATTCATCTCCTCATCACCGTCAGAGCCTTTCTGAACATCAACAAGCTCAGCATTCTCGTCCTCATCTTCCACCTCCTCTTCAACCTCTTCCTCGACCTCCACTTCCTCCTCTTCCTCTATTTCTTCATATTCAACCTCTTCCTCTATAGTCTCTTCAGGTTCATTGGCCCCTTCAAGGTCCACCTGCTCTTCACTCTCTTCCCTTGTCCTTGGCATTTTATGTATCTAATAAAGCAAAGCTTGCAAGACAACTGTGAAGGAAGCACAGAAGCCAGAAGCATTGACAAAAGAAAAGTGTAGAACGTGGAAAGGAGGAAACAAAAAATGAGAGGCCAAATGGTGTTGCAAAATAAGAGTTTCGAGTGAATTTGTCCATGAAGATATATATGGTTTCAAAGGAGTAGCAACTAGAGGTTCTCAGAAAAGAGACTAACAAAATTGTCAAAAAAAAGAAAAGAAAAGCAATAGAGACAGGTAAAGAGAGTTCGGAACCACAATCAAGAGGATTCTGATGCTCAACAAAGTATTCTTGAAACAAGATAATAGATACAAACAATTGCCCCAAAGAAACAATGGCTAGTTTTATAGATTATTTATAAATCTGGGAAAAATTATTCACAAAAAAAGGGGAAAGGGAAAGAAAAAAAGGCAGAAAATAATGAATGAGAAAGTGAACTAAAAGACAGGAATATATAGAAATAGAAAGAATACAATAAGAGATTCCAGAAATCAAAAAGAAAAACAAATTTGCAAACAAGTATTTGTTATGAGAATGCAGCAATGCTCGAAACAAATGGGGTCAATAAGGCTTAATAATTAATTTAACCATCTGCCCCTCTCCCACATTTTCAGATTCCAATCCATGTTGCATTAATGGAGGATATATGTCTCTCAACATGCAAAGAAACATAAAAGCTTAGTTTTCTAACGTTTTTATTTCCTTCAACCTACCTCGCCATTTCGCCAACAAACTATTGAAATTAGAAACATGAAAGTTACGAAACAATTTTTTTTTCTTCAGATTTCACTATACTAAAATCTTAGCGTTTAACAAAAACTTCAGGAAACCTCCAAACGATTTCAAATTCAATATAGCAGGAAACTTCATTTTTTTCATAACAAATAAAAAGGAAAAATAATTAAACATTCAGTATTGAACACAAAGAAGATTATGTATACATAAACTAAGAAAGGAAAGGAGACGAGAGCTTACCGAGCTCGAAAAGTGGAAGAATTGGAGGGAAACCCTAGAAAAGCGATTTGAGGGGATTTTGTTACGGAAACCCTAAATTTTTAGGTTGAAGGAGGGGAGATGAGCTTTCCTTTTCTGTTTATAGCTGGGCCTGGGGTGGGCAGGCGCGGCTCCATGTTTTATTTTTGGTTAAACTACTTTCAAGGTCACTTAATTATGGGTATAGTAACAATTTGTCACTTTTCTTCTAAAATTTACAAACAGATCACTTAATTAAAAAAAATTACAAACAGGTCATTCAATTAACATATTATTCAATCAGATCACTTTTCTTCTAATGCGACATGGTATAATAATATTTTTAATCCTCAAAATTTATAGTCTATCAATTTGATCCTAATTTAAAATAACTTAATAAATTTAACTCTAAAAACTACATGCTTCATGAGGGATTGTTATTCTTTCGTCACCGTTACGTAGTTCTAGATGTACCCAGCATTAGGTGATCCATCCTTAGGAATTTTATTGTTCTGTACTTGGGGGTATGTTGGAATTACACACTTATCACCAGGGTGTTTATAAATGGTTTAATGGGTACTCAGAAGCCCAATAAATCTAATATTACTACCCTAATATTATTATTTTTCATACTTTCTTCCACTTTTATTAGCTTGTATTATAAGCTTTTTTGCTCTTTCGAGTAATTTTACTAATAACAAGTTGGGTGAACTTTTATTAAGTTGCATGAGATACCTTCTAAAATTATTTCAGATTGCGAGCCTTTGTTTTTAAGTGAGTTTTGGACAGAGTTAAATCGGTTACATAGTACTACTCGTGCTATGAGTTCTGCTTACCATCTTAAAAATCGATGGACAAACAGAAGCTGTTAACGAAGTTTTAGAAACGTACTTGAGATGTTATGTTATAGAGGCTCCTCACACATGGGTAAAAGTTTTACTATGGGAAGAATAATAGCATAATATGACACATCACGTATCAGCTGGTATGACACATTTTCGAGGCACTTTACGACCGTGATCCTCCGACACTTATTCGTTATATTCTTGGCACTTCTAAATCATCTACTGTGGACCATGACTTAGCTCAATGTGATCTAATTTTGCAGCACCTGAAGCTTAATTTACATAAAACTCAAAATTGGATAAAGGTTCAAACCGATAAGCATCGTCGTGAAGTCTCTTCTAATGTTGGTGAGCGGGTTTTTGTCAAACTCCAACCTAATTCTTGGTGCAATGAAAGGGATTAAGTGTTGATGATGCCACTTGGATCTCTTTAGTTGAGTTCTGAGTTTCTTATCCTTCTTAGAACCTTGACGATAAGATTCTTTTTGCAAATGGGGATAATGTGATGAATCGTGCAGTAAATAAGCTCGATAAACATAATATTGATCAAAGAAATGATGAGGTACCGTTGGTTGTCACGATAATCCCACGAAAGAAAATAAAATCGATTATCCTCAAGGATTTTGTGGTGTAAGGGCAGGGGATGTAATTTGGGTGGTTAGTACTACTTTCTCTGTCTAGTAAAATTGTTACATTTGAATTTTAAAATAGTCAGTCAAAATGTTACATTGAAAAACTCAACAACTTTTACAAGATATATTTATTTTTCTATCATTTTTTAGTTTTCCAACAAAAATAATAATTAATTTTTTTTTAAAAAAAACTTGTCATTAAAATTATTTTACACCACACATTTTATATAAACTTTTTCTTCTTAAAACTCCGTGAAAAGTTAATATATAACACAAGTAATAGGACAGGGGGAGTATATAGTATAAATAACTAATGATAACCTAGGGGAGGGTATGAAAGAATTCTGATCTAATATACTGCTGAATTCTTTTCCGTGGCAGGACACTTTTTCTCTTTTCAATATTTCCTCTAAAATTCTTCTTTCTCTTATGTTGAATTTTTTTAATTTTTGGCTATTATTTCTATTCGGAGTTGAATTTTATACCGGTTGTTGGAACCATCTCTCTCACTCCCAACAATGTGATTTTTAGAGTTTGAATTCGAGTTATTGTATTAGAGAATAATGTGTTTTTTTATTATACTCAATACTTGTCGGTATAAAACGGGTTAAAAATCTACTTAAAAGATGGATAGCCTCAACCAGATGTGTTAATAGGGAAGCCTGGAGGCTTTTCCCGTCCATGTTAAGAGAGATGCCAACCATCTCTTCTTTCTTCGAACGAGAAATGATTTAAATATAAATGAATGGATTCTAACTTAAAAAATCCCGAAAGGATTAGAGCTCGAAAAGACTCAAAAATTTAAAGGTATAATATCATCTAATTTAAGGGTTCAATGGATTTGGATAGTTTGTATATAAAATAAGAAAAAATATTTCATACACTAACGTTGAAAAAATTACTTTTCAACAAACAAAATTTAGATTTTTTCAACAAACAAAATTTAGATGTTTAATTTAGAGTTTATGTTTTAAGATTTAAAATTTATAGTTAAAATTTAGGGTTTAAGAATTTCACTTTCAAAGTAGAATTAAGCAAAAAAAAAAGCATGCCTATGATATTTTTTTCACTGAGAATGAATGAAATAATAACCCAAAATGTAGTTATAATTATGTCGTCTCCTGTTCCTATGTCACACGACAGTTGCATTTGCAATGCTCAGTTCCAACCAACCGTTGGACAAAATGCCATGAAGATTGAAGCCCAAGAATAAAAGCTAATTTTCTGCATGTAGGAACATAAATATAGCAGTGAAAGAAAATCTGCATTTTGAGTGCCTAATCCCAAACCCACTATCCCAAAATCCGAATGAGCTCAAATCACAGCACCAGCAGACAGCAGCGAGTCATGGTGACGTGCCACAAAGGTTGATCGAGTTAACTCTTCCAGCTTCCCATTTTCCAGAAGGAATATTCGATCCACCATTAAAATGGTCTCCAAACGATGGGCTATTACCAGCACCTGTAAATGAAGTGCATACATAGTTCAACACTTTCGACGGAAAATATAATTCTAAATGTAAATTAGGTTCCTTTTATGGTTACTTTAATGTCTTTAAAACAGCATTGATCAGATAATGGCAGTTTCTTACTTGGATTAGATTAATTAACACGATTCGACTAGTTACTGGAGCTAAGAGTCTGGAAACTCTACCAACAGACCATATGGTTGTTGGTCTAATGTAGCCTTCCTTGGCATAAAGAAAGACAAATTTTGGTAGCAGCTGAAGACTGCATTCCATAATATCCTCAAAAGATGCATCTGAAGTCGATGCCAATAGAACTCGAGGATATAATCCGGAAAGATGGCAAGCATAATATCACAATGCTACTACTTGTCTACTAGTTATTCATCCTTGTTCCATTAGAGATTCAAGGAAGATTTTATATCAAAATATAATTGCAGCTGATATTGGTTAAGCTATCGTTCTTACTGTATGATTTTCCATCAAGTGCTCGACAGCTTCCCTCACCAATACCTCGGACTTGCTGTCAAGTGCAGAAGTTGCTTCATCCAAAACCAAAATAAATGAGTTCTGATAGATTGCCCTTGCGATAGCTAGTCTGCATTTGTAAGCAAGCGGGTAGGTTTATGATTTAAAACAAGGAGAAATGCTTCAACAATTAGAAATAACAATCCTATAATTTTACCTTTGTTTTTGACCTCCGCTCAAAAGCGACCCCCTTGGTCCAATTTGGCTTCTGTATCCTTCTGGAAGTGTTCTGATAAATTCATCTGCATTTGCAATTCGAGCTGCAAGCTCAACTTTCTCCATGTCAATGTTTGTCATTCGATCCCTGTACCCAATGTTTTCCGCAACTGTCCCAGAAAAAAGCATCTGATGCATGCACCAGAGTTGTCTAAATCAATAATTTGAACTAATTAAGACTTATTAACAATAGTGCAAAACAATAGCAACGAAAAATTAAAACTAATTAAGAGGGTAACCATGGTATCCATTGGTCACCTACTGTATCTTGAGAAACGAGACCAACATGTCTTCTCAAACTTTCCAATCGGATGTTCTGTATGTTGTGGCTATCGATAAGTATAAAACCTGTATTGCGGAATGCCAGGTATGCACACAATAAAGGTTGAGGAATACAGAAGCAGAAATAACTCAATCGGTTTTATGGTATATGAATATAGATTTAGATGCCTCACCAGATGAAGGTTCATATAGGCGAAGAAGCAATTTTACAAGGGTTGTCTTTCCTCCTCCAGATGGTCTAACAAGAGCTACTGTCTCCCCAGCACTTACAGTAAAGTTCAACCCATCCAAAACAAGTGGTATGTTGCCAGCATATTTAAATGAGACATCACAGAATTTCACCTCTTCCTTGACATGGCTTAAATCGATGGCATCTGGTTTCTCAATGACCTATAAACAAAAATAAATGAAGTGTGTCAGTAAAAACCAGCTGATAGTCATTTTTCACAAACATCAGATGTGCCCAAGAATGTTTGTCATTTCTGAACGACCCATTATTTTGCTAAATGCCTAAAACAATAGCCTCATAAACACTTGTTTATTTCCGTACAAGTAATAAAAAGAATTCATCAAGATCATTTGAGTTGGCAAGTAAATAAATGTACCTTCGACTTCATCTTGGTCAAATCAAACAACCGTTCAATGGTTGGTTCTCCTTGCTTCAACTCATTGTATGCTTTACCCACACCATGCATGATTCTTTATTCTAAGATCGGTTATTCAAAACAGCCCCTCAATAGCTGAACCATAAGATCACTTCCAACAGAAAAAAGAGATCATTGCACAACTTATAACTTTAAGTCAATGAAAATCACAATACTAAGATTCGATGACCATCATCAGCAAATCCAGTCACTTGACCGATCTCTTAATGAGAAGAATGAAAAGGGAAGCTCAACATTCCGATATCTTGAATGGGCTACTAATGGTGGAAACAAGCATGTGTAATCTTTTCAGAAGAAAATAATATTTACCTGGATGGGCTCAACCAAGAAAACAAGTGATGTTACAAAAGAAACCATGCTAGAGCCATCAAAAGAACCACGTGAAACGACCAGGGATCCAACACAAAGCATGCATAAAACTCCAAAACAAATAATTTGTATGATCTGGGGGATTAGCGCCTTCATTTTCTTCTTTGCCAAATGTCGAGAAAAATCTGTATAAGCAAGCCTTTGAAATCTGGCATGCTCAGACAACTCTCCATTATTTGCTTTCACAAAAAAAAATTGCTGGGAGGACCTAAAACATTACAAATATAATAGCTAAAAATAAGAAACAACTTAAAAGTTGGATGCTTCGTTCTTTTCGGAACATGAAAATGAAATGCAAGCACTGATGAGAACGTAGGATATGAGGGCCAAATGCAATATAAAGGATACCTCATTCAGATAAGATGCAAGAGTCGCAATGCTCAGATGAGATCTCTTAGATATCTTACGAAGCCTTTCACCGAGATAGGCTATAACAAAAGCCATAAATGGAATCACCTAAAAGCACACCAGAATACATATACACACACAAAATACATCAAACACACACACAAAAAAATATCAGAAATATGTTTAGTTAACAAAGGAAGCTAAAATAAATATCATGTATCTTTACCATTGCTGTAATCAAGGAGAGGGAGGGACTGATAACCAACATTTGCATCGCATAATTGCAGCGTGTTGGGCACAATAGTCTGTTCCAAGAATGAAATTAACGAGTGACATATACATTGCAGAGTCCAACCGCATCACTGACAACAAAAATACAGATCAACAGGAACATGAAGATCACAATAAACATTAATCATTAACCACAACATTTAGTCCCACAACAAGGAAAAACATCGGAAATGAGGATTTTTGTTGTTGAAAATTCGAGTTTGAGCTATTGCAGTGATCTTCTAGCACGATAAGTTAAGTTCATAAAGAATAATTTAACAGAAACTTATCTAAAAACCATTGCATAAATCATGAGAAGAAAAAGAAAAGGCAAGAAATACTGGATTATTTACATTGAGGAGAGCAAAAACAGTATCAGCGACATCAGAAGCTTCAGCTGTAATCCGATAAGCAATATCTCCAGAAGAAACACCATTGCAACCTTCAAAAAAATCCAATTCTCTCTCCAAAACTTTCTGGAAAACGAAAACTCTCATCTTATACACTGTCTTCAACGAAGCTTCCCATAAGAAGGCTTGTTGCCAGTAACAAGCAACCAACTTGACCAACACCAAAACCCTAGAAGAAGGCTTTGCTCACGTAATTTGGAAAAGGAAACGGAGTTGATTAAGTTGGAAGAGAAGGAACCAACTCTGGGGATAATTTGGGAAAGGGAAAAAACTGATACGGAGCTGCAGAGCCAGCCAAGGAGGATGTGTTGGTGATTAGTTTGGAGGAAAGGTTTGATTTTGGTGAGGGTTTCAAGGGGTTTGGAAAGTGGGGTTTGGCTGGTTTGGAGGTTTAAGGGGATTTTGATGGAATTCAGGGGTTTGAGTGGAGGTTTCGAGGGTGAATTGTTGTGAAGAAATTTGGGTTTACCTTTTTGATGGGGTCGGAGGTGAAGAAATGGCGGAGGAAGCGGTGGCTGGCGGGGAGAGAAAAAGCAGGCTGTGGAGAGACATTTTGCATGGAGAATGGTACAAGCGGATGAGAAGAAATAAGTTTTAATGGGCTTAAAACTCTCAATCTTTCCCGCAATTTCCTTTTGCTGCTGAGGTTGCACAGAGGGCTGGAGTTGCCCATTGCAAGTTAGAGTCCATCGATCTATGTCTATGTAAAAGTAATTGATTCAAAAGTTGATGTGCATGTAGTTAGGAATTAGGATATGCCAGCCGAATAGGAGTCGACTTCCAAACCTTGAAATTTATTTCATTTTTGCGGATTTTTCTTTAAGAATTATCAAGGATGATATACAACATGCAAATTCTTTATGATATTTACAGGGATGATTTTACTTTTTTGACCCTTTGAATACATTTTCTGGTATTCATATCTGGACGTTGAGATTTCAGGGTAAAATATTGTGCAGAGGTGTTTGATAACCTTCTAATAATGTCATATTGGTTAGATGGAACTTGAGCGGAGGTTTCATATGAGAACAAAGGTCAATTTCAGGATATTTTGAGGAACAGATTAGATCGAAATGAGAAAATCTAAGAACATGAGGTAGATAATTTAGCATTCAACTTCCCACAGCAACTTAGGCCTGCTGCCTCTAGTCCTAATCCTACATTTCCATCTCTTCTATGGAGGTTCCGTTTAGAGAGGCTTGCACATATATAGCCCAACTCAGTTTTTTCCTCTCAATATGCACGTATACAGGATTAACCCATTGGTTTATATAGAGATTAGCGTTAGTGGAGTTCCTCTCCAAGTAAGGATGAGTGAGAACAACATATCGGTTTACTTCACGGTAAATTATTTATACTGAAATACATCTGCCTCTACTAGAAAATTCTGGAATATATAGGTTGAGCTTTAGTTTTTATATGCTATCACATCCAACTATTTGGTGGATTAGACTTGTGCTCTTCGATCCCATGGATGCATGTCATAAATGTTTCATTACTCAAGTAATACATGTTTAGCTGCATAATTGCACAACATGAATCTTTTACCAACATGACATCATGAGGGCATAATATGCGCCATGCCACGCCACGCCAATAACAAATTTGCCTATATGACTGAAGATATTGAGACCTTGAAACGGCACCTAGCGGGTGCTCAAGATCTTTAAAAGAAAGCCAAGACTAAGGCTGAGTCATAGAGGAAAGCGACTTCAGAAGTAGCTGCTGATCTGAGGAGGAAGAGGTTGTCCTAGCTCTAAAGGAGAATAAGAGACTAGCGAAGGTCTTGGAGCGTGAAAGGACAGTTAGGAGAAGCTTAGAGAGTTCGCTGGCTACGCAGATAGGTGGGAGCATAGTTTTATTTGCGCTATCTAGGCTGTTGTTGGTCTTTTAGTTTTGACCGACCTAGACCTTCGTTACTGCTGGGAGATCATGGAGGGAGATTTAGGCTTTGATCTCTACAATCCCTCCGAGGAAGCCTGAGAGGCGACCTGCCTCGGATTATTGCCCTATGTTTGTGGGAAAAAACGTAATGGTGGCAACACTTCCAGTCCCACGACCGATGTCTATGGGGTTCCCTCAAGTACCAGGGCTGGAGACGACGTGGACGGTTCTACACGTTCTCACATTGGCGAGGGTGGTTAGGTTGAGGTCTTCGGGACAGATAACCCCGCAGGTGCAGATGATCTCCCAGAGGTTGTGATTAGAAACTCCCTTATGACAAGTAACCAATTGGAAGTCGAGGTTGTAGATCCGTTTGTTTTCGGGGCTAGAGAACTTTATAGAGTATTGATTTGTCCTGCCATTTAAAGTAAGATGGGGGCCTTGTAACTTTTTATTGTATTAATGAAATCATAGCCTTTCCCAATGGCTTTTCTTGTCTTGTTTTTATATTCGCGCCGCTTGTCGAGCTATGTCATCTACAACCTTTATGTTTAGGCACGTTCGCCCATTTTCATGATACACAGGTTTTCACTGAATTGTGAGTTTTATTGCATTGGTGAGACGATGACGTCTCTCTGATGAGGCATCTCATTCCTAAGAGAGATTGTCGTATGTTGAATCAAGTCGTTGCTCACTCTTGTAGAATTGAGTTCTATGAGTAGAGTTTTCTTTCGATACTCTTGCAGCATCAAGCATTGGGATTGAGGTTTCTCCTTTTATGCTCTCGGGGTGTATCCCCTAAGAAGCATGGAGGTATTCTTTTTGTACTGCTCGTATGCTTGTAGAGAGAGAGTACATGTACGTTCACCCTTTGAGGTCATTTGCTGATTTGTAGAGCTCACATGCTTTTGTTAGGATAGGGTATAGGTTTCTCCTTTCTTGTACAATCACAATGCTTTAGGCATCGAATGGACGGAGATATCTCATAGTTGAGGTATTACATTTGCTCAGCGAGCTTAGTATTTTTGTAGTTGAAATTTCTTGCACCCTTGTAGAAACGAGCATTGGAGATTAGAGTTTTTCTCAACACTCTTGTAACATCGAGCGCTTAGGGTGAGATCATCTCCTTTTATGTTCTCGAGGGGTTTCTCTTGAGAAGCGTGAAGTTATTTTCCTCGGGGTACCTCTGCAGTTTGTAGAAATCGTAAATGTGGATACTTTTCTTAGGAGGTGGCCATTCATTTGTAGCGACCACATGCTTCTGTCGGCATGGGGCATAAGCTTCTCCGTCCTTGTAGAATCCTGGTGCTTCAGGCATCGAAGGGATGGAAGCATCTCCCTTGGGAGGTGATCTCGTATTCACGGAGTTTTCTTGCCTTAGCCGGCATGTAATATGTAGTCTTTTCGTCCTTTTTGAATCCTAGTGCTCTAAGCATTGGTGGGACAAAGGTATTCTTTATTTTTGTAGAATCAGTCAAAAGTTAAGATTTGGGCATGACCCTTGGAGAGACAAACATGATCTTGGTGGAATTATCCTGAGATACATAGAAACAGTGATGGTCCGAATAAAATCCCCCCATACTTCGTAGAAACAGATGTGAACTGGGCAAAATTATTTCCACGCCCTTTGTAAAGGTGATTGAGTGTTCAGAGATGTTACTTTTGTGGAGGATGTTCTCTGAAGTGCATAATGTAAATACTTAAAAAGGTTCAAATTTTCCCTAAGATGGTACCAAGTTCCTTGGTTGTTCAAACAAAATGGGTTTCCCCAATACCTGAGGGTCTAGAGAAGTGTCCATTTGCAAGGGATATATTTAGTTGCATAAAACTTTGTTGGGGAGCGAGCATAGGAGATTTATCATAATGTAAATTTCTCTTTTATTTCGCTTGCTTGAAGGGAGGGTCCTCCGCGCTTTCTTTAGTCCTGTACGCATAGAAGCAACTAGAAGGCGGAGGTTACCCTATAATTCATATGTTTTTTACAAATACAATTTGGAGGGTACTTTTTCCCTCTAACGTTATCCTAGTCCTATGACACTCATCTTGGCAGATACTATTTGTACGCGCTGGGGCGCTGTATGGCTAGGGCTTTCGGTCATTAGTGCTTGTTGTACTTGTGGGGCTCGGCTGGTCACAATCCTTCCTTCACGAAGCATGCTTCTTGAGTATGAGAAGCTGCTTCATGGATTGACCAGAGATAGTATCCTTTGGTGTCCTCGGGGAACGCCTTGGTCGCCGCGTCTCCGATGTCTTGCTAGGGAGACGATCTTGAGGTCGCAGGATGGTGTACATGGAGTTCAATTCTTTTCTCCACGATTATTATAGTGGTTCCCCATAGCGACGGCTTCGGGCATTGTTAAGATATTGTTAACCCATACTGCCTGGTTCATTTTTTTTGTAGTCGGAAAAACTCGAAATCGGGAAATATTTCACGACTGATTCCCTTGGTCGGAAAGTGCTACACACTCACTGCACTAATTGTTGATGCCGATTTTGGTCGACACCAAACATGGAAGTAGAGATGGTGGTCGACGGTATGTGTGGGGTCGAGAATGAGTGGTTCACTCTTCGTGAGACGAGCTGAGAGTCACAGGGGACTATGGTTGGTCGTGGGATTAGGCGGTTCACCATGTTTGACTTGAAGCCGAGAGCCGCTATCAGCATATTGTCGGTGGCTGGAGCTATTTGAGAGATGAGAGAAAGGGATGGGCGATGAAAGCCATTGTAGAGATTTGAGAGAGCCATCCTTATGCCTTTGGTTTTGGGGTTATTTATATCCCCTTGGAGATGTGAATGGTGGGATGTCGACAAGACCGTGCCAGGTCTATTGATGGCTATTGATATAGTGGCAGGTAATAGCTCGGCTGTCAAGCTACGAGTTTAGTCGATTGTGATAGTTGTCTCGTCGCGGCGCATTAGCTGATGGAGGGAGGTCTTTGGGGATGGGGAAGACGTTCGGAGGGGATCTCCGGGCTTTATGGTGCAGAGACGGGTCTTGGTGGTTCACCCATTTTGACGTGGGCAGAGAGCCACGGTAATTTTCAGAGGCGTTCGGCAGAGGCACAACAATGCTAATACATAAGGATATAATAATATATAATAACTACAATATGGTATAAGTATTAAATAAAACAAAATAGTTCATAACAAATATAAAATTATGTACAGATGCAGAAAAAGTGATTAAAGGGCATGGAATGCAAGAATGAAGGCTGTAACTTATAAGAAATTAAAGAACAAAAAGACTGAATTAAACTAATAAATAATTAAGAGCATAAATTAAAAAGAAAAACATAAACTTAATGCAAAGAGCAGCAAAGGACGAATTTACAAGAAAAATAAAATGTCAGAAGGATAATTTTATTGAGTCGAGTAAAGTTTTTTTGAGTTAGTCGAGTTGACGAGTTCTATCTTATAACTCAAACTTTATTTGAAAATTTTTCAAGTCGATACGTGTTGTTCGAGTTCATGTTCAAATTTAATTGTAAACATTTACAATGTTATGATACTAACTGGTTCAATTTAAACAACTTTTTATAATCATATAAGATATACTATATATATATATATTTCTTTGTATTTTTCATATGCGATATACATATATCATGCAAAATTTAGGGACTCTACTTGAACTTGAAAATCATCTACTAATTACTGAAATTGCGAGCTATTCGAAATTTCATTTTATAACTCAAACTTTATCTTGAAAAATTTTAGCCGAGTTTATGGAATTACGATTCGAGTCATATCGAGTGAAGTTTTTCGCATTGAATTGAAAAATTCGATTTTTCGACTTTGAGTAGTGAAAATAAAAGTTTTAAGCAAGTAATTTCATTTTATTATTTAAATTTGATAGGATCTTGTAATGACGTTTTTGAAATTCGATACGAACTTGGGTTATCCCCATATTTTGAATTTGAATTTTGGGAGGATTTCTTTTGAAAATTCGTATTTTTGAAAACAATGAAGACTTGGAGTCGCCACCGGCCACTTGAATAAGGTAGTCCAGACCTCACAAAACCAGAGATTCTTTTTTAAAAGGGTTCATGAGTTGGTTACGTGTGGTGAAGGATTAACACCCCACGCCCGGCAATCGGTACCAAAATATTTGTTGCTTTTAATTGATAGAAATTGTTGAAATTTAAATTGGATATAATTAGGTGTTCTTAATTAAAAATTGGCCTTAATTGAACGAGCTTTATCAAATTGGAGGGTTCAAATTAATTGGACATTTAATTAATAAGGATGATAATACATTGGACTATTGATTAAACCGACATCATATAAGCATGATTGCCGTGTTAATTTATGGTTCGAATTTTGTACGTCACCTTTATGCATGATGCAAGTATTTAGATATGATGCCATGACATTGTCAATTTTTAATTATCATTTACCTCGGAGCAGTAAAGATTAATTCAAATATTTGATCAACATCCATTAAGTCAGGACTGTTACGACACAAATATCAAAATTAATAAATACCTCCCTTTTTATGATTTAAATTAATTATCATGCAATCAAAATATTAGAAGTCATATAAATAACAATTAGAAGCATGCCGCAATAGATATGCTAACATAAAATAAAACAAGGCAAATACAAATAAAGGCATGAAATAAATGTATAAAGAGGATCCCATATATTATACATTAAAACCTTATGTGAAACAATATATTATATAATAAGGTATTATACACGTATGTACTTATAAACATATATATAAAAGTTTGGTAGTAGCCATATATGTAATATTCAAACCATATATTATATAATATATAAAACATATATAATATATGTACGTATATTAAAACTATATATCAACACCATGGATTATATTTTATATAAAAAGCATATATTAAACAATATATAATATATAAAGAACGGTTACATAATATATATATATAACATTCATTTTCAAAAATATATATATATATAACATATATTACGCTATATAATAACTATATATTATATAATAGATGAAGACCATATTTTATACTACATATATCATATAACATGTACTATATATTATACTATAATATATATGCCAAACCACATTAACATATAGATCTACAACATAATAAAGCAAAAAAGGTAAAATCAACAGTAAATAGGACTGGAAATTAGAGAAAATAAGATGGAAAGCGAAAATTAAATATGTATGATAAAGGGGTGAACAAAGGGGTTTCATCACTGGAATTAGGACTAAATTAAATAAAGTCCAAAGTTTTGGGGGCTCAAAGGGGATTAAGTCATTTAAAACGGATTAAGCTTAAAAAGGGACGAGATTGAAACGTTTTTGAAAGCTGGAGGAACCACATCCGTGATTTTGAAAAGCAAAAAGGTCGCGGGTGCTATTATGGAGATGTGGAGGGTTTTAAAACGTAAATAACCTATTTTTAAAACAAGCCATAGTATAAAGCCCACCCATTTCTAAAAACAAAATTCTTTTTGCCATTTTTCTTAAAAAACCACCATCCTATACCCATTCTTCCTCTACAAACATGTTGAACACCGTCGTGCTTCCCCAGAAACCGGCCACCTTTCCACCATTCCCGTCAGCAACCGTCGAACCCAAAACGAGCCAAAACAACTCATCTTCTCACTCTAAACCCAAACCCGACCTTTCCCTTTTTAAAAAAAACAATAAAAGCCCATACTTTTTATGAAAACAGAACTGGAAAAACCCCTTTCCTTTTTTTAAAAAAAACTAGAGTTTTAGATCATCAACCGGTTCACCTCGCTTGGTTCGGAGAGAACCCCAAGGGCTTATCACCGATGTAGATAGAGCCATACAACACTAGAGAGAGCCGACGATTGCGAATGAGGCCAAACGAAGACTCAGGTTAAAAATGACCCCAAAACTCTTTTTTTCTTTATTTTATGCTTCGATAATGAAAAGAAGAGAGAAGATACCTCTGAAACTTTGAGGCTTTTGCTTTCTATTGATTTTCTCCTATGATTCCCTCTTTACAATAGCATTAGGGTTTTATATATACCCTGATCTTATACACCGACGTGGTTGTTGGCGTGGTTGAGCGACGGTGATGTGGGATCTAGCCATTGGTTCTCCTTACCAGCATGGAGGCGAAGCTGGGAGGGCAACATGCGCACGTAGAGACTACGCGGAAGACGAAGAGCCGAGGCATTCTCACTTGCGGCGAGTGAGTAGCTAAGGCGTTAGCTGGCAAGGGGCGTGTGCTTCACACGGCAATCCAACGGTCTCGAGGCCTTGATCTAGACCGTCATATCGTTTCGAATCTGACGGTGGATATGTGGTTGTGCCAAAAAGGATAGGGAATTAGGGTTTTTGGTTATCATATTAGACTTAGTTAGATGGGTTTCATTGGGCCTTATGTAATACATATATATATTTTGGGCTTTTGTAAGTGGACTGTAGACTGATATAAAATGGGATGCTATTTATTCATTGGTATTTAAATATTTTACTTAGTTTTTTTTGGGTTTAGTTTAATAATAATAATAGTACTACTAGTACTAATAATGATAATATTAAGGTAACATAAAGGAAATAATATAATATACTAATAATATTTAGGGGTTTTTCATTGGACAATAATCATAATAATAATAACCAACCATGATAAAAAAAAGTATTATATATATATCACTAATATGTACAAATAATACTAATAATATTTTTTGTTTGTTTTAGCTTTAATCATACTATATAGTTAAAGTAGATAAACAAAGCCTTTTGTTGCAAAATATAAAAACGGGTTAACACCCCGGATAAAATTAGTAGTTACAGCTGCCCCTCTTTGTTCATTCTTGTGAAACAGGGATAGAACAAAAATCATAAGCACTAGTTTTATCCCACTTCCCTATTCGGATCTCGAATCACCATGCCTTAAAAGCCCTTCTAATGGTCCGAGAGTTTTGATCGAAAATGTAACAGTTGCAAAGGTTTGAAGCTGTTCTTCTCATTTCGAAATTCTTCAATCCTTTGCCATAGCATGGAATATGAAGTTGTTCTTCCCTTACGAATTTCTTCATCCTCTGAGGTCTAAAGCTGTTCTTGTCATTACGAAATTTTTCATCCCTTTACCGAAGTTGTTGAAGCTTGAAGTTGTTCTTCTCATTTTGAAATTCTTCAATCTTGTACCGAAACGTGGATTCTGAAGTTGTTCTTCTCATTATAAATTTCTTCATTCTCTAAGGTCCGAAGCAGTTCTTCTCATAAAGAAATTATTCGTTCCTTTACCAAAGTTGTTGAAACTTGAAGTTGTTCTCTTATTTCGAAATTCTTCAATCTTCTACCAAAGCGTAGAGTCTGAAGCTATTTTTCTCATTATGAAATTCTTCATTCTTCGAGGTCTGAACCTGTTCTTCTCATTATGAAATTCTCTGTCTCTTTACCAAAGTTGTCGAAGCTTGAAGCTGTTCTTCTCATTTCAAAATTCTTCAATCTTCTACCAAAATGTGGAGTCTGAAGTTGTTCTTCTCATTATGAATTTCTTCATTCCCTGAGGTTCGAAGTTGTTCTTCTCATTACAAAATTCTTCGTTCCTTTACGAAAGTTATCGAAGCTTGAAGTTGTTCTTCTCATTTCAAAATTCTTCAATCTTCTGCCAAAGTATGAAGTTTGAAGCTTGAAGTTGTTCTTCTCATTACGAATTTCTTTATTCTCCGAAAATGTTGAAGCCTGAACAGTTTTTCTCATTATGAACTCTCTATTCTTCTTGAAAGGTTGACAAATTCTTCTTATTATGAATTCTTTGTTTCTTTTCTAAAAAACACGAATAAGTTCTTCTCATTATAAACTTTTCGTCTTTTCCCAAAGGCTAATTCGGAGCTTAATACAGTTCTTCTCAATATCAATTATTCGTTCTCCAGGACGAGTTCTTTTCATTATCAACTCTTCAATTTTCATTAGGCGAGTTCTTCTCATTAGGAACTCTTCATCTTTACCGAGTGAGCTCTTCTCATTAGGAACTCTTGGTTCTTTGTTGGGATCCATTTCTTCAAAAATGGAGTTGTGGTTTGAAATTATTTCTAATCTTTGAATACTTGTCAAATAAGCAAAATAATTTGACGTATGTGTTAGCATGCTCATATCCTAGGGATGTCTAACTACAAATTATGCATGAATTGTGACACCAATATTGCTCGGACGCTTTCGATTTTCGGATCGGTCACTCTTGACCTTCCCCTTGCTTTCTTCTTGATCACTTTTGGCTTTCTAACTTTGCCAAATCTTCATCTTTTGTGTCGCCTTAGAAGAGGACTACTGACTTTGCATGGTCAGAACATAACGGAATATAACACTTCTCGTAGTGTTCATTCTTGTGACATTGCCCCACTCGACCTGGATTCGACTATTATCTTGTCTTTGATTCATCATGACAGACTCTTTTCTATCTTGACATTAGGGGGAAGCGCATGCCCCCAAGTCCTTAAACTTTTCTCTGGAGTTCATTAAGGTTTATTTTTCATTTTCTGAACCAATCAAAGCATTTTGACAGAAACCTACTTCAAGTCCCTAAACTGTCTAGCATAAAATATTGCTACTATTTCCACCATAACCATTTGTGGGGTATTCCTTCTTGTTAGGTCGATTATTTATACCCATGGCCTTGTATTCTGAATTTTATCCCTGAAGTAATGCAAATAAATATTTTGTTTCACTAGAAATCTTAAACTACATGTTATGATTTCAATGTGGGATGCTTATTAGGGAAAATTGAGTTTTTCTCTTCAGATTATGAATACATCAAGCTAGATTAAATACCCAAATATCAAGTGCACTAGCAATACTAAAAAGGCTTACCAAGGATTGCCCTAAGCATATCATGTGTCTAGGAGACCTCGAAAGCTGAGTTGATTATGAAGATGTGAAGTACCCTCTGAGTTAATTTGGTCTTTTAATCAATTTAGATTTACTTTTTGTAGGTTTCACCTTTACCATTATTACTTTGTCTCATTTCTTTCTTATTTTGGGGAAGTCAACTTATCACATTCATTTGGCTCGAAATAAATGATAGAGCAAACAACAAAACCTCGAGCTACTTGACATTGTCATGATTTGAAAATATTATCATCACTCATAAAGCTAAAGTTTTCGATTTGGATGGTGCATTGCTACCTTATTTATTCTTTTGCTATAGCGGAGTGCTCCAAAATTTCCACACTCTTATCTGAAAATGCCTATTACCAGGCTTCGAACATTGTAGTGTTTTTTATGCCTTTTTTATTTTTGATTTTTTTTCAGTGCGGAAGATTCTTGTCATTCTCCCAAACGCATTAATGCCCCCATTAAATTAAAATGTAAGTCACATATTCATCATCTTCGCAGCTTCCAATTTCCACTAGACACAGGTTGTTCGAAATCAACATTTGGGCCAAAATCAATGTCCCTCGCGCAATTGATATACGGGGACCCAATAGATAGATATATTTACAAAAATTGCATTTTTTATTTAAATGACAACAAGTAGATTTTTTCTCTTACAAAAGATTCCCCACCACATTCGGGCTTAAAATTGTAAACTTACCGGGAGGGCGCTTGGTGCCCCCAATGAAATCACTTACACTATCTTACTTGCAAAGTATGGGTCATCAAGCCCGTCATTGTTTTCACTGGCTACGACATCCTCTTTCTCAAAATTGAATGATCCTTTATTTTGAACCAATGTGATGATGAATGAAAAAAAGGTATGCCCCATAATTGCAATATTAATGTCTAAATGCAAAAATGTTGATGCAAGTGAATGAACAAGAATAAATTGTTGAACGATATCGATGTTGTAAAAAAAACTATGTCATGAAACAATCATTAATAATGTGACCATACATGCAAAAATATGGTATGCAAAGAAGTGTTGATCGACAGACATCCTCATTAAACAACTCTCCATAACGAAGATTGAGTCCCATTACAACGAGAAAAGAAAATAACTACACGTAGGGCGTAACTTTCAACAACCATGTTAAATTTTGCTTTTCTTCTGATCAATCTTGAATTTCAGGATTCTTTAACTCGTTATTATGGACCCTTTCTCCCATTATGAAATCCTTCAATTTTGGACTGTTCTCGAATCAACACTTCATTTGAAAATGTCATGAATATGCACAACAAACAAACAGAACAAAACAAATGATCAACAAGAAAAAAATGTGTTAGTAATGGGCATAAAAAATAAATCAATAATGAATGAATGAATATAAGAAAATTGAATAAATAAAGCAAATAAACAATACACCAAAGCGGATTAGCAACAAAAACAAAAAAAGCCTAATAGCATGAATTCTAGTTCGCTGTGGTTATCCGTATGACTTTAATAGGGCGAGCTTCTTAAATTCTCACACATGTGGTTTGGTTCTAGATAAGAGTACCCTAACCTATCTTGTTACCTATTACAGGCTTACGAATTGGATATGGATTGAGGGAAAGCATGACCTAGTGATGTGGATTCTGGAAGTGAATTATCGACCCGTAGAAGGCTGCTCAAATAGGTATGTGGCGTTTCACTCCCACTCAAGGGACAAAGCTCGGGTAGAAAGCTCGATGATTTTGATGCAGCACATGTCGGTGATTCCTTATAACAATTAATGCAAACCCACCAATTATCAAAGCCCGTTTAATTAAAGTATCATCTTCAAGAAAAAACAAATTAATTAAAGTTAATTTCAACTTCAATAATTTCCATCATTAAAAGCAACAAATATTTTCTTGACTTAACTCTTTTTTGTTTTGTAAAAAACAAAATATTCCACAATTGAGTCGCCATGATGTAATGACCTTTTTGAAATTCGATAGGAACTTAGGTTATCCCCGTATTTTGAAATTTGAATTTTGGGGATATCTTTTGAAAATCCGTATTTTTGAAAACAATGAATACTTGGAGTCACCACCGACCACTTGGATAAGGTAGGTCGGACACCACAAAACTAGATATTCATTTTGAAAAGGGTTCGGGAGTTGGTTACATGTGAGGAAGGATTAACACCCCTATCACACCCGAAAATTGGTACCAAAATATTTGTTGCTTTTAATTGATGGAAATTATTGAAATTTAAATTGAATTTGATTAGGTGTTCATAATTGAAAATTGACCTTAATTGAACGAGTTTTATCAAATTGGTGGGTTCAAATTAATTGGACATTTAATTAATAAGGAAGATGATACATCAGACCATAGATTAAACCGACATCATATAAGCCTGACTGTCGTGTTAATTTATGGTTCGAATTTTGTACGTCACCTTTATGTATGATGCAAGTATTTAGATATGATGCTATGACATTATCAATTATAATTATCATTTATCTCGGAACGGTAAGGATTAATTTAAATATTTGATCAACATCCATTAAGTCATGACTGTTACGACACAAATATCGAAATTAATAAATACCTCATCTTTTTAGGGTTTAAATTAATTACCATGCAATCAAAATATTGGAAGTCATATGAGTGACAATTAGAAGCATGACGTAATATATATGCTAACATAAAATAAAACAAGACATACAAATAAAGGCATGAAATAAATGTATAAAGAGGATCTCATATATTATACATTAAAACCTTACGTGAAAACAATGTATTATATAATAAGGTATTATACACGTATGTACGTATAAACATATATATAAAAGTTTGGCAGTAGCAATATATGTAATATTCAAACCATATATTATATAATATATAAAGCATATATAACATATGTACGTATATTAAAACTATATATCAACACCATAGATTATATATTATATAAAAACATATATTAAACAATATATAATATATAAAGAACGGTTACATAATATATATAACATATATTACGCTATATAATAACTATATATTATATAATAGATGAAGACCATATTTTATACTACATATATCATATAACATGTACTATATATTATACTATAATATATATGCCAAACCGCATTAACATATAGATCTACAACGTAATAAAGTAAGAAAGCTAAAATCAACAGTAAAAAGGACTGGAAATCAGAGAAAATAAGATGCAAAGCAAAAATAAATATGCATGATAAAGGGGTGAACAAAGGGGTTTCATCACTGGAATTAGGATCAAATTAAATAAGGTCCGAAGTTTTGGGGGGCTCAAAGGGGATTAAGCCATTTAAAAATAGATTAAGCTTAAAAAGGGACGAAATTGAAACATTTTTGAAAGCTGGAGGGACTACGGCCGTGATTTTGAAAAGCGGAAAGGTCGTTATTATGGAGACGCGGAGGGTTTTACAACGCAAATAACCCATTTTTAAAACAAGCCATAGTATAAAGCCCACTCATTTCTGAAAAACAAAATTCTTTTTGCCATTTTTCTTAAAAAACCACCCTCCTATACACATTCTTTCTCTACAGACATAATGAACACCGTCGTGCTTTCCCAGAAACTAGCTACCATTCCTATCACATCGGCAGCCGCTCGTTGGCGACTGCCGAACTCAAAAACGAGCTAAAACGACTCATCTTCTCACTCTGAACCCAAATTCGACGTTTTCCTTTAAAAAAATAATAAAAGCCCCTATATTTTATGAAAACAGGGCTGAAAAACCCCTTCTTTTTTTTAAAAAAAAAACTAGAGCTTCAGATCCTCAACCGGTTCACCCCGCTTAGTTCGGAGAGAACCCCAAAGGCTTATCACCGATGTGGACATAGCTAGATGACGCCAGAGAGAGCCGACGACCGCGAGAGAGGCCAAACGAAGACCCATGTTAAAAACGACCCTAAAAACTTTTTTTCTCTTTGTTTTATGCTTCGATAATGAAAAGAAGGGAGAAGATACCTCTGAACTTTTAGGCTTTTTCTTTATATTGATTTTCTCCAATGATTCCCTCTCTACAATAGCTTTAGGGTTTTATATATACCATGATTTTACATTCATAAACAAAAAGGAAATGAAAATGCTTAAATCATTTATTGGTTGCCTCTATTTTGATTTGGCCGAATTCATGTGCCTTTCTGAATTTGCCGGTTAATCCCCTGAATTTGTTGGTAACCTCTATGATATTGTCCTTTGTGTCTCCTTGTATATTGTGGCCTAACGCGAGGAGAGGAGGGGGAACCAGGCGGGATACAGCACACCGACGTGGTTGTTGGCGTGGTCGAGCGACAGTGATGTGGCACCTAGCCACTGGTTCTCCTTACCAGCATGTAGGCGAAGCTGGGAGGGCAACGTGTGCGCGTGGAGACTACGCGGAAGACGAAGAGGCGGGCGTGTGGCACACGCGCGAGTACAAAAAGTTGAGGCATTGCGCGTGCAGCGAGTGAGTAGCTAAGGCGTTATCTGGCAAGGGGCGTGTGCTCCACGCGGCAATCTAACGGTCTCGAGGCATCTGACAGTGGATATGTGGTTGCGCCAAAAAGGATAAGGAATTAGGGTTTTTGGTTATCAAATTAGGCTTAGTTAGTTGGGTCTTATTGGGCCTTATGTAATACATATATATTTTGAGCTTTTGTAAGTGGACTGTAGACTGATATGAAATAGGTTGTTATTTATTCATTGGTATTTAAATATTTTACTTAGTCTTTTTTGGTTTTTGGTTTAGTTTAATAATAATAATAATAATAGTACTACTAATACTAATAATGATAATATTAAGAGAACATAAAAGAAATAATATAATATACTAATAATATTTAGGGGTTTTCAATTGGACAATAATCATAATAATAATAATCAACCATGATAAAAAAGTATTATATATATTATATATATCTTTAATATGTACAAATAATACTAATAATATTTTTTGTTTGTTTTAGTTGTAATCATACAATATAATTAAAGTAGATAAATAAAGCCCTTTGTTGCAAAATATAAAAATGAGTTAACATCCCGGATAAAATTAGTGATTACAGATTTAATACAATTCAGGTTGTGTGCATATGTGAATCATAATTCCACATCTTGTTAAGAAATTGCCGAATAAATATATTATTTCATGAATGTAATAGAAAAGGAAATTATGGCTATTTTGAAGATTTTATTGATGTTATCCGCTACTGGGGGGAGACTCTTAAACATGTTAGAATTAAATTTATATATCAGAAAGTAGGAGACAAGAACGAGAACAAGTTTGGTGTTTGGTGTTTGCACGTTACAAGAAGCCTTTTTAATAAGTTTTCTAAACAGGCAAGCGGATTGCAGAGAGTAGAGAATATATACATAGAAGCACTCTTGAAAACGATCGAAGGTTGGTTTCGTGTGTTTTTGGCGCTCCGAACTGAGACAAAAATCATCTATTCTTTTTCGATATTTCTTTTTATAACCAATACTACAAAATTGAGTCATAATTTTAAATTTTTAATTTTAGATTTTAAAATATACACCATCTCCTAGATTCTTTTAACTCTAATTACATCCCTAAACCTAAATTTTAATGTGAAAATATAGAAAATAATACCGAAAATAGATAAAGAATATTCCTCGGATCTGATAATATCTGATCTAAAGCCGGATCATGCATGCACCATCAAAATATCATCTTATATAACTATAATAATTATATAAAACAAGTAAAATGAAATTAGTTTTTTGTTTTATTGTAATGAGTTTGCCATTAGTGAAGTCAACTGAAGTGGTTTTTGTACATGGCGTTGGCCCACCCCATTCTCTAGTATCCATGAGTGTAATGTGTCACGTCTTTGTCCTATATGGACAGACTGCCATTTGTCAAATAGATTTTTTTTCCTCTCGTTAGATATAGAAATGAAAAAAGGGATTGCTCCTCACACGTTTTGGGGTTCTAGAACTTAGAATATATGTAGATATGAAAAGAAAAAGTAGTGGTGGGTATGTTTGATTTGATTAATTTGATAAGATGATTCTCAATTTATGGAGCCCTCCCACTAACTTCTCTCCTTCGTTTATATAAAATTTATGTCTTATCAACACGTAGAGTAATCTTAGTAATAAAAGATGTTATATTTTATTAGGTGATTTGAGTTTGAGTATTATGTGTACACGTTATGTGTGTATTGTCAAAAGGTTAAGAAAATTATTAAATATATATTACATTATAATCACACTAATATATTAAGAAAAATATATATTTTTTTGGTTCGGTGTGTTGTTTTTCTTTATAATTTCCAAACCAACATTCTCAATAAAGACAAAACATAAAATTAGAGTTCACTGCTGAAGAATATCCCTAATTTTCAATCCCCCCTTTAAGCTTTAGTGTTTGATATCAATCAATGAACCATGTAATGGAATGGATTGTTTTGCATCGTTATTTTACTTAACAAAATCTCAATCGAGATTTAGAGATAGACTATATTTTGATACACATCTCGCGTAAATTTTTCATACACAATCTTTTAATTTAAAATCTAAAATTTAAAACTCTAACCCTAACACTCTAAATTATAAAGACCAATTTTTAAACTCTAAACCCTTTAACTCAAACCATAAATTTTAAATTATAAATCTTACAAACTAAACTATTAACTCTTAAATTTAACAAGCACGTATAAATTTTAGTTTACACGGCAACGAGTGTTATGTATAAAATTTTTCTTTTTAAGAGATTTTCACCCAAAAAAAAAGGTGGATAAGATAGAAGTGGTTCATTTGTTACGATCATTAGCAGTTAAATCACTTAAAACTCTTTACTTTTATTAAAATCATTATACTCGAATATAAATATATAGCTTTTATAAAAATTAAACACATATACATTTTTAATATTCTTATTGGAATTTAGGTAATGTGACATAAAATTAAAAAATACTCACAATATTTGACTGAATAGTTACTTTGACACTTATTTTTTTAGAATAATTTAGCTCTCAACGTTTTATTTTGAGTCAAAATAACACATCTGCGGATAAAAAGTGTTAGAAAATTGACAGTAAACAGTTTGAAATGACTTGACAGAATGATAGGTCAGTAGAAAAAATTATTTTATATTTTTATATAATTTTATAAAATTATTTTTTGACTTATATAACGTTTTTTCAAGTCAGCACATTTGTTTATATGATATTGTCATATCAGTGTGCACTGTTATATAGTTTGTCACGTCATTTCAAGCCATTTATTGTCAGTTGACTGACTATTTTCATGTAAAAGAAAACGTTGAGGATTGAATTACTCCAAAAAAGATGATTATTTAGTCAAATGTTGATGGCTTTTTTAACTTTATGCCTTCATCGATTGATGTGTTTCCTTTCTACCATTTTTTTTGTTTGATAAAAACTCGAATTCTTTTTTTCTAATATAAAAATCAATATTTAAGTAATTTGGATCCGATGATATAAAAATATACACAAAAATCACCTTTTAATCTAATTTATTTTATTAACAACATCATCATTTAAACTCTATATTTTATTTAAGAATTTAATGACTTATTCGGCTAACAAAAATATTCTTACCCACGCAAAAATCTTTGTTTTAACTATGGATGAGTCAAAGTAAACGTGTGGGCATTTTCACAAAATAGGAACCATACTTCTACGGATATTCCACATATTGATAAGTCAAAAGATGACCAATTCTCAATACAAATTCTCCCCCCTCCCAAGAGAGGACTCTTCACTTCTTTTTCTTCCCTAACATCTCTCCTTCTCTTTCGAGTTCCAAACAAAAAATAAAAGAGAAAATGCTGGGGAAAAAGATGGGTCCGTTGAAGAAGCTAGCAAAGAAGGTGAAGGGCATGGGGGGAGGTGATAATAATGGCGACCAATCACAATACGAATGTCTGCTAAGAGAATTCGAGCAAATGTCGCCTTCGGGGTCGACCCCATCCGGGTTTTTTGCTGTTTATGTAGGAGAGGAGGAAGAAAGGTTTGTAGTGCCGACCAGCTTCTTGTCTCATCCGCTCTTCAAGATATTGCTGGACAAGTCGTACAACGAATATGGTTTCGAACAAAGGGATAAGTTGATTGTTCCTTGCAGTGTGTCTACGTTTCAACAAGTTGTGAATGCGGTAGAATGTTGTAATGGCAAGTTTCACTTTGGGAAACTTGTCCGGGAGTTGCTTTAGCAGATTGTTAGCCTCGGGCAACGGTTTAAATTGCGGTTATGGACGCGTTTTTTGTTACGGTGTTTTATGACAGTTGTAGACATAACGGGATGTTATTGCAGTTTGGGGACCACTATTTTTTACAATAGCGATTTCTGAGTGGTGCCGCTATGGCGCTATCAATATATAACGGCCACTATAGCGGTAGCAAACCACTATTTGAATCCCTAGTATCGGGTAATGCTTTGGGTTTTATAGTTTTCTCTTGTATCATAATCCATACATATTCCAGCTCTTCTGCAGTGCTGATTTTGGTGATGTTAATCACTTTTTCTAGGTTCAATCATGTTCACAAGAACAGTTCATATGACCTTTCTTTAGTATATTCCGAATTCAATTCGGAATCCATAATTCAGATTGACTATAACATTATTTTTTTTTATCTTTGTTCAAATTCAAACAAAGCCACTATAATTTGATTTTTATTTTCGAATTCACGTTTCAAACTTTTAGATTTTTGGTGCGTATGCATTTAAAAAGTTTGATATTTCTTACGTCCCACTAAAAAATAGATGATATTACTCAAATTTGATTTTCACATTTAAATTCTCATAAGTAATCTTTACATCAGTAATTCCAAACTGAAAAATGGATGATATTACTCAAGTTTGAATATTAAATCTTAAGTAACAATAAAGAACTCTAAGTCTCTGACCATAGTTTGCCAACCTTTTATCGTTAATCATTTATCAAATTAACCAAAATTCACTGCAAATATTACTCATTATAATATTTGAAACGAAAGTATATACATTTTGCATTCATCGCAACTTGCTCAATCGTTATGTAATAAATTGAGTACCCCGTACCCGTAGCAAATTGAATCATTGTAAAACAACCTATGCGGGTCAAATTTTGATTTAAGGTTTCTTGTCAGTGTTTTTTCAAGGAGTTGAAGTTATGATAAATACTTTTTGACAAATATTAAAATGGTAAATTATGTAAATCATCGCTAAACTTTACTTCCACCTATTTGGTCATTAAAGTTTCAAAACGTTCAATTTACTCACTGAAATTTAGATATTGAACGTTTTTGGTAACTCATCCGTTAACTTTTTGATGACATCCATTTACTGGAGAACGAAGGAATTTCTCAAAGATTCGAACGGTAGAAAACTTCATCAGCATGAGAGAAGCAACATACTGAGAAACGAGTTCCATCCGACGACGGATGAGGGAGATCATCGAGAGAGAAACCATAAGGTTTTTGGCCAATTCGTGAACTTCATAGCCATTTCTGACAAAATGGAGGTCGAATTCAAACTCTGGGGACCGAGACAAAGTGACTGGTGAAATTTGGGACCGAATGACCACTATCTATGACGGTTTGGGGTTTAAGAGCGACAAAAAAGTTCAATGTCTAAACTTCATTGAGTAAATTGAACGGTTTGAAACTTTAGTGACCAAAATAGGTTTAAGAGTAAAGTTCAATGATGATTCACATAATTTATCATATTAAAAAATAAAAAATCAGTTGGTTTAGTGGTACGAGGGGCTATGTTCCTTAAGCAAGGTCAGGGTTTGAATCCTAGCGTTGTGAATGGAGAAAACTGGATTGAGAGGGTTGCCCCAAATTGGGTCTCTAAAAAACTCGATCCGAATTAGCTGGCGAATGAGTCAAATATCGGTGGTTAAAAAAAATATTTTAAAAAACGAACATATCTCACCATTTAGTGCTGCTTGCGAAGAAAATTTAATTGTCAGGAGATGTAAAATAATCTAATTTACAAAGGATTATTATTTGGTACACTGCCAGTAAAAATTAAATCCGCATACAATGTTAAGATGTTCACAAGTATCGTTAAATTATTTTAAAATGAGTTATTATTTGATACATTGTTAGTGTAAAAAATATTCTATACAAACATGCATACTTTAACTTTAAAATCTAAATTATTAACCCTAAATACCAAAATCTTAAACCCTAAACTCTAACATTTGAACCATAAATCACAAATTCCTAAATCCTAACCCTTAAATTAAGTCCCTAAATCCTAAAATAATATAGTATAATAATCATTTTAAAAATAATTAATTCATTCACTAATAGTGTATTTTTTTGTTAAATAGAGATGTATTACATTCTCAAAGCAAATGCTGAGATTTGAACACATATAAGACGAGACAATATGAGCATTTATTGTGCCTGATATGGTCAACCGAATATATGCCGAAAGGGGGTGAGTTGACCTTTGAACAATTGTGGATGAAATGCTAAGAAATAAAAACATGACACGATGATCTATAGTGATTTGACTTTTTAACTAAGTCTACCTCTATTATTTTAGTTAGCCACACTAAGAGTTTTCCACAAATTTATTATTTTTTTGAGAAAAAAGAAATAACCTTACAACTTGCCAGATTTATATCCGGAACCTTATCTATCTCTCCTAAAGAAAAATTAAAAATTAAACAAATAAATGGCAAGGTAAAATGTTTGTAATTGCAGCTCTCACTCAAAAATTAAGCAAACAAATGACCCTTTTTATTTTAAGTTTACCGCTGTTATCATTCTTGTAAATGATTTTCGTTTTTCTTTTTTTTTTTTTAAAGAGGGAAAGTGAAAACTTAGGTTTGAGGAACATCGTAAAGGGGGACAAGACAACCGGAGTCACTCACAATTAAGAAACCAAACTGCTTATTTCCTAGAGGGTCATCCGCTTTAAAGAAAGCTATTGAGAGAGAGTGGGCCACAACATTTATAAGCCCAGAGTCTGTCAATAAATCTCGGTTTCATGATTAACAACATTGTTCCCTGCATCCACTAGTATGCACTTCATATTATCAACCAGCTCCTGCATTTGTTCCCTTGAATGCAATGGCCAAGGATAGACGCAAATGCAATCGAGTGCGCCGTCGCGTATGGTGTCAAAAACGGCGATGGATGGCGCGATGCCATGAGCGGAAGCGCATCCCATGTAGTCCTCTACGCCGACTTGCTTGTGCTGGTCATTCGACTCGTCCACAACGGTGTCCTAACACCGATATCAAACACGTTCTCAATGACGATGATGGAGTCAAGCCAGGGTTTTCCATGGCCCTGCACATCAAGAAATTAAGGTCTGCCATGTCTGACAAGTGCTTGTTGCAGCTCTTATAGCTTGTAAAGGCGGTGTACATTTTCTTCGCTAGCTCCCAAAGCTTCTCACCTCCTTTAATGGTGTGCGTGTTGAGAATAGCTGAGTGGTAAAACCCTAAAACAAATAAAGAATGGTGTCAACTAAAACGCTTTTCCTTATTTGGCATGGAATTTAAAACATGCAACTTTGGTTGGGTGTTGGGTCTCTTTCTCCTTCAAACAAAAATGGTTACACCACAGCAGCCAGCATTGGCTTACTGGTTTCTATCAAAAAATTAAGGAAAAAGAGATGGTAGTTGGCGGGGTCACGACCAAATTCATTAATTTATGAGATATTTGTTATAAAATATGGAAACCTTGATTCTGACAAGTTGGAGGCCATTTCAAAATAGAATCTATTCCATGATGAGGAGATTAATCACTGTTATTAGCTATTGATTTTTATAGGGAGCTTACCGAAATGGTGGTCGGAGAGAGGAGGTTCAAGAATCGAGCGGCAATCAGTGAGGGTAACAACACCATATTTCTTCTGCTGATGATCGTAACGACTTTTAGAAGTGTGTGCCGCAATCAGCCCGGCGGCACCTAATGCTCCACACAACTTAATCCCTCTTGCCTTGCAACCCTGAAAGTTTGCACTTGTTGAGTCTCAAATTGAAGGCAATATATCTTTATAATTGATTACTTACGCTCAAGATCTTGTGAGTGTCATCAGCGTTGAAAAGCAACCTCACTACTTGAGTAGATCTGGGAGATTTTCCATCTTTGAACTTCAAGTTTGTAAGTCTTAAAGAATTAACAGAGTAAGTTAGCATGCCGACTCCCCGTGCCCAAAGCGTTTTCTTAGCCATCCCTTTAGGAAGAAGATCTTCAATGGCCAAACTAATCTCTCCTTTGTTCATCGTAATTTCTTTTTCACCCTCGTCTTCAATAGCCATTAACGTCAACAGCTCTCTCAGAAACGACACTGCCGTGGTCCGGTCGCATGCAGCAGCGTGTAGGCGGAGCACCACCACCCACCTTGATGCACCAGGCAAAGCGTAAACACTGGCGAAAACCACATCGGTTTTGGTGCTGAATGAAGTACTAGTCCATGCATTTTGGTTAAGCTCATGTTCGAGAATCAAATGGAGGGGTGAGAATGAGATGTTCTGGGTACCTTGGAGGATTTGACAAGTGGTGGAATGGTTAAAGTGCTTGATTTGGATGAAAGGGGAAGGGGTGGTGACGAAGGAATAGGTGTTGGCACTAGGATTGTAATGGAGGCGAGACCTGAGAATTGGATGTGAATTTTGAAGTTTGTGGAGGGCATTTTTGAGACGTGGCATATGCATGTCGGGATTAACAGAAGAAAGGACCGCCAAGACGGCGATCCCGGTTCCGCCAACCACTGCACGGCACCAATTGTGCTCGGTGCCTCCCACGACTCGACCATTGGGATGGAGCATTTGGGAGTTGAGACCGGGGGTGGACATGTAGTAATGACAGCAGCAGAGGAAGAGTAATGGTATATAGTAATAGAAGTTTACTGGCTGCTGCGTGTTCTTGAGCTTTGAAGTGGGGGATATATATAGATATACAATTGGGAAATGGCAATTAAATGAATATTGCCATCCCTCGTCCGCCCCATTAATACGACTGCTCTATGATTTTCTCTTTTACATAAAAAAAGTAAAATACTGACTCACCTTAATTTTTTTATTGACAATCAAATGATTTTATTAATGATGAAATCATAAAAGTCACTATTATTATGACTCTCGTTAAAAAATTCTTTAACCTAAATAAAGAAAAAAGTACTTCCTAATAATAGACGAAAAAAAAAACGTCAACAAAACAAACAAAAGAAAGAAAAAAAAACAACCCAAACAAATACGGCTAACAAGCCAGCCCCTAATGCTTGGATCCGCACACACTGCCCAGCCCCTCACATCGACAAACCATCACAATATTATCCCAAAACCTCACCAACCTGCCTGAAAAAATGAAACTCGGTCCACACCTTCCTTAGCTAATGTATCGGCAAATCCATTCGCTTCACAAAATATATGAGCGAAGCACACATCACTAAGCACATTACAAGCCATATCAATCTCAACAAACAAATCCTAAAATATCTAGGGACATTTCCCCGATTGGGATGCCCACCCAATAGCCACACTAGAATCCAATTTTACAATCAATGCTTGCGACCACCATTTTCACCGAGAAAATAAAGATAAAGCAAACTCCATCACCCAAAGTTCGGCTTCATTAAAATCAATAACCCCAACCGTCCCTGAGAATAATGCAAGAACAATACTGGACTCATCAAGCAACACACCTCCGAAGCCCCCAGGACCCGGCTTGCCACGAGTGGAACCATCCACGTTGAATTTGAGACTACCACAAGGCAGTGGCAACCAAGACACCCCCACTCGATCCTGTGAAATTGCATCAACACAACAGCACATTCGAGGGCAGCTCTACCATGCTGTCTCATCCACATTCCAAGCCTCTTGCGAAAATTGAACTCAAAAGAACGACCGAAGCTTGACTGAAAAAATCACCTCCTCCATCGGCAGCACCCTATTATTAAACATCACCTCCTCCATCGACAACACCCTATTATTAAACGCCATCTCATTTCGAGCTAGCCATAAGAACCACAACAAGTCAACAATGCATGAACGCCATCATTGTCGAATCTTTCCTACAAACAAGCCTTGGAAATCCTGCCCCAAGAGCTCCTTCGAAGAACGCGGAAAGGGAAAACACACATCCCACCGAAGCAAGAAAAAAAACCAAATTGTCCTAACCACATCACAAGAAAAAAGGATATGATCAATTTCATCCTCCCCTCACTACACCAAACGCAAAGCCCTTGATCTTCCCTGAGCATAATACCTCGACCACGAAGCAAAGCAAGAGTAGGTAGCCTTTTTAACCGTACAAACCATAAGAATGCTTGAACTTTCGGTGGAACGAGAACTCCCTAAACAAAGCACACACCAAAAGTGTTATCTCTTGCTCTATCGAATATTAACCGACTAGTAAAAACCTTCACCGGGAAACATTCATTCACATCCGGCTTCCATATCAACGAATCCTCTATGCCATCACGTAACCTAAAGGGAATCACCAAAGACCACAATTCTCGAAACATCCAACCCTCAAACAGGTGAAGCTCCCTTGAGAAAAAAGAATCTCAATTCATGTGGGCAAACGAACCATGCACAACGTAATCACTCACCATCACAAGTATATTGATTGCCAAGGAGAACAATCTAGGAAACACATCCTTTAAAGGCTCTGCAATACACTAACGTGTTGCCCGCAGCCCACCTTCTAAACAAAACTTTGACATCCAAAAGAGAACTCGCCTCACTATTAGAAACTATAGCAACAATTTGCTTCCATATGGGAGATATAGAATTCGTCCGAACCAAGTTAAAACACTACCATGGCACCGCTTCCTCGTGCTTAGCAACAATTAAAGCTCTCCATAAAGAGGACGGATGAGAGGCATACCTCTAAGCTCATTTCGACAGCAACGCCAAATTCCGAACCCGAAAATAATTCACCTTAATTATTTTATTCAAAATTATGAGTTTGAGTAGTGACACAAAGTAAACATAGGTCGTATTCCAAGTAAATGCATTCAATTATTTTTGTGATTAAAAAGAAAAACATTTTTTAGACTGTTTCCATTGGACCAAACAGTACGATTTTTGTCAAATTTATTACATATTATTTTCATTTCATATACTCCTATCTAAAAAATGTTTTAAAAATGTTTTTAATTTCTTGAATTAGATAATACGTGTTCAACTAATAAAACAAACTTCATTTATTGTGCTATCCTTTCATTGACTATAAGAGGTTCAGGACCTTCAGGTTGAATCAAGACATCCGACTTTGATTGAGCTGTCACATCGGTTGTAGATTTAGGGAGGGAGATTTTTTTTTGTTGTTCCGCCAAGTTCAATGTTTTGCGGGACCGATCTAAAAATTTAATTTTGATAGTTTATCTGTTAGTCTAATAAGTTAGCAATAACATATTGATAAATGATAATTGTTATACAAGTAAACATAATTTATAGTCAGAGATATATTAATATTGAAGAATAAATTTATACCGTGTAAATATGTTTTTGATATTAAAATTATCTTACACCGATGTAATTGTGTTTTAGAGAGTAAAAAACTTACTCTAACAAAATTAAGTATTGATTGTGGCAATTGTTATGCAATCAAGTATAAGTTTTATATTTCAAAATCGATTTCAAGTTTTAGGATTTTTTAAAAAGATTACGAAATTATCAAAATCGTTTTAAGTACCAAATATTTAAATTGGTTACAACTTATCAAAAAATCAAAAAGGAATTGAGGTTTCAAAATGATTTAAACAATAAGAGGTTTTTCAAATGAAGATGATTACAAGCTTAGAAAAAAATATTTTTGGAGTTAAATGTGTTTATTTGAGAACTAAAAAATATCTTACTAGTTTTAAAATTTATTTAAATTAAATTGTAACTATTTTGAAACTTTTAAATCATAATTTTAGTTAAATTATTTAACATGAGTGTTAATGTATTTAATCAACATTTTTAATGGGACTAACAAATATACTTAAAATAATTATAGAATGATAATTTTAATATTTGGTTTGACCAAAAATAGTTCACGAGCTCAAAGCAAAAAATAAAATAAAATAATTTAAGAGCTGATTTTTAGTTAAACAAAAAATACTTAATATTTTCAGGGTAAACTACACTGCTAGTAACTTAACTTTTAGGATGGTTTCACTTTGGTCACTAAAAAGCAAAGAAAAAATCATTACAGTAAGTAAACTTTTAATTCGATTCCATTACGATCATTCCGTTAAAAAATGCTGACGTGACACGTTAAAGTCTATTTCCCTAATTTTGAAATTCACACCCGTCACCAAGGCCAAAATGATGAACGAATATGTCGCCTATCAATCTCGACAGTGGGAAGGATTTGTTTGGCAAAACTAATCTTTTCTATTGTTTGGATTGATCGAAGACCCATCCGTTAATCAGAATTTTAACCTTGACAATAGTTGTATATTTAAAAAATTAGAGTTCCTTTTAAGAAGAAGACTTTAACATGTCACGTCAATATTTTTTAACGGTATTAACGACAGTGATTATAAGAAAACAAATTAAAACTTTAGGATTGTAATGAAATTTTTGACCTTAAAATATTTGAATTTGTAACTATATTTTGTTACACTATTTTAATACGATGTATAGACTTGGAGCTCTGATTTTGTAAAATGATTTATTATATGTCGTTTACTTTTATTATATGATTATGAGAATGTCTTATGTATTTTTTTTTGCTAAATTTTTTGTTTTAAATTTTTTTTTGGATCAGTCACTTGAATGGACCGATGTAACACTTCGAATCCTTCGATTGGACCGGGTCGGGATCAGGTGTTACAATCGTATCCATATCGATAACCATCTCCCTTTACTTTATCATTTTCAATGACTTATTATTGAAATTTTTTGTTTTTGTGTGTTGTTCACTTGATTTTTCCAACCTAGATGATTCAGAAATAAGTGATAATTTCGGGATTTTACACTATCGTATTAAGTAGCTTTTCGGTATTTATATGGGGAGGCTTTATTTGGTCTATTAAGCTATCAAAGTTGGGGCTAAATATTTGATTGAGTTGAGTTAAAAAATTTAGAGTTATTCGAGTTTGTAAGTTTTATTTTACCATTCAAATTTTATTTAAAAATTTTTCGAGTCGAGTTTTCGAGTTTCTGTACAAATTTAATTGTACATATGTATTTCTATATGCATATACGTAGTGGTGCACATATATATTTCTATATGCATATATACTTAGGGCTAAGTGGTGCATATATTGATTCCAATTTTAACAACTTTCTATATGCATATACTTTATTTGAAAAAATTTCGAGTCAAAGAAATTGATTTTTTTCGCATTAAGTCGAGTCAAATAATTTAATTTTTTTGAGTTGAGTCGAGTTTTACCTACCTCTAATCAAAATAACGAGGTGATCATATATAGTTTAAGTTTTGATGGTTAAAGCAAAGTAAAGAGAAGGGGGGCAGTAAATTATTTTATCATGTCATGTCACGTAGAATTGTTGTTATCCGAAAAATGAAAACTAATTACTGATGAATTGTTTTGTTATTTTTCAATAACGTTAGTGATTATTACCTAACTTTTTAAAAATTTGATTGACGAAAAAATGTTTAATCAAACTTCAATAATCATTTACGCACTTTACCCAATCTAACTTAGATAATTGATTATTTTTGGAAACGAGAAAAAGAAAGTAGCAGTTTTGCGTTTTATTTTGTCTAAACAATAACTTATGCAAGAAACGTGGGAGTGTCCTTAGAGTCCGTGCGGTGCTCATGTTAAGTCCATTTCTACTACCTAACGTTTTGGGCGAGTTGAATGTGCGGCTAAAAGATGATAAATTTTAATTTTTTTTTACAAATTAAAAATGTTAATTTTTTGATAATATTTTTTTTAGTTTTTTTTAAGTATCGATATTTATTTTGTAAATATCGATACTTTGCTCCAAAATCAAAAATTTATAAAAAAAATTAAGTATCGAGACTTACAAAATAAATATCGATACTTAAAAAAACAACAACAAAAAATGTTATCAACAAGTCTAGCATTTTCAGTTCGTGAAAAAATTTTAAAATTTATCGTTTTTAGCCACACCATAGACATGCCGCACCCCAGACCTACGTGTTCCGCCTCTAAGGTTAAATCATTGAAACATAACATACGCCAACAAATCTGTTTCGATTCCAAGCCATTATTATTTTTTTGCCTTTGGGCACTTTGGCAAGAGTAGAAATCATATGTTCTTTTCGGTGCCCTTATTTTATATCACAAACTAAAATATAGGTTTATGTTTAAGATTAAAGTATAGAGTCGAGGTTTAGATTATTGGGTGCAGGGTGTATTATTTTAAAGTTTAAAATATAAGGTTATGACTTAGAATTTTTTTTTTTTTTTGTTGGAGCATAAAAATAAGGGTAAACTACATAAATGGTCCCCAACTATACTCCAATTATCTTTGCGTCCCCCGACTATCAGAAATTACAAACTGGTGCCTCGACTTAAAAAAATAACAAGTTGGTCTAACCCTGTTAAAAATTTAACAGCCGATGACGTGACAGATAAATTGATATAATTACATAATTAACCATCAAGTTCTACACTTATTTTAATTTCACCGTAATTCTAAAAAATTAACCCAAAATTTTAATATTATATCAATTTAGTGTATTTTGTTTTCTATTTCTCCTCTCCTTTAATTCTTCAATTCAATTTCACCCAAGTTGATAATCTGGAAAAGGAGCTGGAGAAACACGAGGCACATGTTGAATCGTTTTGCTTTGTAATCTGCAGACAATTTATCAAAAACTGAATCCATATTTCATAGTGGAAAAAATGGGTGATAGAACATTTGTGGTGATATTCTTCTTCTGGGCAGCTCTCCCCATTATCATCCCGACCCTTTAGTGGAGTTGGAGCAATCCTGGATAAATGGTTTGATCAAATTAAAGTATGGTCGTTGGAACAGGAGAAGGTTTCCAGGAGGGTATGGATTACGATCAGTGGTTTCCCAGTTCACGCGTGGACGAGGAAATCATTTGAAAATATTGCTAAAGTTTGGGGATCACAAGTGAGGATGGATGATGAGACCAATGCACCAACGTCATTTGAAAGGGCGAGACTTCTGATTGAAATGGATTATAAACAAAAGATTGATGAAATGGTAGAGGTTGAGATTGAGGAGAAGCTGTTTCAGGTGCGAGTGAAGAAAACAGAAGCAATCCCAGGGGATTTTCTTCGATGCCCATGTATGGATGATGAAGAGGATATCATTGGCAATCAGAGAAATGGAATACAATATGAAAAGGGGATATTGAATGCAACGCGGATATGCAAAGGAATAATGCTTGCAAGGCAATGATGGTATGGGCAAGTAAGTCTACATGGGAAGATAATCTTGAGATGGAAGTGTGGGACAATACGAGCCGCAACATGGATTAAGAATGGTGCCCGGAGGAGGAGGTGTGTAGGGCTGATCGTGAGGTGAGTCCGTCTGGTGGACTTGATGTGTCAACATATGAGTTAAGCAATTATCAAGTGCCGCGTACAGCATCAGAATCACTGTGGTTAGAGGCTGAGAGTCAAGGGCCGAATTTACAAAGGGCTGGGAGCACAAGATTGATTTCAAGTAAGGAAAACGGTGTTGGGAACAAACAAGGTAACAACAATATTGTGGACTCTGGTCTAACAGCAAATGTTATCGTAACTGAGAACAAAATATCGAAGAGAGGCCGAGGCAGACCTAGGAAAGGTTCAGAAGAGAAAAAAGAGAGACCAAATAGGCTTGTGTCGGATCAAAAAAATGACAGTATTCGGGAAGCTGAAGAAACATTGGCGTTTAGTAAATTGTTAGGAGTAAGCACCATCAGACGAGAGGAGGATATCATAAAAGATTTAGCGAATATAATTGAAAGAAGAGATTGGGCCTGACAGAGGCTATTGACATGCGGCTTTTATCATGGAACATACGAGGGTTGGGTTTGACGTCGAAGAGAAAATTGGTCCAGCTATTAACGAGACAACAACAATGTGATATGGTGTTTTTGCAGGAAACAAAAATAGAGGAGATTACGGCAACTTTGGTAAGTAAAGTTTGGTATACGGACGATTTTGACTTTGCTTTCTCTCCGTCTCAAGGCCGTTCGGGAGGGTGTTGATTATTTGGAACTTTAAAAGTTTTGTGATGGAGGTGACAGTAACTTCATTCAATTTTTGTATGGTGTTGGGCAAATGGGTACAAGATGACTGGAGTTGTGGGTACTGCATGTATATGCGCCTTGTTCTAGCGAGGGACAAAAGAAGCTTTGGATTCAAAGATTGCAATATCGTGGATTTTAGATAGTGAGCGTCGTCCGTGGCGACTATGGCATTGCTTCCAACAAATTGATGCAGATGTCAGTTGGTTGTCTTGCGCGTGCTTCAGTAACGCCTATCGCGAAGCCAATAGTATGGCGGATGCTTCGGGTTGAGTACGATTCTTTGTTCCAGGTGATGCTTTAAGTTTGTTGCTTATCATGTGAATCGACAGCTTGTTATGGTGGTCAGGATTATTTTTTCGTAGCTGCATGTTTGTGTTTTGTGGATGGTTTTGATAGTTGTTTGGATTTTGCCCTTTGAGGTGTATTTTGTGATACTTGGCAGTGATGTATACGGTTAACATGAGTACTATTTTCCTTTATCTTAGGTTAAGAAGGTTTTTAACGAGACATGTGTTAACTTGTTCTAGTATGATTTTTCATCTTGAATAAAATCATACATCATTAATCAAAAAAATATTAAAGTTTATCACCAAAAGAATATATTAAAAAGATTAATCTCGATCGTGATTTTTTTCCTTTAAATATTGTACTGACAAATCAATACAAATATTTTTAAAAAAATTTAAACTTAAAAGTATATAATACAAACATAGAAAGAATTTAGAGATTTAAATTTAATTTTAGAGTAAAAATATTAAAAAAACCTAAAATAAACATATAATTTTAAATATAAAAAATATATATTAAAATTGTCGAGTCGGGTACCTGGTAAGGGAAAAATTTCAGCCCAAGTCCAGCCGTGTACCCGATAAAAAAATAAAAATTTTAAAAATACCATCTATTTTGTATCGGGTCGTCGGATAATCAGGCCGAGTCAGTCGGGTCGGGTAATTTTGAATACCCCTAACTCGTAGTCCGTTTCAAATATTCTATTTTTAATAACGCGCTATCTGGAAAAAAAATTATCTCATTAAAAATCAATATCTTGTGGAATTCATCTTGTGTGTATGACAAGTTTCATAAAGTCTATTAAAAAAATATAAATCCTAAGAACCTGTCGCTCCCTCTTGAAGAGTTTCATAAAACCCATTAAAAAATAAAAACTCTAAATAGTACGACGAGTTTTATAAAATCCATTAAAAAATAAAAATCTTGGGAACTTGTCATAGTGGCAGGGACAGTGCCATGTAGAGCTTGGAAGGAGTTCTTGTCTCTCTCAAATTTTTCGGTATAATTGCATTTATGGTCCATTTTAATTTAAATGGTAATAAAATAAAAAATTTTGTCTCTCTCAAATTTTAGATTTAGAGACTTAATAGACATTTGCTCCTCTTATTGTTTGATCCTAGCTTGTCCATGCATACCAATACGGCTAATCCCCACTATATTGTACTAAATGTTGTAATCCCCAAAATGATTTTGGGGTTGACTTAGATCCCTAATTAATTTTTTAGGTGCATGATTTACCTAAAAAACATGTATATTTGAATATAAAATTCACAAAATGTTATTTTTTTCAAATGATCGTGTAAATCAACTTTTGTCATATTTTTGCTAAAGGAGGCGATTATTCATTAAGCTCACTTGGTTTAAGACTCTTGAAAGTATCGAAGCATAGAAATTTCCATTATTATAAAGCACTACTACTTTAGGCCCAAAATTTGTTGTAATTAATTAAGGGCTCACTGTTTGACGATTTTATTTCTTTTATCTAATCAATACTTTATATACATGTATGTGCATGGCCAGAACGAAAGGTTTTGGCGCGTGTGCCCTGCCAACTTATTTTGATAGTAATAAAATAATTTTTTAAATAATGAAATTGATTTTATAATCCTTTTGTTTTTTTTAAAATTTTATTATGCTCTTTTTAAAATTTTTAATCTTATAATGATCATTTCTTTTTTAAATTTCTAGTTCCGCACATGTGTATATAGTTATAAGATATGTAAACCGTTTTTTAATATTACCTTTCCTTTCCCTTCCCCGCAAAGGCATTTTTATTTTTAGATTTGCTACTGATGGATGCTATAGCTCCCTCCAACCCACCTATTATTTCATTGATTCAAGGAAAAGGAGTTCTCATGGTTATTTGAGTCATTGTACTGCAGGATGCTATTTACGGTATATATGGTTAGAATTTAGGATTTATTGTTTAGAGTTCAGGATGTATGATTAGAATTTAGGGCTTAAATTTTAGAGTTTATGTTTTAAAGTTTAAACTTTAGATTTTATAGTTCAAATAGAAAATGTTATATAATTTTTTTTATTTAATTTATATATCAAAATATAACCCATATTTAAAACTAGGAGCAGAGCGCCTTTGAGGCTAGGGCCTGCCCCTGTCATAAAAATTAGATATTTGTTAAGTATTGGTTAACTAACAATTTAGTCTTTGTCAAAAAAACATTTAAATTTTAAAAAATACAAGAGTTAATTAAATATTTAATCAAATAGAGAATGAAGTAAAAAAGAATGAGCCCGTGCCCTTGAATTTTTTTTGGTATAATATTAGAAAAATTAAATCTTACTCCTTGAATTTTGGTTTAGATACTTAATAAACAGTTGTATTTTGAAATTCAATATTTAGGCCGATGTCAATGTTCGATCCCGACTCCGTCTCTGTCTCTGTGTCTGTCTAAAACTCTAATTAAGATAAGCTTTTAAGCTCTAAGCATAAATTTATAAGATATTAAATGTATTCATTCTAAAAAACACAATTCACATTTTAGTTCTTGGACTTGTCCACTTTTCTCACATTGGTACCATGTTTTCCCACAATAGTACCTAAATTTTTCTTTGAACCACGTTCGTATCTAACTTGTCTATTTTTTTCTCATATTGGTCCCTTTTTGTAACAATGTTAAAAGAAATGACATAACATTATAATGTTGTGTCACATCATCACTCACAAATAAAATATTAAAAACTGTAAAAGGTTATAGAAATTATAGAGGATAGTAAAAACATATAATAATTAAAAAGTTGGAAATTCGCTAAAAAAGTGTAAAAATGTGACACTAGTATAAAAAAATTTCATGTATAAAAAGAAAATCGACAAATTCATGTATTAATATGATAAAAGAATTTAAGTTAATGAAGAAAGAATTGAAAATTTTAAGAATCAATGTAAAAAAAAGGTAGACACTAATATAAAAAATAGATAAATTCAAAAGTTAAAAATGTGACTTATAAGAGAATACTAATCAAATGTGTAGAGATCGGGACCATCACGTCGAAGAACAATTAATTAAGGACTTGGCGGTGATACTTTTATTTATTAAGATTCTTTTGAGAAATTTATTTATTAAGATTAGATTCTGTTAGCTGGGAATTGTTTTCTTAAAATTGTATATTTATTTTAAATTAAAAAAACGAAGAATTTATATTCAATTTTAAAAGAAAAAGAAAAGAAAACAAAAAATATAATTCAATATAAACATAATAACTATAAAAACAAATGATATGTAAGAAGTTATTTATTGGTGAATTTTTTATCAGAAAATATATAATTTTATTATAAAAATATTATACAAATCAAATTATTATCTCGTGCCTTGTTAAAGAACATTCTTATAAAAGAAAAAAAAATGTAAGGAGATAGCAACAAATGCCACCAAAGACCAACAACTTATCAAAATCACCCCAAAAAGATCACACCTGATCCCACAAGAGTAAGCAAGCCACGACGATTAAGTTATTTATCGGTGAATTATAAATATAGATTTAGAATAAAGGAAAAATGAGTAAGTTAAATATTTATTTATAATCATCACTACTTTAGTAAAATTCTCATTTTAAATTATTTTACTTTTTTGTACTTTGGTCATTCAATTTTCATTGTGTATGCGTATTGTCAAAGAATTAAGAATATGTATAAACAAATAATACATTGTAATCACCTTTATACTATTAAAAAAACTTTCATCGTGTCTAAATCATTAATCCTTGAACATTTTTTGTTTAAACTATGATGATGATAATAATATGTTTTTAGGGGTATAGATTTTGTGGTTTAAGGTTTAGACTATATGGTTTATGGCTATAGGGTTTATTATGTATGAAAAAAAAGAAAAAAACTGAAAAATGAATTTTGGATTGGGTGGGAATTTTGGTACGTGAAAAAATGAAGAAAAATATTGAATTTTGAATTAGGTGGCTAATTTCCCATCCAAACAATTAACGTGTCGGGTCAACAACAAGTCGGGCCATTTACAGGTTGGGTTAACAATAAGTCAGGTAAAATCGAATCTTGGATCGTTTGAAGTGGAATTATATTAGATATTTAATATGTTAATTTTGGGATCGAGTTCATATTAGGTTGGGTGCAGGTTGGGTTCAGTTATAACATTATCGAGTTCAATTCGGGTTTGAATCGTTCTCATGTCGGGTTCTAATCCAAAATCATATGGTCCAGCTCGGTTTCCGGTCAACATAATGTCAGACTCGATCGAGTTCAGGCCATCATCATCTCATGTCACAACCAATTCTGACTCGAGTCGAGTTTCCAGGTCGCTTCAATTTTTAAACCCCTAATAACAAAATAGAAATCATCTACCGTTTTTTGGTGCCCTTTCTATGCCTCACACTAAAAAAAACTAGGTAATGGTTAAGGTTAGAGTTTTAGAAATTATGGGTATGTTGTATATTTAGGGTTTAAGGTTAGAGTTTTAGAAATTATGAGTATATTGAATTTTTTAAGGTTAAAGGTTAAAGTTTAGACTTTAAATTTTAGGGTTATGATTTATTTTTTTTTTTTAAAAAATGTTAGACATAGAAAAGACATGGGAAAGAGATTTTGAGTTTTTTCCCTAATAACCCGGCATCAATGATATATACATGACACTAACACATAAACTCAAATAACATATGATGGCATCGAATAGAAAAAAACAAAAAAAATACGAACGGTATATAAATATACAAATCTTAATTCTCTATTTTATTTCATTCACCTAAATTAAAATATATATTTATATACATTCTACTATGTGAGAGGTTACGTTAAAATAATTCCAACAAATCAGTGGGTATTGTGAGATGAGGTACTAGATCTTTAAGCAACGTCAGGAGTTTGAATTCTAACGTTGTAATGGAACAATTGAATTGGAAGGGTTACCCCTGTACTAGACCTGTAGAGTACCCGATCTGAATTGATCAGCCAATAAATTAGAAACTGGTTAAACAAAAATAATTCCATCAATACATCAGATTACTTGAATATATTGCCATATTTTTTCTTTTATTTTCATCACTTTATTTTTTCTACGCAAGAGGTCATATTAAAGCAAGTCCCCCATGTAAGGCTGTTTCTATTTTTATTGACAAATATGTACACAAACAATTCCCCCTATAAAATGGGAATTGATTACTAGGAACAACTTGTTCTAATGTACATCATAATAGAAATCAACGTAAATTTATTGGATTAACATCTTCCCTAGTTAGATTAATAATTACTAATAACAAAAGTCAAGATAGTGAGGTACAGAAATATAGCTATTTGTTCAAAAATATTTTATAGCTTAAAAGGCCATATTTAGGATTACAACGAGACTAAGTTCGTAAAGTTAAAATTAGTGATTATATTAAAATTAGTATAGTAATTTTTTAATAGTTTTAAAGTGATTACAATGTAATATTTGTTTATATTTTTTTAATCACAATATATTTTGCAAATAAAATTATTCGAATTTAATTTTTTTTTAAATGAATATTATTTTATTTTCCACTGTAACCACTCGTTGAGTTCAAAGTTATTATAGTATTTAAAATTAAATGTGAAATAATATGTTCATCAGGTTGAAAAATATATTTATAATTACTTTCATGGTATGTAAAAAAAATACAATTTCGGGACAATCTAATATTTTAATATTACATTCCCAACACTCTAGAGTATGAGAGGGGATTTTAGTACCAACTTCTCGTGAGGTAATCTAGGATTCCGGTATAATCTTCATCGATCCTATGATACTTTTATCATCTTTTAATATATATTTTTTCAATTTATCCCTTCATGTTATGATATTTTTATAATATATTAAAAATAATTTTTAAAATAGTATAGTATAGTATTTTAACTTAATATATTAACAAAATAAATTAAATTGATATTTTGTAATAGAACAAAAATTTGTGAAATAATAAAATAAAAAAATCGAGATTGCTCGGTTCAAACAATGGGATAAGGATTGTACTCGAAGGAAAAATAATATATTAATTATAATAATGTAAGACTTAGGTTTCGTAAAACAAATGGGAATTTGAAGTTTTAGAGATTTATGAAATATTAAATTATTTTTTAACCACTAATTTTTGATCTATAATTCAGATCGAATTTTATAGAAGCTTACATTTTTTTAACTTAATTTTTTCATTCACAACGTCAAACCGTAATTTTGCTTAAAGGATCTAGTGTCTCGCCTGTTAGACTAGCAGGTTATAAGCCACCTTCTCCTTGGGTTGTTATAGATACCAAGCAAATCCCATCCATCCTCCTACAGAAATTGAGATAGGTTCCAATGGCAGTTTGGAATCTCCTTTGGCTAAACATATTAATTGTTTATGTTATAATGAATGGCGGAGTTGAAGCGTCTCACAAGGTTTATCCGCTATTTCAGTCTTTAACTCCACTCAACATCACCCAACTCCACCGAACTGCCTTTCACTTTCAGCCTCCTAAGAACTGGATCAACGGTATATATGTTTGGTTTCCATTACTTTTCTCTTCTTTACTGGTTTTGGGTAATATATCATTGCTCACTAAATTATTCCCGCTTTCCTGTTTTAGTGATCAAATTATTATTTTGTGCAAAATCGTCGATAACATTATGTTTTTTTCCTATTTTGGTCACTATTGTTAGTTTTTTTTCTTCTTCATGTTTTGGTCTCTAATTTATTGCTTTTTTCCTATTTTGGTCCCTAAATTATTCTCGATTTTCTGTTTTTCCAAAAGTTTTTAAACGAAGAATGACTAAAATAGAAAAAAACGTAACATTAATAATTATTTTCCAAAAATAATAGTTTGGTGACCAAAACAGTAAAGCGGGAATAGATTAGTGAATAATGGTGATGTTTACCCTTTTTTTGACTTTGTTTCATGGCTAATTTATCTTCTTGTTTTATCTTTGGCTTGTTCAACAACAGATCCAAACGGTCAGTTCGCCCAATATAATCCTGAAAATACCATCTTCTTAATTATCCTTTCCTCTCCCATGTAATTGTATTGGTTTTGTACAGGCCCTATGTACTACAATGGAATATACCATTTCTTCTATCAGTACAATCCCAAAGGTGCAGTGTGGGGCAACATTGTTTGGGGGCATTCAGTTTCGAAGGACTTGATCAATTGGGAAATACTTGAACCTGCCATTTATCCTTCAAAACACTTCGATATCAATGGGGCTTGGTCTGGTTCGGCTACTATTCTTCCTACCAACAAGCCAGTCATTTTATACACTGGACTTGACTCCAATCACATGGAAACCCAAAACCATGCACTGCCAGCAAATTTATCCGACCCATATCTACGCAAATGGATCAAACCCGGAAACAATCCACTGTTCTATCCCGAAAAAGGCGTCAACGCCTCTGCGTTCCGCGACCCATCCACCGCCTGGAGACTAAATGACGGGCGGTGGAGAGTGGTGGTCGGGAGCAAATGGAACCGTAGAGGGATTGCTCATCTGTATGAAAGTAGAGATTTCATTCATTGGACTAAGGCTAAACAACCTTTACATTCAGCACCCAATACAGGCATGTGGGAATGTCCTGATTTCTATCCGGTTTTATTATCCGGTAAAGAGGGTTTAGACCCATCTGAGCTGGGAAAACATGTTAAGCATGTGTTGAAAGTGAGCTTGGATGCTACCAGATACGATTACTATACTGTGGGAACATATGTAACGGATGAGGATAAGTATGTGCCGGATAATACCTCAGTTGATGGCTGGGCTGGCCTTAGATATGATTATGGGAATTTCTATGCTTCTAAGACTTTCTTCGATCCTTACAAGAAAAGGAGGATCCTGTGGGGTTGGGTTAATGAATCTGATTCTACTCAAGACGATGTTCAAAAAGGATGGGCTGGAATTCAGGTACTCATATTATAAACATTCAATTTTATCATTAAACTTCTGAATTGTGCTCGTTTAGCTCACTCGAACCTATAAATATCCGCTGGCAATTCCAAGAAGGGTATGGCTTGATCCTAATCAAAGGCAGTTGAAGCAATGGCCAGTGGAAGAATTGAAGAGTCTAAGAGGGGAAAACGTCCAAATGAGGCATCAAAAGCTTAACAGAGGCGATCATGTTGAAATCAAAGGAATAACAGCTACCCAGGTTGAGTTTGAGGATTTGTTTACTAACACATATATTTGAAGTTATACTCATCGTATGTGGGTGGCCTTGACAGGCAGATATTGAGGTTACCTTCCATATTCCAAGTCTGGATAAAGCGGAGCCATTCAATCCTAGGTGGAAAGATGCCCAAGCTCTCTGTGCCAACAAAGGATCAAAGGTTGAAGGTGGAGTCGGTCCATTCGGACTCTTCACCTTGGCTTCAAAAAACCTTGAAGAATATACTGCTGTCTTCTTCAGGGTTTTCAAAACTTCAACAAACTATCTAGTTTTCTTGTGCTCCGATGCAAGGAGGTCTGTTTTACCTTATATATATATATAAGTCATTGCTCCTGCTAACTTGATTTTTTGCAGTTCTTCATTGAAGGATGGGTTATATAAACCATCATTTGCTGGCTTCGTTGATGCTGATTTGGCTGATAAGAAGCTCTCTCTCAGGAGTCTGGTATATATGTGTATACTCTAGATTGGAGGATATTACGTACTTCTAAACATTACAATAACAATAATCTCAACCGAATAAAACTCAATCGGGTATCCATGTACTTCGTATTGAAACGATTACAATGTTCATGGTGGGTGCTTTTATTTTTGATGCAGATTGATCATTCTGTTGTGGAAAGTTTCGGTGGCGGTGGAAAAACATGCATAACATCTAGGGTTTATCCTACATTATCAGTGCTTCGCAAAGCTCACTTGTATGCATTCAACAATGGGGATGAGAGTATCAGTATCAAGAGCCTTAACGCGTGGAGCATGAATAAACCCCACATAAACTGATAGGGTGCTCCTGTCTACCTACTCATCATGTTCAAGTCTAATGAATAATCACCAACTTACATAAAGCTCTTGTATTATAATCAAAAGTGCAATTTAGTTCATATATTATAGAATTAATGTAATTTAATCTTTAACGCTTTTTTCCCGACATTTATTAATTAAATATAAATCTCCTTACCATATCTCTTGTTTCTCTTAACTGAATGACCTCTATGCTTTTTCTCCTCTGCGTAATTGCGTGTGCGCGTGTGCATAGCCCTGACAAACTTGACATGAGAACCGAGAATCGAATCGATTTACTTAAACCAAGATTCGAAATTGACATGAACACAATGACCCGAATTTGTTTCAAAATCTGAAATAAACCGAACCGAATTTCAGTTGAACCGAAAATGGACCCGAACCGATTTCAACCGAACCGAATGGAACCGAATCGAAAGTAACTCGAATTGAAGGCAAACTGAAATAAATAAATAAAGATGAGATATGAATTGTCGCACAACACACCAAAAAGCCAATATACAAGCTATATAAAGTCATATATATGGTAGAAAAACCTAACTCGGCCTAAAAACGCGACTAAAACCGATCGATCTCCTATTAACTCGATCTTGACCTGAACCGAATTCAACTGATCCGAAAATAAACGAACCAAAATCAACCAAACCAAAAATCAACTGAACCAAAGTCTCGACCCGCCCGAATTGAAATCACCATAGACCCAAACTAAAATCGAACCAGACCCGAACCGAACCGAATTTAAACTGGATGCAGTCAGTCCCGAAATAAACCGAACCGAAATGACCCGAACTGAAACTGAACCGAATGATCCGTTTGTCACCTCTACGTGTGCGGGTGGTGTCATATATGAAAAAATATATATGTATATTGTATATATTTACAAAAAAATGTTTAAATTGGAATTAATTAGTACTTTAACATTATAAAAGTTTATAATTAGATTTGAACATAACTCAAACAACTTAACTCGAATTTCATAAATTCAACTAAAAAAATTCAAATAAAATTTAAATTATAAAATATGGCTATTCATCTCAATTCGATGAAATGTTCGCTCCTCTTTAAAAGAGCTGAATTGATTTAAAATATGCGGAGAATGCCAAATAAATTCGTCACCAACATCGGTCATTGTGGTGTCAAAATGACACCATAAAAAATTAGAAACAAAAACTTATAAGATAGTACATTGGTATTAGATTGGCCCCACTAAAAAATTTATAATCAAAATTGACAGAACTAAAATTTTGTATTCATTTTCTATAAAAAATTGTATTCGTTACGTTTTTTTATTATCTTTTACAAATTAGTATATTTATTTTATACTCCCCGTCTCAAAAATATTAGTCATTGTTAATTTTTTACGTAGTTTAGGTCGTATAAAAGATACATTGTGAAGTAATTAAATGACAACTTTATTATTAAAAAGTTAAAATTTATTTTGTTAGAAAATTTAAAAAAAGTAAAAAAATAAATATATTTAGTAAAAATTGTTAGGTTTTCAAAGGGATAATTTAAGTGGTATAATTTTAAAGCATAAAAAGAATTAATTTTATGCGACAGTGTGATTATATAATTTTATATACGTGTTCCAAGTATTTCAATATTCACATTGGTTCAACAAAGCACTGACTCACTATATAAAATTAGTGTGGCTGTGAATCGCCAATATTCCTCGTTCATAAACCTGAACAACCAGTCAGAAACTTAACGAAAACAAAACCCTTGAAAAGCTGAGAGATTGATAAAAATGGCAGCTGCTGGCACTGATTCTACTTCAGATTATGATCGGACGAAAGGCATCAAGGAATTTGATCAGTCCAAATATGGAGTGAAGGGGCTGATAGATTCAGGCATTGATTCCATTCCCAGAATCTTTGTTCAACCACATGAAACTCTAGCCAGTCTTAAGCCTTCTTAAACCAAAGCCACCAACATCCCAGTAATCGACCTGCAAAACATAAACTCAGAGCCTCATCGTCCCAAAATTGTCGAGCAAATAAAAAAAGCTGCGAATGAATGGGTTTTTTTTCCAAGTAATCAACCATGGAATCCCCGGAACAGTGCTGGAGGAGACGATTCAAGCAGTCAAATCATTCCATGAACAGCCGGCAGAAAGCAAGGCAAAGTATTATTCCCGTAAAGAGAGGAAAGGCATGCTTTACGCAAGCAATAACGATCTTTATCGTTCAGAAGCAGCGACCTGGCATGATTATCTACAGGTTTGGACGACACCAGAAGAACAAAGATCGGAAAACACATATAACATATTTACACATAAATAGAATGAACTAATTTCACAATTGAGAGTGTCGAGTTTATGCCACTTTACAAAAAGTATATGTACGCTGTTTTTTTCTTTCCAAAACTATATTTTCAATAATGTTTTATAAATAAATAATTAATATAAATGTTGTGGTGATGGACTTGCATGCTAATCTGTTGGTATTATATTCTATCCTTAAGTGGTGATTTTTAATTTTTTATTTAAAGTTTATATAAACTACGAAAATACAAAAAAATGTCCTTGCAATGATATTAATAATTTTTAATAATTTCATTCTTTAAAATGGAGAATTTTAATAAGCAATGGTGAACAAGACAACTTAAGGACTAAAATAGAATGAATTGATAATGTAAGTGATCAAAACAAAGCAGACCGAAAATGAAAAACACCATTGTAGCTTACCCTTAAATAAATTATACTGTTAACAAACATTTGAAAAACATAAAAGCTCTAAAATATAAACAAAATATAACATTATTTGGATTTGCACCAGAAAAACAATGATGTTACAAGTCACATAAAATCCGTCAACAATAAAGTCAGGCATCAAAAGTATGAAGGGAATTCTTATCTGCCATAAGATCGGAGAAGGAGAAGGAAAAGGAAAAGGAAAGGAAAATCAATATCAATATCAATAGAAGTTGAACTTAACAGAGTTCCACAACTTTTGTCTGTAAATTTCCATCGAAATCCAATACGGAACTAATGTGCAACAATAGAAATGAGCAAAACAAGCTTGAATCTAAACCGATAATTGTTTAAAACAGAAACCCCAAGCATATCACAGCCTTCTTCCACGTCTACCACCCTTCCTACGAGTACTGTCGGTGGGAATGGGAGTAACATCCTCTGAGGTCAAACGTTAGCAAGTCAATTTACAAGATCAGAAATGAATGGACAAAATGAAAACTCGAGAAACCAAAGAATGAAAAAACCATACCTATGCGTCCAATTTTCATGCCTGAACGAGCAAGGGCTCTAAGTGCCGACTGTGCACCAGGACCAGGTGTCTTAGTCTTGTTCCCTCCAGTTGCTCTTAGCTTTATATGAAGGGCAGTAATACCCAACTCCTGCAATATAACAAACAAATACAAAATAAGTTGACCGGGCAATAACCATGTATTGCATCCCAAGTCAGAGGATAGGCAATAAGACCTTGCAGCGTTGGGAAACATCTTGGGCTGCAAGCATGGCAGCATAAGGGGAAGACTCATCTCTATCAGCTTTCACCTTCATCCCACCTACATTTGGAAAATCAAACCTCAGACATGAATATCAACACATTATTCAACACCAAAAAACATTTTTTAAAGATGACCAAAAAGCATACCAGTAATGCGAACCATTGTTTCCCTTCCCGACAAATCAGTGACATGCTGTAAATCAAATGAGAGGATGTTACACAGAATGAACTACCAAAAAAACTCAATGTAAAGAGTGGGTTATTGCTTACAATAAATGTGTCATTAAATGAAGCAAAAATGTGAGCCACTCCAAACACGTACTCGCCCTCGTGAACAGCAGGTCCGAGGGTAGTAGTCTCCTCCTTGGGCTCCCTAACCTTTCTCCTTGACTGGAAAATACCACAAAATCAGTTCCAAAGTAAATATATGAATCTACTACTGCAATAAAGCCTAAAAAGAAAGCACCCAAGGCTCCATTTCAAGACTAACACACAGAACTGCACATTTGTAAACATACTCTGATTCAGTTTTTCAAGCAAGAAACATAATAAAACCTAGAAAAAAATGCAATTTGTCAGAGAAGCCAAACATGATTAGATGAAAAGAGAGACTTACCATGGCTGACGCAAATTGAAGAATCGGGGGATACTAGGGTTCTGTTGGATGATTTCGCCACCGACGACTCTAGCTTTCAGAGGGGAAATAAGAATACGGCTGCTACTCTTTTATAGCTAGGTTTAACAATAACCCTAAACCTTAGATGACGAAAAAAGGCATTGTCTTTATTTGTATGGGTAAACTACACCATGACCACGAAATTATATGACAAACTCTATCTTGACCGTTGAACTATAAATTTTGCAAATTAAACCACATAACTTTTGAAAGTTTCAATCAAACCACTGAACGTTAATTTGTTAACAGAAATGATGATATGACAATTAGGTAAATTTGCATAATTATACATTTAATCTTTTTTATTTACATGATCAATTTGATTATAATTTTAATTTATATCAATATATTTAATCTATCCATCATATTTTTTCAAAAAAAAATCTATCAATCACGTGATGACACATATCCTCGTCTTTTCTCATAATTTTAATTTTTCAATTTAATAGATTTCATCAAATAATCTGATGATGTAACTATGTAATTGAGTGAATACAAAGTAAACAAATAAAATAGAGAAATGGGCATGGTGAGAATTGATATAAAGGGCTAAGCTCTAACAACTACGCAAATTCTTGTTATATGTTGTTGGTAAAATATTTTAGGCTTAATAGTATCACCGGCCTCTAAAATATTGTATCGAGTTGTTCATTAAAGAATTTTCTAGATGTTTTGTACCCCTAAACTTTAAATTATTATCTCATTTGCTCCAACTGTTAATTCCCGTTAAAAAAATTTATTAATAAAAAATATGTCACTTCATTAACAAAAAAAAATCAATCGACTTTAATAAAAGAGGTAAATTACATGTTAAGTTTGTTCTGTTTTTATTTTTGTTCAATTTAGTCCTAAAAATCATTATTTAACCTAAAATTGACCATAATTTCTTTCTAATTTTTATAATTTGGTCTAATATTTTAAATATGATGATATTTTTGTTTATTTTAGTCCTAAAAATATTTCTTTAACCCGGAATTAACCCTAATTTCTTTCTAATTTTTATAGTTTAGTCCAATAATTTAAATATAATGATATTTTTGTTCATATAGTCCTAAAAATATTTCTTTAACCCAAATTAACCCTGATTTTTTTCTAATTTTTATAGTTTAATCTAATATTTTTAATATGATGATATTTTTGTTCATTTAGTCCTAAAAATATTTTTTAACCTGAATTTGACCCATATTTCTTTCTTATTTTTATAATTTAGTCCAATATTTTTAATATAATTATATTTTTATTCATTTTAGTCCTAAAAATCTTTATTTGACCCAAAGTTGACCCCAATTTCTTTTTAATTTTTTAATTTAGTCCAATATTTTTAATATGATGATATTTTTGTTCATTTTAGTCCTAAAATTCTTTATTTAACCTGAATTTAGCCACTATTTCTTTATAGTTTTCATATTGTCAAAAAACCATTAATACTATAATATTTTTCATTTTAGTCCTAAAAATCTTTATTCGGTTATGAAGCAAACACTAACAAATTCTTGAAACCGACTACAATTTGCTAAATATAATCCTTTTCCGGTTATTTGATAGGTTAGAATCCCAGAATGGATCTTTCTCGCAATCGATGAGCTACTATGAGCAGCCCTCGACCAGCTTTCCTCGGTGAAAAGGGGCCTCACTATGCCATGGTAATGCCATTTCTGGCTCTGCCATTACATGCATCAATGAACTTCCTTACAAGGCTGGAAAAGAAAATGTTGGAAGGCAAACTACCCTGGTTTTATCATTAATCTCCGAGTGTTGCAGACCATTTTATCAGCAGTTGCTTGCACTTTCCATCTACATCAAGTGGATTATCCCGTTGAAGTATCTTTTCGGCCGGTGGTCTTTGCTCCGGGTCTTTGTCTTTCTAAATTCATGTAGAATCCAGATCAGAAAGTTTTTCATAAATATACTAACACAATTCTGGACTTGCTCATGGAAAATCAGATAGAAGGTCAAAATAAGATACACTTTTTATCTTATCTTAAGAATTTGAGAAAGAAATAGGAATTAGAACTGTTCTGGTTCCTAGCTGGTAATTTGGTGGATAAAATAACATTTTCAAATCTCCTAGACAACTTCAAAGCAAGGAAGGGAAAACACAAGCACTATGTTCATGATATTGCTACTTCAAAGCAGCGCACTTGATTCGAGATTCAAAATGAATTAACTTAGCATTCCACAACCACACATATATTATGATCTTAATCGATCAATCACATTGCTTTAAAGAATGTCAGATGAAACAACAATAATAGATCCCAATTTCCCAACAAGATTATTGCAATAGTATGAAAAATTCATAGGTGAAACATTTGCACCGCCATAAAGTCAGGCCTGCACCCTTATGATTGAAGTCGAGAAAAATATATGAATCCCAAAGCAGAACAGGTTCAAACCTGTATTGGCACCTCTTAAAATTATATTAAGACATTAGAGACTTCAGCTTTGGTGTTACAATCTCAAGTAGGTCCTTTGGGTTGTCCACATGGACCCAGTGGCCAGAATTGGGAAGAACATGAACTGAAGTCTTCCCAGCAGATCCATCTCCTTCCTGACTAGCAAGCCTTTCAAGCCGAGAAATCAAATCTGCATCCCACCGATCACTTTTCTCTGCCCGTACAATGGCTATCTCCAGTCCTTTTGGAGGGTGCTCCAGCAAAGGCCAATATGACATCTCCCTAGAAAATTTTACATTGGTAATTCACTAGTAAGTCAACAAAGAAATGATCTAGGCAACGTAAATGTAGAATAAGTGATATCAATGTGGAATCGTTGATTATTACTACCTGTAGGATCGAAACATCTGAACAGCACCATCAAGATTAAAGGCCCATGTCTCTTCTCTCCCTGATTTCTTGAGGTTGGTGCCTATCCACTCGGACAATGACTTAGAGAAGCCAAGTTCAAGCATATGATTAACAAGCCACCTGAGAGCAGATACAGTAAGTACATGAATGAATGAAGAAGAAAGAAATCAAAAGAGAAGAAAGAGTTGGGTGAACATTAGATAAAGAAGGAAGTAAATTAGTTTATTTAGCTGTTACAAGATTGAAAGGAAGTTGTAGAGCTATGCAGCAGGTTATGTGTGTGTTCACCAGATAAGATATGATGAGTACAAGAGAGGTACAAGCAGCGTAGCAGAGAGAATGTTAAATCAGCCGGTCAACAAGACATTGGAGCCGAGTCATAAAGGCAAAACAGTTGCTGATTGGTTACTAGAGCCAGTACACAGTTATCAATTGGTTACTTACTAGTGGTTTGTTATCCAATTAATAGCTACTATAAATATCAAAATGTAAAGAGCATTTGCCATGTTTTCAAGATTAATAAAAAAAATATTTTTCCCCTTCTCTTTCTGATGATTCTTCAAGATCTTTGATTTCTAACAGTACACAATAGGCAAACATGTTTAATCCACTCCTCCCCAAAGGTGGCATAATTAAATTTTGTAACTACACCATCATATCAAACAGAAGAAGGAATTTTCAGCAATCAGCACACCATCCGAGCAACTAAAGCAGAATGACCAACACACCATCGAAGCATAAGCATCCTCTAAACAAAAGCCGGAGAGGGTACATAAGTTACTTTATACGACAAACATGCAACTTATTGTTCACAACGAAACAAATTGGCTAATAATGCAGAGCAAGCATCTTTTGTCTGTTGAAAAGATTTTAGTGATTTCAACTCAAATATCAACTATAATGTATAAGTGTGAGGCAAATTAAGTAATTAAACGATCCAGTTGACACTGGAAAACAAAAATAACAATGCCTATAATTAGAAACAAGTTGGAAGAGGAACAGAGGTTTTACTTCAGTGATGGGATGGTTGAAGGTAGACTTTGCAAGGTCTCCAAAACCTTTTCTACTTCACCATCACTGTTTCCCGTGGTTACTTCTCCAGGGACAGAATCGAGTACCCAAAGCTGTTCTGCATCAGCAGATAAATTGAAATTAAAATTAAGAAAGAAAAAGAAATCCCAAACTTCAATCCACAAATACATACAATTAACAAAAGCAACAAAGAAATGGAAGTTTGGGTAACGGAGCAGTAGATACATGTTTGGGAAGTTTGACATTCTCGCCATAATCTTCATTTCCACAACTCTGGGCAAATTGCAAAGCAACTTTGCCACCCATGGAATGGCCAATGACAACATCAGGCGAACCCCAGCTTTTGGAATTTATCAAATTACCCAAATCTTTAGCTGCATTTACCATATCGTGCAGCGGATCGAACCCTTCTATCTCCGCTGACTTCCCATGGTTCCTTAAATCCACCGCCACCATCCTCCACTCTACAAAACAAATAAACAAATTTATAAATTATCAAAATTTCTCGGGAATTCAAACACAGGCTCAGGATCAACTACCGGAGGAAGGGGAGTTGGATAGAGACGAGGCGAGGTTGCGGGAAAATGAACGCCAGTTGTGGGCGGAGCCTAGGAGACCGTGGAGGATCAAAGCTGTGTGAGTACAGGGTTTGTTTGGATTGGCTTGTATTTCTTCGTAAGCTAGGGTTTGAAGAGATCTCTTTGAAGTATTGGCGTAGGTATGAGTCAGGAGGGAACTCGGTGAGTTGAGAAAGCGAGTCAGCAGGGTGCAGGGTATTCCTTGTTCCAAATTATTTTTTTAAGGGTAAACTACTTCATTGACCACCATACTATTAAAAAAGTTGCGATTTGACCACATTATTTCATACTATTGAAAAAACTGCGATTTGACCACATTACTCTTTTTCTAAGCAATTAAACCACCAAACTATTTAAATGGAAAAAGAGTAAAATTACATATTTGATCCCTGCTATTTATACATTATTTTAATTTGGTCCTAATTTTAATTTAATAAAATAAATTAATTAATTTATCCCTCCAATCAGGTGATGACACGTGTCACCCGATTGGAGAAGGAAAAATGCAAAAAACAAGATCGCATCTAGAAGGATTCAAAATTGGGACCTTGGAACACATGCACTAGGTGCTTGCCACTAGGCTAAGCACAAATTTATGATATGAGGTACAACCTTTAATATATGTATTATATGGTTGTTAATGCCTAGAAAATGAAAGCACAAAAATTAGCCTTGGGCAAATTCGAACCAATTACCTTGTAAGGTAAGAGGTAAGCACTACTTACCATTGGACCAAGTATATTTTTATGATATAAAATACAACATTTAATATATATCTTATATAGTTGTTAATGCTCAGAAAAAAGAAGAAAATATGGTTTTAAAATATTTATTAAATTAACGGGAAAAGTAAAATAAAAGTGGATTAACGAGATTCGAACATGACAAACTTATAATGCATAAAAACATATAAGTCAATGAAATAAATCTAATAATTAAATTAAAGTTAACAAAATTTTGTATAGATTTTAAATTATAATTTAAAATTATATCAATTCATTTGACTCATGTTCATTTAAGTAGTTTACCCTTTTATATTCAAATGAACATAATTCAAATGAAATAATATAATTTTAAATTATACAAAATATTGTTAACTTTAATTGAATTATTAGATTTATTTAATTGGGTTAGATGTTTTTATGCATCATAAGTATATCATGTTTGAGTTTTCTAAAACCGCATTTGCTTTCTTTTTCCAAGCATTAACTATATAAGATATATATTAAATATTGTATATATAAAAATATATATATTAATATTAAATGTCAATTCAATAAAAATATACTTGGCCTTTTCTTTGCTTCCATTTTTGGGGCATTAACAACCATATAAGACATATATCAAAGGTTGTACCTCCTCACAAGATCGTTAGTGCAAAGTTCCAAGGTCCTAGGTTATTTTCTTTACTTCCATTTTTGGCACGACATTAACAATAATATAATGTGGTCAAATTGCAACTTTTCCAATAATATGGTGGTCAATGAAGTAATTTATCCCTTTTTAAAGATAGTTGCTCAAAATATTTTTCGAGCTAAATAGGTGTCTAGTGTTTTCAAAGTTTTTATTTAGATGTTTTTTCGTTAACAATCATTAAAAAAATATGACACGTGACAATATTAAACATTTTCTGAATTTTATTTTTTTAAATAAATCGGAATTTTTAAAATATCCTAAAATTTTCAAATAATCCCTAAACCTCAAATTTTTCAAATAATCCCTAAACCTCAAATTCAGCCACTCTTACCGGCGTTGGTCGCGTCTCTAGTGACGAAATGAAGCGTCCTCACCTCGCTGAATGACTCACACACCGTTCATCGTCTGTTATGTTGTCATTTGTCGCGAATCATTCGAATGAACCATTTGACAATTTCAACATTTCACACGGCGCCGGTCGATTTCCAGCGACGAGGTGGTGGGTAAATAGTCATGATGGTCTGATGACGTATGTGATGGGGGTGATAATTGATAGCGAAATCGGGTCAAATCGGGATTTGGGTTGTTAGGGATTTCAATTTTTGGGGCTATTTTGTGAAATTTAGAGTTATTTTGTTTTATTAATTTTTATTTATTTTTAAATATAATTTCAGAAATTTAAGAAGATGACACGTGTCAGATAACGAAAGTTAACGATGAAATTAACGGACAATAACGACGGGCACCTATTTGAGTAACGTTGAAAACGTTAGGCACCTATTTGGCCCAAAACAAAGTTTAGACACCTATTTGAAAAAATGGTATAGTTTGGGCACTTCTTTGCCACTTAAGCCAATAAATAATTAAAACGAAATAAGGATGTCAGCGAACTATTTTTTTATAAGGGTAAATTACTGGAATGACCACTTATGTTTTTCGTTTGTACACTTTTGGTCACCGATTTCAAATTCGACCGTTATGGTCACTTATGTTTTTGATCTGTAAACTTATGGTCAATGGGACATTTGTTTCCGTTAAACTTTAACATGAGGATGATCTGACACAATAAAAAGAAGGATAAACTACCTAGATAGTCCCTAAACTATTACTCTACTCCTATTTTGACCATTGAAACAAAAATAATTTGTATAATTACACATTTAATCCTCCATATTTACATTTTTTATTTTTCTCCCCTCTACCATCTTCCATAGTCTTCTTCATCTAACTCAATCCCTAATTTTTCTACTATATTAATCTCCAATTCACAATGTATAATTAAAAAATACTTTAGGCACCTATTGCAAAAAAGATATTGCAAAAAAGAGACATAGTTTGAACACTTATTTTGTAGTTTGAGCACATATTAATCCCCATCGCTCTCATGGTGCTTCCCATGGATGTTGTTGGTGAGATGTTGTTAACCCATCTTCTCCACTGCTTTTTTATTCTCGGTCGAGATAGCTTTAGATGGGAAAAGATTATGACTAATTCTTTTGGTCGGAAAGTGGTCCACGTTCATCGCACCAATTATTGATGTCCAAAATATTAGACACCGAACAAGGAGGTGAAGATGGGGATAATGGCGGTGGTTGATGGTGATTTGTGGTGGTTTACCCATTTTGAGGTGGGCAGAGAGCCATCGACAGAGATTAGATAGAGATGGCCGAGGCCTTGGTGTGAAGAGTTCCACTTGGTCATTCCCTTCATGTAGAGAGTCCCATGTATCCCAAAATTCTAATTAGTAATTAAGTTGGGTTTTATTGTAATTCTAGTGGTTGAAGATTACTTGGTAATTAAAGTTTACTTTAATGAGTAAATATCTATATTAGGTAAGAAATCTTATTGAATAAGGTTTCTTGGTGACTAAGTATTTGAGTTTATAAATATAGACTAAGTTTAACCTTTTGAATTATGAGAGATAGAGAGAATTACTCTTGAGAGATGTAATGTAACCACTTTTAGGTTCTTTACAATTATTGTTAGGGATGACAATATAATCCGAATCTGATTCAAAGAAAAAATCCGATCCAAATCCGATCGAAAAAAAGCTTAGATCCGAAAATGATTCGAGTCTTAATAGGAGGTGGATCGAATATGGATATTGTCATGATCCGATCTGAATCCATATCTGATCCAAGTCCGGTCAATATATGAATTTGAATAAAAACATTTAAAACTCTTAGATTTAAAAAATATAGATATATATTGAAATCCTAATTAAGTTGAATTGAGATTATGTATATTAATATAGATGTATATTGAAATCCTAATTAAGTTGAATTGAGATTATATATATATATTAAAATCCTAATTAAAGTTGAATTATGATTATATATATTAATATATATATATATTAAAATCCTAATATAAGTTGAATTAGGATTACAAAGGCTATTTAAATGCATGAGAGATCTAGCAGTCATTAATGCTTTTCGAAAAACCCTCTAAATAGTTTAGAGAGTTTTATATGCTCGTTTCAACTGGGTGAACTACGTAGAGGTCGGAACGTTATCGTTGCGGCTTAGGAATCGATATCGTGGAATCGTGATTGGGTATCTATCTTCTGCAAATTCAAAATTCCAAATTTTAAATAGGTAATTCTTCACCCTTAATCACCCCGATTCGTTCTTCCTACATGGATCTCTGGTGGTGATCGTCGGATAATTTTTGCGCTGCGCCATGGGGTGTACCGATGAATAATGGAAGCTTGATGGTTATAAATTTTTTTCTCTATGTAAAATGTTGATGGTTGAACATTTTGACTATATTTTTAATTTGTTTCATCTTGGATTGTAATATTTATTAGACATTTTATAATTATAATTTTGAAAGTAGTTATGTTAATCGACTAGTAAGACAATAGTGGTTTATGTAAGGATAATTTATTTGTTGTTGAGTTTTTTAGTTAAAGTTTGAGTTGTTACTTTAATTTGTTTTATATTGGATTGTAATATTTTTTTAGATTTGTTTGTGCTATTAGTTTAAATATATTTGTTTGATGAAAATTATTTTTTTATTTAAAGATATTTGTTGGAGTTGTTACTTTAAAAAAGGAAGAATTAATTGGATTCGGACTTTCGGATTTGGATTTTAGATATTTTATTGGATCGGACTTGGATTTTTTTTAGGTCGATTATTAATTGGATTGGACTTGGACTTTATAAAGTTCGATCTATTGTCATCCCTAACTATTGTGACTACATTGTAAAGATGAGTACTCTAGGGATGTTGGGAAGAGCGTTTTGGTTCCCCGGGTTCTGGGATACGTAAACCGAGTTTTGAGATACATGGGATATCATGTATTTGTAATTTTCATGTTCTCTACGTTGATAGTGGATTGTTCGTTTCTCTTGTCCATGGAGGTAGACTATACTGAACCATGTTAAATCTTGTCTCATGTGCATATTTTGATCTATGTTGTTATCTCTTTGGCTATTTTGCGGCATACCAAATTTTAACAAATGGTATCATGAGTTATGGTTTGAGCTGTGCGATTGTGGAGGAATTTTTGTTGCGGATTTTGTGGTGCGATATTGGAGACATGCAAGAGGAATATTGTTGCAACAAGTTTTCTGTTGTAGGGGAGTAATTTTAAATGAAACTTTAGGGCACCTATTCCAAAAAAAAAAAACATAATTTGGGCACTTATTTTATAGTTAAGCCAAATAAAAATAATAAAAAATTCAACATTTTATTCGTATGCCTTCAGCGTTCTCGAGCACACTTCTAATGAAATAAGTATTGCATTTGAGCAAAATGACTTCTAGAATTTCCTTATATTGTTTAAAAATTATGGGACTTAGTCTGCACCAGAGTGGTAAAGGTAACCCCAAATGTCATTGTTGCTGTAATGCAATAATGATTTTATCGAAAATATATTCGAGAAACGATAATAAATTTAAACTTACAAGAAACAGTTGAAGACTAATCTGGTGCATATATTTAAAATTTTATACTTTTTAAGATTATTTTTGAATATTTTTAAATTTTAATTACTTTTTGGTATTATTGACTTTTTTTATAATTTTTAGTATTTTTTTACTTCCAATATTATTTTAAAATTTAATTATATTACAAAAATTCATTGATTTTTATAATTTTTATTTATTTTTTATACGTTATGATATTTATCTATGTGGATGTCTATCATGATAAGAACTTTATCTAGAAGATTTGATTTACTTTATCATTAGGAATATTATCTTCATTAATTAGAGTTCAATGTATTATTTACTTATGCCTGTAAATAGATGACTTGATGAATACATTATATACAAGTCTATATTGAGAATAATACAAATCTCTCTCTTTCTCTCATCTCTTTATTCTTTCATTCTTCTTCGTTGTTCTTCATTATTTCATTTACAACACGTTATCAGTACGATCTCGCTCGATTATTATGGTTCTTGTTGGTGGTTCTCGAAAAGAATTTCAATTTGATTTTGTGGCTACATTCAGTAAGTTCCGTTTATCTAAATATTGTTTTATTGGTTGATTAGTCACGACATCAAGTTCATGTTCGTGTTGTCACTCAAATATATAAAATTAACCTAATAAAACAATAATATGTAGCCAACTATCCACGTTTGTTTTATTGAAACAATTAACATCCCCTTGCGCATGGTTTTTGAGTATTTTCAAGGAAAGCTTTTTTTAAAAAAATTGGTTACTTGTTAGTATGCTTAATAATACATGATCGAAAGTTTATGCTATTTATTTGATATTTAATATTTATTTGATAAGAGATTGTGTTTTTAATCATATTTTGAGTTTTACATGATATGCTTTAATGGCTTAAAAAATATGGCTTGAATCAAGATGAGATCTAAAGAGGTACGTTTATTCAATATGTTTATATTGAGATCAATATTTATTTACATTATTCTATTAATGAGAGTTTATATTTTTAACCATGTTTTGAGTTTTGCATGTCTTTAAATGGCTACATCCGAGACATGACATAAAGAGACTACGAGAAGCTGTCTTGGTCATTTGCTATGTCTCTATTGTCTTCGAGAGGAAAATCAAAATATGTAAACTCTATTTTTTATTCTTTAAATTATGATTTTAAAGTGAGATAAATCACAATGATTTTGAATCTACAAGAAGACGATTATAAAGTCTATATTTGCTCGAAAGCAATAGTTTGACAAACGTCGTAGTCTGTCAAATAATTTAAGCCTTAATCTCAAATTAAATAAAGACATAATATAGAGAAGAAGGTGTCGGTCCACAGGGACTAAGGAGTTTTTGATATACGATTATTCTGATTCTGACTGTTGCGAGGCAATATAGTGAATGGGGGGTTTGAGCAAGAAAGCTAAAAAATAACTGTAGAGTAAAAGTGAAAACGATGGAAGTAAATTTTGAAGAGTAAATTAATTTAATTAATTAGCCTCAAGCTTTGCTCCGCTTCAATTCAAAATGATCATCGAAAAAGGATTTTTACTCCGGATACATGTCGGTTACAGTCTACAAGGCCCAACCCTTGTAACTTGTTTTTCTCTCCGGTAAACCGGCAATCTAAAATCAATTTTTAGATTCCAGTTTTCTGGTTAGACTAACCACGACTATTGCCGTTAGAATAAAACATTTTTAGAATTTGGAAAAACCTGACTCAGATTATGGTGTCTCGATGAGAATCGAATTCGATCTCAATTTCCCTTAGCGAATCCGTCGCTAAGTGTGTTCATAGGAAGTCAAATTTGCTACAAGACGATCCTTCCTCCCAACTATAAATCTGAACAACAATCAAGTCAACGTGCACTTTTTGAAATAAAAGCGGAAAGTTGTCGATCTAAGTTTTCAGAAAATTGAGAGTGTAAAGCGAAGTTGTTGAGTGCTTTTAATTCTCACAAGGTGAATTGAAGCTTCGCTTTAAGCTTTTGGCTAATCAGAAAATTTAGCTAAGCATGCTTATGGAAGAAATCATACTTAGCATTTAATAGAAAATAAATAAAAACTAAAAGAACAAAAATAAAAAGAGAAAAGAATTTTATAAAACTTCCAAAGTAAAATCAAACTAAGAATTGAGGGATGATTCATAGCATACCCCAAAGAGGGTATTTATAGTATCTTAAAACCCTAAAAATTACCTAAAAAGATAAAAGATAAATCTCAAAATAAAATTCAAATTTTAATCCTAAACAAAAGATAATCCCAAGTTTAAATTTTAAATCTGATTGATAAGCTATCGGCTTGCGGCTGATAAGCTATTAACGCTGCTGATGTCATTTTCTAGAATTGCTGACGTGGCGTCCAGTCTTGACTCCAGCTAAAATTTGCAGAATCATGCATTTTTTCAGTGTGTTTTCCAGAATTAGAGACTTGTACGAAAAACACATAATAAAGCCCATATCAGTATCATATTCGAATCATTATAGGCATAATTAAAGATGCAACAATTACCATTTTAGCTACTTATCAAATTCCCTCTCACTTATTCGATGCTTGTCCTCAAGCATTAATGCATCGAGAATTTCAAGTTGCCATTTCAATTTCACAAAATTCCCAAGACTTCCAAGCAAATCAAAATCATAGCATTTGATAAAACTCAAGAGTAATCAAACTAAATGCATAATTAAAAGCAAGTAATAGCAAAGCACGACATTCCAATTATTCATTAATCTCAAAGAAGCAAGACTTAGTACCTCACATTGGTTCACTCATTCCGCTCAAGTGTTTCGGGTAAAAAGAATCGTTCAAGCCTAAATAATCAAAGCATTATCATATGTTTGTAACTAAATCTAGTCTCCACTACTAAGTATGAACATGATGCAATAATCAAAAGGTCTTTAAAAGGGTTGTAACGGGGCTAAGGTTCGGGTAGGATAAAGGCCAAAGATCGGGTTTAAAAACTCAAGACAAAGAGAAAATTATTCCAAAGATTTATTCAAGGGAAGTAAAAATGAAAGAAAGGAAAGCAAGAAATCAAACAATCAAAGCTTATTTACTCTTTTTTCTTTCTAACTTTTTCTTCTTTTTTTCGTTTTTTTTCTGCTACACGAAGTAAACTGTTTGTGTTTTTTTACTGTTCGAACAGTTTATTCGAACTGTTATGCACTGTATTTTTCTATACTATTCGAACCAAATTGCACTGTTTTTTTTCTGCACTGCACTATTTTTTTCAATCTCTCTCTTTTTTGCTTCGAAATAACCTTAACTTTGTCCTGAAAAAGGATGACAAAAAAGGGAAAAACAACAAAATCGGTTCGAGTTAAAAATGTGGTAAATCAAAGAAAATGATAAGGCTCAAAATTGGTTATCTAAGGGGTAAATAAACAAAGGGTAGGCCATTTTTTTGGGAAGAGAAAGGGGTTAAAACCTAATGCATCTATCACACTAAAGCATCACTTTCAATCGTGGTCTCGACAAGTTTTATGCTACAAGTTCTAGAATGCAAAAAATTAGTCGGCGCACTCAAAATTAACAAAGAGCAAGAAAGTAAATGTATGCTCATTAGGCTCAAAACTCACATGAAAGGTTAATTGTACTAAGTCATGCTATCAATTCAACCAACAAATGCATGGAATGTCAAAAATTTTAAAGAAAAATCAATTAATCATGTCAATTGCCATCATGCTTCCTAAATTCCAACAAAAGCGAGATTAAAATTCACAAAATCAAAGGAATAAGGTAAAATATGAGATAGGCAACAATTGATTTCAACACATCAATTCAAGAAAAACTTAATTCCAACTAATTGAATAAGTAAAGTGAAATTTGATGCAATTTTCACCCCACTTAAGTCATATTGTCCCAATATATAAATAAAAGTACAAGAGAGAAAATAGAGATACTCCTCGTGCTAATGACAGTTGCGGCCACGGTTCATATGTATAGGGTAAGGTCGATCATGCGGTGGGTGCTTGGAATGAATGGTGGCTAAGTGTTTTGGTGGGGGAGATCGCGAGGGTTTGGTTGAAAGTGGCAGGTTGTGTGATTTGTGAAGGAATGAGTTTGGTGAAAAGGAACGGCGGCTAAATAAGAAAAGGGAAAAATATAATGAAAATTTTGGATAATTTGCAGATTAGGGGAAATAGGTTTGCTAACGTGCGCCTAAGTGAGAATAGAGCTTTACTAACGTGCCCCGCTTAAGTTAAACGGTGCGTACGTGAATTAGGAGCATTTTTCATATGCTGCTCATGATTCCACCACTGTTTCAGGGTTGAATTTTTGCCGTATTCGATCAAAAATGTCACATTCGAGGCTGATTAACTTCGAAAGAAAAATAAAAACGTCATAAATATGAAAAATAAGGAAATTAAGTGAACGAAAATGGAAAATGGGTTGCCTCCCTTTAAAGCGCTTTGTTTAACGTCGTTAAGCTCGATGACCTGATTCAGACTACAGGTACTGCGACAAACATTTCCTCCAATTCACGCACTTTGTCCAACTGAGAATTTCCCTACGAGAAATTTTACGACTGTGGTGTTCCTTCTTTTTTTTGAAAAAATATCTCATTTACTCTTCAATTTATCCGGCGGTAATTTTAACTAGATATCTGGTGCCTGCAAAATGGAAGGAAACATTTTAGTTCTCGAAGGATTTAGGCGCAAATCAGAATGAACAGAAAAAGTATTTTCCAACTCTCTAATTTCTTTGTCGTGGCCTTCCAATTCCCTGCACAATTTATCAGATAAGTTAGATTTTATAAACTCTTCAGCAGGTTCAATGACATCGATAAAATTAATACTAGCAACATTATCTGGATGTCGTATTGCTTTATAAACATCAAACTTAACGATCTCACAGTCAAACTCCATTGTAAGAATTTCGCTTCTTACATCTATTTTTGTATTTGCCGTACTAAGGAAGGGACGACCAAGAAGGGACTTCAGAAGAGGTGTTTGATCGGTCATTTTCCATGTCAATGACATAAAAATCTACCGGAAAAATAAGTTCATTTACCTTCACCAAAACGTTTTCAAGAAGTCCTTCTGGGTATATCACGAACCGGTCTACTAGCTGGATCATCACTTTCGTATCCTTCAAAGGCTCAGCAGAAAGTGAGTTGTACAAAGAAAATGGCATAACGTTAATAGAAGCCCCTAAATCGCACATTTCACGTTTTATACCAACATTACCAGTTTTGCAGGGAATGACAAACATACCTTGGTCATTCAACTTTGGCGGTAGCCTTCGCTGAAAGACTGGTGAGATGTGTTCTCCTAGGTTCACTTTCTCAATCTCGGTAATTCGTCTTTTGTTAGTACATAAATCTTTTATAAATTTAGCATACCTTGGTACCTTTCGGATTACCTCTAGCAGTGGAATATTAATTTCTACTTTTTGAAATACATCCAAGATCTCATTCTCTTCAGCTTATTTGTCTCACTTTACCAACCTCGATGGGAAAGGAGGTGGCGTGGCATAAAGAGAATGAGTAGAGGACGAACCTGATGTACCATGCTGGGTGGGGGATTGCGTTTTCTCCTTATTTTTCTTTTGGCCGTCTTCCTTCATGACTTTTGGTTCGACGATGGTGCCACTTCAGAGTGTGATGGCATTGACATTTTCTCTTAGGTTTGGCTTAGTTTGAGAGGGCAACTTCCCTTTGGATTCTAAACGACTCGCCGCTAAAGTTAGTTGACTCATTTGTTTGTCAATTTCCTGAAAGTGCGCTTCGGTCTTTAGTAGAAACTTTTCCTGGGCTAGCGTCATCCTTTCAACAATTGACTCCAATGAAGGTTTTTGTGGCTGTGGTGCAGGTGGTTGATAAGCTTGATTTGGTCTCTGTTTTTGCGCGTAATTAAAGTTTGGATGATCTTTCCATCCCGGGTTGATATATTAGCATTGGGATTGTATTGTCTCTAAGAAGGTCCGGGAAAATTACCCATGGCATTTACTTGTGCAGCATTCTCCTCATGTATCATCGGGCAGCAATTTGTTGGATGTTCTGGACTCGTGCATATCCCGTAAAGCCTAGTCGTGACTTTTTTATCTACAACAAGGGATTGAACAATTTCAGCCAATTTGTCAATTTTATGTTCTAATGAAACGTTACTTGCCTCGTGAACTCACCGAGAGGATTCACTAGAAGGGCAAAATTGCTGGGAGTTAGCAGCCATCGTAGAGATTAGAGTTCTTGCCGCTGTTGGGGTCATGTTCACAAGTGCCACTCCACATGCTAAGTCGATCATCTTCATTTCCATAGGAGATAGGCCTTCATAGAAATACTGAAGAAGCGTTTGTTCTGATAGCTCGTGTTGTGGGCAATTTGCGTAAAACTTCTTGAATATCTCCAGTAGTCGTATAACGACTCAGTATCCTTTTGTCGAATACTCAGAATGCTCCACCGTAGTTCGCTCGCTTTGGCCACAGGGAAAAACCTGTCAAGAAAAAGTCATGCCATGTCAGTCCAAGTTGTAACAGAATTGAAAGGTAGGTCAAATAACCAATCATTCGCAATATCAGCTAAAGAAATGGAAAACGCAAAGTTTTATTTGATCTTCAGACACTCCCTGTGGTTTTGTACTCAAACAAACCATATGAAATTCTTTTAAATGTTTATGCGGGTTTTTGCTCAACAAACCATGATAGGTAGGTAGAAGATTTATAAAGCCCGTCTTAAGTGCGAATGGTGTTTCTCCATTCGGGAATGTAATGCACAATTGCTGTTGATTGTGTGGTGCCGCGACAAGTTGGCGAATGGTTTGATCTTCATCAACCATTGGAATCTGTTCGTTGTCAGTGTTCTCAAAGTGTGTTTCTGCTATGGATGATGATTCTAGTTTTTGTTGGAATCGTTGTTGTCGCTGTCTTCTTTCCCAAAGTGTACGTCTGTGTAATCTTCGGGCTAATGCTTCAATTTCCTATTCAAAATCTGCTAATTCGCCCAGATTCTTCCTGGTCATAAGTCAAAACAAACAATATTAGTAAATTTGTCGAAGTCCCCAGCAACGACGCCAATTTGACAAGCATCGTAGCCTGTCAATTAAATTAAGCCTTAATCTCAAATTAAATAAAAACGTAGTATAGAGAAGAATGTGTCGGTCCACAGGGACTAAGGAGTTTCTGATATACGACTGTTCTGATTCTGACTGTTGCAAGGCAATATAGTGAATGAAGGGTTTGAGCAAGAAAGCTAAAAAATAACTGTAGAGTAAAAGTGAAAAAGATGGAAGTAAATTTTGAAGAGTAAATTAATTTAATTAATTAGCCTCAAACTTTGCTTTGCTTCAATTCAAAATGATCATCGAAAAAAAGATTTTTACTCCAGATACATGTCGGTTACAGTCTACAAGGCCCAACCCTTGTAACTTGTTTTAAACCGAAAATCTAAAATCAATTTTTAGATTCCAGTTTTCTGGTTAGACTAACCACGACTATCGTCGTTAGAATAAAACAGTTTTAGAATTTGGAAAAACCCGACTTGAATTATTTTGTCTTGATGAGAATCGAATCTGATCTTAATTTCCCTTAGCGAATCCGTCACTAAGTGTGTTCATAGGAAGTCGAATTTGCTACAAGTCGATCCTTCCTCCCAACTATAAATCTGAACAACAATCAAGTCAACGTGCACTTTTTGAAATGAAAGCGAAAAGATTTTAATAGAAAGGTCGATTTTCGATCTAAGTTTTCAGAAAATTGAGAATGTAAAACGAAGTTGTTGAGTGCTTTTAATTCCCACAAGGTGAATTGAAGCTTCGCTTTAAGCTTTTGGCTAATCAGAAAATTTAGCTAAACATGATTATGGAAGAAATCATACTTAGCATTTAATAGAAAATAAATAAAAACTAAAAGAACAAAAATAAAAAGAGAAGAGAATTTTATAAAACTTTCAAAGTAAAAACAAACTAAGAATTGAGGGATGATTCATAGCATACCCCAAATGGGTTATTTATAATATCTTAAAACCCTAAAAATTACCTAAAAAGATAAAAGATGAATCTCAAAATAGAATTCAAATTTTAATCCTAAACAAAAGATAATCCCAAGTTTAAATTTTAAATCTGATTGATAAGCTATCGGCTTTTGGCTGATAAGCTATTAACGTTGCTGATGTTATCTTCTAGAATTGCTGACGTGGCATCTAGTCTTGACTCCAGCTAAAATTTGTAGAATTCTGCCTCTTTTCAGTGTGTTTTCCAGAATTAAAGACCTGTACGAAAAACACATAATAAAGCCCAGATCTGCATCATATTCGAATCATTAGAGGCATAATTAAAGATGCAACAATGACCATTTTAGCTACTTATCACTCATGTGTTGAAAAACTCAACTATTGACTTCTCCCAAGTTCAAGTTATGAAAATTCGTCTTAATCCAAAAAGTTTTATTTAGACATTTTCTAAAGTGAATGCAAGCATGGTGTTTATTCCATGCGATTGTTGGATCTGTTTCATTCCCTGAAGTGAATGTAAACATGGTAAATCACTATTCAATTGGTAACATAACTTCGATATAATCCAAGTATATTGGCTGGACATCCCATTCTGCAAGGCTACTGGTCTTAAAGAAGGTTTTTAAATGACCTTGTGAACTAGTTTAACAATGCCGCGTACGAGGATTAAATCTTTGTTCTCTGTGATGAGGATATATTAATAAAAACATGCTACACTTTTCACGACAAATAATGTTGTCCTCAGACACAATATCGTGAAAAAAGGTTTTAAAGGCCCACTGGCTCTACTCCATTCCCTGAAGTGAATGTGAGATTGTATTATGGAAAGAATAAAAGCCACATTAGAAGTTGTGGTCGTGGTCGAGGCCATGAATATAGACATGGATAATATAACTATTTTAAGAATATTTATATTCATCAGAAGTAGGGTTATAAGGATGACAAGAGTGATAAAAGATTAAAATCTTTTTTATTACCAATGCGATGTTAGAAATCATTGGTCTCGTACTTGTTGTATGCTGAAAAATCAACAACCATTGAATGATAAAGGAAATAAAATAGAAGCAACTTTTGTTTGCAAAAATGACGAAGATGATATTGGTCCAACTTATGGACATTGTTGGTCCAACTCATTTGGACGTTATTGATTTCCTTATAACCCTCGAAGGGAATAAATCATCTTCTAATTATTCTCATAACCTTGAAGAGAATTATTTATCTTTTTATTTATTTTGCTTTATGTTTATTTACTTTACACATTAATTATTTACGTTTTATATTTATATTATGATATTTATTTATTTTGTTTAACATGATTACTTATCAAAAACAATTTATGGTGATGATTTATGCTTAGCAAAAGCATAAGATATATTTTCTCATCTAAATGCATGGGAACAATGTGAGTATTATATCTCAAAGTACTAAAAATATTGATGCTCTAGAAGAGCAATAAGTTCTTGGGAAAAAGCACATTATGAAAAGTGCATAATTGCGAATATTGTAATAATTATCATTGATGGTAATAATATCGTCGCCATTAGAAGTGGAATTTTCAAGAAGAGCAATATGAGTTCATAAAATAATCCTTCGGGAATTATAGATAACATATGTTATCAATTGACATTTGAAATAAGCCAATATGGATATTAGTTCTGGTAGCCAAAAAGTCAGTTGAAAGCTCTAGAATAGCTATATATTACCACCAAAAGATAATTTCCATTGAAAGCTCCGAAAGAGCTAAATATATTCCTATTCAAAGAAAAATTTTGATGGTCGTATTAGACATGTACGAGTGAGATTGAATCACATGTTATGGTAAACCAAAAGTTTACCAAATTCAGAAATGTATATACACACATGTATATAGTTGGCATGATCGGTTAGACCATCTTGATCAATAATGATGCGGAAGCTATTGAGATTTATATGTACATTTATTAAAAGAACCTGAAGTTCTTGTGGTGCTTGTTCTCAAATGAATTAATTAAATTCCACTTACTGAAAGAACATGAAGTTCTTGTGTTGCTTGTTCTTAAAGAAAATGATTAAGATCCCACTTACCAAAAGAACATGAATTTCTTGTACTAAAGTTGAGACTGCATGGCTTGCATATCTGAATGAAATATGGGCCCATTTATCCACAAATGTGGAAAGTTTTATATGATTTTAATAGATGCATCTACATTGTTTTATCAACTTACAACCAGAAATTTGTGAGATTGATTATAAAATGATTCAGATTATGCAGTTAAATTATTCGTATTGCAAAAGCTAGTGGGTTTATATTTTAGGCTATATCGGTTGTTACAAAGCCTATTGATTATAAAACATACGGTTTAGCAAAATTTTAATTGGATGCCTCATCTTTAATAGCTAAACTATGAGAACAAAACAATTATTATTTATATGATATTTCCATATAACAACACTTATATGCATCAAGCCAACGAGTTATAATAAACTCCCCGTTTGATTGGTTTTTGGTCAGAAGCCATACATTTCCCATTTTATAATTTTGAATGTGCGATATATTGTTGAATTGTTCCACCACAATGCACAAAATGGGTAAATAAAAAGGGTTGAGAATATATATTGAGTATGAGTCTCCTTTTATGTTTAAATTCTTAAACATTTATTGGAGAATCCTTTATGACATGATTTTTCTCAACATTAGAGGGAGATATTAATCAGCTGGATAAAGGAAAATGAATTATCATTATCTAGATCCTTGTATATGAACCAAAAGTTCATAAGATAATTTATGCTATTACATGTCAATTGCCACACATATTTACTGACCTAGTGAGAGTAACTAAGTCTCATATATCAGCTGAAATGCTCTAAGTTTAAATTACATGTTAGAGCGAATGGATGTAAATCATGCCTGAAGCATGATAGTTGAAATAGTTCCAATGATCAAAATTCTCGTAAATGGAAAGTAATATGAGATGGTCATATAATGGAGGCGAGTGCTCCTGAAGAGATCTAAGACATAATTGTTAATAAAACTCTTGAAGAGTTTCAGGTACCTGAAAACAAATCTTGAAATCTTGAAGAGATCTCGATGAGTTATGTCACTACGAGAATGGAACCAGAAAAATTTGAAAAGTTGGCGACAACAATTTTACAAAGAATACTTCTATAAAAGTAAAGAAACAAAATGAGGATCATGTATAGAAATCTATCAAGAATTATATATATTGAATTGGCCAATGTAGAAAGACGCTTTGAACTTCTAAAAGAGAAGTATTTGGACCAGCAATCCAAACACCTAAAAGTGTAATGCAAGTGAGACACAAATAAGTAGTCGTAAATACGACTTGAATTATGATTTATGAAGAGTTTTAATTACTTCATGGTGGATGCAATTACTTTGGCAGTTATGAAATATTTTATATGCGTCTAATTATTTTGTGGATCCATATTTATCCTTGAATGATTTAAAGTGCTAGAAGTATTTGGAAATTTCTGAGGAAATTTATTTAGACATGTCTCATGGAATATTTTGGCGCATTTAATATAATCACCTTAGTGAGTACTTATTGAGGAAATACTATAAGAATGGTCATATTTCCTTATGCATTTTATAAAGGAGCTTGGATCAAAATTCATGATATTATTAGAACTCCTGAAGAGCTTCAAATTGGAAACTCATGAAGAGCTTTCAAAGTATTTGAGAAAAAGAATCTTGAGATGTGGTTTTGTCTCGACCTAAAGATTGAGCACTTAAATATGCATTTTTATCTATGAATGGACATAAGTTGAAAGAATCTTAAAGAAGATTCAATATGGATAAAGCATATCTATTGAGTATCCCAATAATTGTAAGATTGTTTAATGTGAATAAAGATAATTATATCTTTTCTTGGTGTTGAAGCACCATATATTAGTTGGTCAAGAAATATCCATGGATATACAAAGATCATTACCTTTAGATCTTCAAACATTCATTGATGCCTCCTCAAATCTTGTAGAAATAATTGTTATGCACGAGGCAAGCCAAAAAACGTGTTTGACTAAGACCATTGACCTTACATATCCACAAGATATGTGATTTACTTTCGCAATATATGATACAAATGCTATCTTGTAAAGATATTGCAAGGTGGATACAACATAGAACATATTACTCCAAAGTTTCATCCCTCAGGATCTTTAGAAAAATAGTATTCAAGATTTACTTTATCATTAGAAATATTATCTCCATTAATTAGAGTCCAGCGTATTATGTACTTCTTATGCCTATAAATAAATGACTTGGTGAAGGCATTATATACAAGTCTATATTGAGAATAATACAAATTTCTCTATTTCTCTCATCTCTTTATTCTTTCATTCTTCTTCGTTGTTCTTCATTGTTTTATTTACAACAATATATTTAAATATTAGATTTTTTAATTTTTTTAGGATTCAATAAACCTTTAAATCTTTTAAAATATTAATCAAATCTCTTTACCGCGCTATCATTCTCGTCTGGACTGCCATGTTAACAAATTTAACGACCACGTCAACACAATAATGATTAACAATGAAAAATATTACTCAAAAGGACTATCTAACATAATTAAAACTTTGATGACATAATCATATTTTAAAAATGACTTCGTTGATATAAAATAAGGCGTCATACATAAATACATATAAAAAAACCCTAACCGTATTTTCAGTTTTCTCTCCACCATAACCGCTTGTTTTTTTCCTTTTTTTACTTTGAATTAATTGGCCGCGACATCAATCTTTGTATTGATTGTCGACCGCTGGTGATTCATATTTCATTTGTTTTTATTTATTTGTTTGTTTTTTTTCTTCTTCGCATATTTTGTTGCGCTTTCATTTTCCTCTGTGGCACGTTTTTTTCTTTTATGGCACATCTCTACCTTATGGCACGCTTCTATGATTACTTTTGCAGGTTTTTGGTGTTCTCACGGTGATCCTCACATCGCTTGTCTCTGATTCGTGTTTGTCGGTGACCACGTAGAGTTTGACCCCTTTTTGAGTTGTTTGCCGATGTAATCTATAGCGAATCGTTGTTTTTGAGAATAGGCGTGAAAGGTTGCTGCTGATTTTGGGGATTTATCCTAGTTCATATTTTGACAACTCCCCATGGACCCTTCCTATAATGGACCATAGAGATTTTCTTTGGTGCAAAGAGGAAGTGTTTGATCTAACTATTGCAACGCTTATCTTTTCTTTGGCATAAAGTCAAAAAATACCCTCAACGTTTGACTGAATAGTCACTTTGGCCCCTATTCTTTGTTTTGAATTAATTCAACCCTCAAAGTTTCATTTTAGGTCAAAATGGCCCATTTGCAAATGAAAATTGTTAAAAAAACTGACGGTAAATAGTTTGAAATTACTTGACAGAATGATAAGTCAGCATAAAAAATTATTTTATATTTTATATAATTTTATAAAATTATTTTTTGAATGATGTAATATTTTTCAAGTCAACACATTTTGTCCATATGATACTATCATGTCAGCGAGCACTGACATATAGGTTTGTCACGTCATTTCAAGCCATTTTCCACCAGTTGACTGAAAAATTTCATTCGTCTAGGGGCCATTTTGACCCAAAATAAAACGTTGAGGGTTGAATTGCTCAAAAAAAGAATAGGGGCCAAAGTGACTATTCAGTCAAACGTTGGGAGCATTTTTGGCTTTATGCCCTTTTCTTTTTTGTTGTTCTTTTGGATGTTCTAAAACCTCTATTATGTTTATGTTCTGGTTTTATTTTATTTATCAATAAAGTTGCCTGGGTAATGTGTCAAAAAATGATTTCATTGATTTTTTTGAAAAAGTTTGGTAAACAACATTGAGCTAAAATTAGCGGTTTGAACCGTTTTATAGGTTTAACCAATCAAAATCGCTAATGTAGATATTTTGTGAAGAGAGGAGTATAATAGCGGATTGGGCTGGAATCTCTCGTTTTGAAAAAGCTGCTCATAAGAGCTTTTAATATAAGAGTTGTAAATACTTTTTTACCCTTAACAATTACAAAAAAATCTCCGAATAACCTAAATTCAAATTTTTACTATTTTTCATTTTTCACCCTAATATATTTTACAACTAGTATTGAATAATTAATTATTCTAATTTAATTTAATATTTTTTCACCCTGATTTTAAATTTTGCTATTTTTTCTCATTTAAATCTCTAATATTTTTTGTTACTTCAGTTATCATTTAAATTTAATAATTAATCAAACTGTATTAAAAATAATTATATGTAATAAATTAATATATAGATCCTTCAAATATATTTATTAATATTATATTAAAAATTTTATTTTTTATAATCTAATTAATATTAATAATTATAAAATATTGATAACTAATAAACTATTCAAACAAATGTTGAATATAATCATGTCCTTATATGTTATTTTGCTTGTTTAAATAATCAAACAGCTATAAGCTGTAATTTAATTTTACCAAATACTTTTATACAATCAACTAATGCAATCCACTGGTCAAATCAGTTAATGCAATAAGCTATCCGCTATCAGCTAATCTAATTCACTATTAACTATCAGCTATCAGCTAATTGTCAAACATGGCTTTTTATATCCTTCGGACGGGAACCACATAAAATTGACATTTTTGCAGCTGTTACAAGAATTCTAGTTTTTAAACTAATGTATTATTATTTTTTGAACAATAGTATCTATATTTTATTAAACACCATGAATAATATTACAAATTCAATGCATCAAAAAGAGAGAGAGAAAAAGAACTAGTCCACTAAAATTTTCATACAAAAGAGCAAAGAAAAGCAAACTCTTCCATGGAGATTAGCATACAATCAAAACTCAAGAAGCCTTCATGAATTTCCTTGTCTCTAGCCAAACGAGACACTTTACGAGATAAAAAACGAGTGGTGAGCGAACCAAATTATCAAGCAGATTGCTCCGCTACACAGTTCTGATTACATCAGCTAACAAACCATCAACAAGTGGGGATCAATCTTTTCTATGACCACCAACATAATCAAATCAGAAAGCTAGTGCCGTGAAGATCTCTATATGAGCATCAAACGACCGCTAATGTATGTTAAAATCGTGTCAAACGATAGATGAAAGAACCACAAAAGCCAATAAAAAGCGTGTCACAAAGGAAGAGGAAACACGTGCCACAAGAACATAAGTTTTTATTAAAATTGAGAAAACAAAATATAAAATAACAAGAAAAATAATGAACATCGGTGGTCGACAACCAATACTAAAACAAGTTGTCGCCCACCGGTTAAGTAAAAAAAAAAAAAGCTTGCAATCGCTACAGAGAAAAAACTAAAACTAATGTATCATTTAATTAAGTTAACAACGTAAAATTAACATTTTTCTAACTGTTACAAAAACAATAATTTTACTCACTGTTAACATAAAACGATCGTTTTTAAAAGTAGATAAAATGTAAGATAAATTATTTATTTAGCACCCAACCTATGCATGTGTTTTTGTTTTAGTACCTCAACTAAATTTTTCATAAAATAATACTTAATGGTATATTTTTATTTTATTTTAGTACTCGACCGTTAAAATACAGGAACTTAGTGAAGGGACCTGCCCAGTACTTTTACCCATTAATAAAAAACAATTTGAAATTGACAACGGTGGGATTCAATATATATTTTTCGATTGTTGTAAAGATAATCAGTATACCCATTTTAAAAGAATAAGGATGAAAATACAATTCCTGCTATAGTAAAGGGACCTGTGCAGTTGTTTTAGACCAGACAGCTGTGGGATTTGAACCCACGCCCTTTCGGACCAGAGCTTATATCTAGCGCCTTAGACCACTCGGCCAAACTGTCCTAGTTTGTTTAATTACAAAATAAGCGATAATTTTTTTTTTGAAATATGTGTTTAAAGTATTTTTTCGTTAAAATATATGTCTAAAGTTTATTTTTTTTGTTGAAATAGGTGTCTAAAATTTTTTTTTTTTTTTAAATTAGTATCAAAGTAGGTACCTCTTCTTGTTATGGTCTTCAAAGTATACGAGAGCAAAGATGCATTTAATTTGACTTCACGATAACCCTTAATATAAAGCTTATTTGTAATTGAGTGAAAAGACTAATTGATTATGGGTTGGGAAGTTAAAGTTTAGAAACTGTTTTCATTTTAACTTGATTTCATTACTGCTTAGGGAACATATTATTGTATATGTAGGAATAGAAGAAAAAAAGTAGTCTTAATTTATCAATTTCGATCATATGAGATTTTTGCATTAATTTAATCTCTAAAGTAGCCGAATTGTATCATCGTTTATCTTTTGACTGACGGAAGCTAACGTTGACTGTTACGGTATTGATGTGGCGGTTAATGATGCTGACATGACAGTTCACGTGTGAAGATGAAGGGCAAAATTATTTTTTCGAGTGAGTTTGAGGGAAAATTAATTTTCTGGTTTAGTACGAAGGCAAAATTAATTTGTTTAGGCAAAACATTATGAGTAAGAAAATATTAAAATATTAAAATAACATAAAAATTAATGAAACATTTTAAAAAATATTTTAGTAATATATAACCATAAAATAAAATTATTAAAATATCTAAAAATAAATAAATAAATAAATATAAAATTAAAACATCATAGGCTAAAAAATTATAAATTATTCAATAATTAAAAATTAAAAATCATTTTAGATTTTTTTAGTCATATATTAATAAAATATTTTTAAATGTTTTATTAATTTTTATTTATTTTAATATTTTCTTAAATTCGTATTTTTTTAAATTGAGACTAGTACAGAGAAAAAAATTGCCCGGAAGCCTAATTATAATTGTTATTTTAAAATTTTTTCTATAGGACGAAGGGAGGAGAAATTTCCCTAATAAGTATTGAATCTACATCCTGAGGGAGAGGAGATATAATTATAATTATAATTATTAAACTTTAATGGTAAATTACAGTGTTATTAACTGCTCCGACACAAATAGTTATAACTTTAATAGATTTCAATAAACTACAATAGAAGTCAATATGCTTTAATAGAATCTAATAACATAATCTAACGGTCTAAGTGAAAAAAAAGAGAGATAATTTTCATATTAGAAGACGTGGGTTTCAAACAGTTTTGTTTGCAAGGCGTGTACACAAAAGTATAAACAAACATTATATTGTAATCATATAAAGACTAATAAAAATAGAATCTAATAACACAATTAATTTAATCAAATAATAATTATTAAACTTGGGTAATGATTACTAACCTCATCTATGCTTAATTAATCACAATAATATTTTTTTATATGCTTAATTAATCACAATAATAATTTCCCTACCCCTCTTCCTTTCTTTTTATGTTATTATGGTGAGAATGAAATGCAGAGACAAAAGATCATATCTTTGTGAAGTATACCTTTTATATGGGAGAGAAGAGGGCATTAAAACCCTAAAACCCTAGAGATTTTACTGCACAACAACCATCACATTAGACCATTTATATTAAGATCAATACATAAATTATATAGGCCACTAATGTATATTATGTTAACAGTAAACTACACTGGGATTCACTAAATTTTAGAGCACTTGCACTTTGATCACTCGAATCAAAAAACTTTTGTTACACTTACTAAGTTTTTATTTCCTTTTTATTACAGTCCCTAAAACATTTAATAGATTTCATTATGGCCATTGTCATTATAAAATGATGACATGGCGCGTTTAAGTTTTCTTCCTCAGAAAGAGCCTTAATTTTTTAAATTTACAACCCCATTGATGAACAGAGAGGTCATCGGTCAATCCTAACAATGGGAAGGATATGTTTGGCCCGATGATTAATATAGCTTAGTTTCAAGCTGATCCGTTGGGTTAACAATGGCATATTTAAAAGTTGTAATTTTTAGTTTCGGTTGAGATTTTTATTTCCGATTTACCACTATTAACTGTCAGATTAACTTTAAACCAAAATATGTTAATCTTCTGGCAAAATGGATATTTTTACCGTTAGAATTAATTGGCGATCGTTCTGTTCATCATAATTATGGCCTTGGAGATGGTTTAAATTTGGAAAATTAGGGTTCATTTCGGAAGAAGATTTTAACGTGTCACATCAGCATTTACTAACGTAAGCTAACGACAGTGACTATAATAAAAGTGAATTAAAAATTTAGTGAATGTAATAAAAGCTTTTCAATCTCAGTGACCAGAGTGAAAGCGTCCTAAAAATTCAACGACTATCAATATAGTTTACCCTTGTATTAAAATAATTAAGCAGTTGATTCAATTCTTGATAACCAATTATTTTATATTTTTTTCTTCCAGATATAAAAAAATCTAGTGGTAGACTAGTGCCCTTAAAATTCTTGCCCTTTTTTGAAGGTAGCTTAAAACTTAAAAGTGGCAACCGAATTTAAGGGGTGAGAGACACCATTGTCGTGAAAATGGGGGCATTTGTCATTTGTCCAAAATGAGTCGAGTCTTTCTATCGTTTCTAAAGGCTACGTATCTAATGGCAGAGAAGGGGTCAGTTTAAGGTACAACAATCTAATTTAAGGGTAAAAGATGATAAATTTTGAAATTTGTATAAAATGTTTACTACGTAACCTAAAATGTTATATTTTTAGATAATATTTTAGTTTGATGGTTTTTTTATGATTTTTGACAAATTTTAAAACTTCATAAAATCACAAGTCAAATTTTGAAATTTGTTGAAAAACTAACCTAAAATATTATAAAAAATATAATATTTTACGTTGTGTGATAACATTTTATATAAATTTTAAAATTTATTGTTTTTAACTTAAATTAAGTTAATGTAGCGTAGACTTGTCTAAAAGTAACGACATGGAATGTTCCTACAAATGTAAAGGAGACTTGGCTCTGTCCAGCGAATCAACAAATTAACTTCAATGGTCCCCACGACATCACCAACCACGATCAATTTCCGGGAAGAACTGAGGTGTAAAGTGTTTTCGTAACCTAATTTCAATATACTTGTGCTTTCACTAAAATATCAACACAAAAAATAAACGATCGAAACTTAATATTCCTTTAGCCTTGGGTCCTGTAATTAAATACCAATTTAGTATTAAAGTGTTAGTGAAGTATTAACATTACCTCAATTCTGAGTCCGTTAATTGACGTAATGGTTAATAATACTTATATTGTTTCAAGTAAATTCGAATTTAAATATTTACTTTCAGAATAAAAAATTATACTTAAGGATTCAATAAGTCTTTAAACTTTTGCAAAAAAATCAATTAAGCCCTTAAATTTTTCTGTACTCAATTAAACCCTCAAACTCAAAAAAATAAATTAATTTGGCCCTTTGACCAACCTTGATCGTTAACTTTAACGGTTTTTTGAATTTTTTGACATATATCACAACATGATAATGCCACTTGTTATTTCTAGGAATTTTAAAATTTTAAAATTTTAAAAATATATAAAAACATTAAAAAATTTAAAAATTTTAAAAATTCTGAAAATTATAAAAAAATATTTTAAAATTATAAAAAACATTTTTTAATTTTGAAATTTATTTAAAAATAATAAGTAATATTTTTTTCAAAATATTAACATATTTTAACAAAATAAAAATTATAAACTATTATAAACTATTATTATACAATTATAAAAAAATTCAAAATAAATAAAATTTAGTTTTAAATCTATTTTAAATATCAAAATATATTTTATTGTTTTTATTTTTTTCAAATTATTTTTATACTTGTATAATAATATTTAATTTTTTTATCTTTTATAAAATATTTTAATATTTTGAAAATTATTATTTTTAAATAAATTTCCAAATTTATTTTTTATATATTTTAAAATGCTTTTTATAATTTTCCAGAATTTAAAAAATTAGTTTTTTTCTTCATTTTTAGATATTTTTAAAAAATTAAAATTTAAAAATTCTTAGAAATGACAAATGACATTATCCTATTGCGACACGTGTCAAAAGAAAATTTTCAAAAAAATAAACCGTTAAAGTTACGGTCAACGTTGATCAAAGGGCCAAATTAGTTTTTTTTTTCTTGAGTTTGAGTGCTCAATTGAGTGTAAAAAAGTTTAGGGGCTTAATTATTTTTTTTATAAAAGTTTAAGGGCTTATTGAACCCTTAAGCCAAAAAATTATCTACTTAACAAAAAAAAATCTCAAATCTTAATTAATTTTATTTTTGTGCAGTTTATGGGGTGTAATTGAGCTAAAGCCAAGTCTGAACAGTGGGATGTTTTAGTTCAAGCTAGATTCAAAACAAGAACGGATCTTGACGATTCAGCTTGAGAGTGTCTATTTAAAATTTTTAAAAAAATTAGATATCTAATCTAAATTTTTCAAAAATTTTGAGATTTATAAATATTTTAAAAAATTTAGGGGACTTAATCAGAAATATTCAATATTTTTGTAATATAATAACAATTTTTAAAACTTTTGAAGTGGACAAATTAAAATTTTTAAAATTTTCTAAGGACTAAAAATTAATTTCCCAACTTTTGGGGAGCCAAGACCCCAGGGCTCTTGAAAGGGTCCGCCCCTGATTCGAAACTCGGGCTTGATACTTGGCTCAAGTTAGATCGAAAATTAATGTTCAAGTGCAAACTTTGCTCGAGTCATAAGAATATCTTTAAAAATTGAAAATCTCGATTAGACTGACGATTCGGATATTATGTTAATCAAATTCGGTTCAACCGATAACTAGAGTTGTTCGAGCTCAAACTCTACTCGAAAATGATCGGATCAAATTCAAAATTTTTAAGTCGAATTCGAATAGCTTACGCTTTGCAAGTTCATATATTACAAGAAATTGAGACAAATGATCAAGCCAATAAACACAAAAATGAGAAAGATAACCAATTTTTTTTGGGTTATGAACAAAAGCAGAAACTAAAAAAAACTTTTAATTTAATCCTTATTTGAAACCTAGGTTAAATATTCTCAAACTTGTAACCAGGAAGGCCCTAATCTCTGTTTTACTTGATTGAATTCCAAAAGCCATCAAGATTCCAGAAGAATTCATCACAGCCAACTACCATTGCTGATGAGTTGCTGTTTTCCCCAGTTTGAGATGGTTTCCCATCATCTTCTGCCGCCATTTGAGGGCTCTGATAATCAGAAGCTGCTGCCGCAGATGGCTCAGCTATCTGCACTCCTCCTGCCGATGGTCGTCTGTCGAATGACCCTCAAGCATTTTGATTTCTTGTATACCCGGCACAAGCTGAATTTATGCCTTAACTGCACAAGAAAGAAAAGAAAAATGAAGATTACGCTCTTCTTTTTTATTTTTACTTGAAAAAAACAGAAGCGGCTTATTTTTGTTACAGTTAGATGAAGCTGCTTTGTATTCATTCATTTTCCACTCGGTTTTGGTTCCGTTGGGAGCTCTTTCATTGTAGAAAACCATGCTTCTTTTAACGCCAATGGGACGATTGTCGGACGAATAAACACAGCCAGCAGAGCCAGTTGCTTTCCAGTACCCGGTTGTTGTTAGGCGCTTTGGCCTTCCTCCCCGAGCCTCACTCTCTTGCCTTGGAACGAAGAAGAACCATTGCTCAGGGTCCTTATGGCCAAGGTAAAGTGAAAACTCTGCATCAATCAAATCAAATCATGCATGCATGGATATAAATATGAAAAAATCCTTTTTTTCTGGAAAAGAAGTAGAAAATTTTACGTGGAAGATCCCATGGATTGAAATCATAAATGTGGACAATGGGGATAACCCGATCCATAAGACGGTTCACATCCTCCTCCATTTCTAGCTTGTGATGAAGATAAAATGAGACCAACTCTTGTTCAGTCGGGTAGAACTGAAAACCAGGTGGCAATGGCATATCTTTCATTCTAACTGCTTAATATTTTCAAACCAAAGGTGGTGGGCTTTAGCAAATTATAATGGGATTTGTGGCTATTTAAAAGTATGAGAAGAGAGTTTGAGGATTGAGGATGGAAATTGTTAGGCAAATAAAAGATAACATTAATGGCGGGAGAAACGAGTGGAACGAGAAATATGGAAAAAGGGGATTTGCTTTCAAATTTCCACAGGCTTTACGGCTTTAGTCTACAACATAGAAATTAAGACACGCTAAATGAGTTTGATTTTCTTTACAAAGTTTAATATTTGAGTTGGGCGAAAAAAATTTCTCTCCCTTAACATTTATCCCTTATTAACTTCTCACGTAATTTTAGGAAAAAAACTTTGTATAAGAAATATGTTGAAACGATAATTTTATCCTTAAAAAGTTAAAGTTTATTTTGTTAAAAAGCTTAAAAGAAGATAAAAATAAAAATGTTCTTGGTAAAAATTGTAAGATGGTTCAAAAAGATAATTTAAATGAAATAATTTTAAAACATAAAGGGGCAAGTTTTTACCGCCAGTCTATAATTTCTAAATATTATTATATCGAACCATTTGGAAGGTACCGAGTAAAGAGTGGCTTCGTCTATGACAGATGGATTTGATCCCTTAGTAGCTCAGATGAACCATTTGGAAAATAAAATGGCATGTGATTTTCATTTTGGATATAGTTCAAAATTGGTCACTAAATTATCTCAAAATATTTATTTTAGTCAGTGGTCTTTCAAATGTAGACATTAAATTTTATATTTTGTTACAAAAGTGACGTGACATGTTAATATTAATGGAAAATGTCACATAAGACCCCTCAAATGTAACTAAAATTTTATTCTAGTAGTATTTATATATATATATATTTTAAAAATGTATATGAAAACTCATAGTTTATTTTTAATACTATAAAATTTATTTTATAAATTATAATTTTGTGAAATTTTTAAAATAAAATAAAATATATGATTATTAGGGGTGGGCAAAAAACCCGGTTACCCGGTCCCAGTCTCAGTCCCAGACCCGGTGGACTTTTACCCAGAACTGGTTCCGGTGGGACCAAGATTGGATCCTGATTTTCTAGACCCGGTACCCGGTGGGTACGCAATGAGACTGGGACTAGTGCCGGGTACCGAGTGGCGTTGAAGAGGTTGGAAATAATTGAAGGCACTCTTTTATTTCTCGTTATCAAACTGGTATTGCTTGCAATAGATAGAATTTTTTAGTTTATTCTTTCTCTTTATATATGAATATTATGAGTATGATTCGTTTTAAGGCTTCAATCTTCAAGCTTACATACTATGACTTTGTTATTTAATGTTATTATTGATGGCTGTAATTTTTTCTCCTGCTGTTCAAATTTTATTAATAATAAACCAATTGACCGGGTACCTGGTGCTGGGACCGACTCCTACTAGTACCGGGACCGGTTCTTGAAATTTGAGACCCGATTTGATTGGACCAGAAATGGTTTCAATTTTCAGGAACTATTGACTATTAAGACCGGGACCGGTTCTAATTGGCCGGATACCCAATCTTGCCCACCCCTAATGATTATGGTTCAAGAGGTTTTACCTTGCAGAGAATGAGTTCAGAGGGCTACAGTGTAAATTTTGATGCCTTTGGGAGGTGGAACATGTTTTCAAAACTAAAAATATTTTTCTCTAAAGAAGCACAGTAAGTTCAAAAATTATTTCAGTCATCAGGCGTCCGCCCTAACGTGTACTTTATTTTAAAATTTTCACAAAATTATGATTCTAAAAACAATTTTTTTCTAATATAGAAATAAAAACTTAAATTAGCTTCCGAATAAATAATAGTTGGAGGAGAATCATAAATTATTTCGCCAATAGATGCACTACGGTTCAAACGAGCAAGAGCATCCACGATTTTATTGTGTTTCTTCCTATATATCTAAAGTGAATCCCCTATCACCATCGAGCAAAAGCATGAATAGCTTCCACGACCATGTTACCTTGCAAGGGCATGGAGAATTTATAAACTAAGTTAATTTTTTTTTGAAATTTGTATTATTTTTTGAAATTATTACTTAAAAATATTTAGAAAAACATTTAAAAATAAAATTTTAGTTACAAATGAAATTTTTTTCTTTCACTAATTTTAACATGTCACCTTCGTAAAGACAACTAATAGCACATGCTAATTTTGTAACAAAATTTGAAGTTTAATGTCAATTTTATAATACTTGAAAGTTAGTGATCAAAATAAACATTTTGAGATACTTTGGTGATAATTTTAACTTCCATTTTTATGATGTATGGTAATGATATTTATTGTTAAATGGTTAATATATATTTTTTTGAATAAAAGTCAATAGTTTTATTAAAAAATCTAAAATTATAATAAGGGTTTACAACTATCATCATAAACAAAATAAATAATTTGAACATTTTCTTATAACATTGACACAAGAAATTAGCCGCTTTATATCATACAAGGACCATACATGGAAAAGGTTTAAATTCTAACAAAAAGAATCGAACGAAATATAAATACAAACAAATATGATTGCATCGACAAACGAGCCACAAAAGTTAATTAAGCTATTGAAAGGCCACCGAGAACTGCAAATCAGAGTCGAGCGTCGTGAGAAATTATTCAGGAACATAAATCGTGCATCCAATTTCAATCCGAGAGTTTAAAGCAGTGAAAATCAACATGATTACAAATAAGTGTCATCTTAATAAGTCGTGACATCGTTAAATCCAACCCTAAGAAAGTATAAAATAAAAAGCACAATTAAACTATCGAGAAAAAGGCAGAAAACATGCCAAAAGATAGAGATAAATGTGTCATAAAAATAAAGAAAAATATGCCACAAAGACAAAATTATTTTTGTTAAAAAAATCAATAGTCGGCTAAACCAAGTTTAGCTAAGTTGAAGAAGAAAAAAATTACGCAGTATACTTATATTGAGAGAAAATGGTCGTGGGCTTTAGGGTTTTCAAGACATACAAGTGTTTTTCTTCTTTTATGCACAAAGGAATATAATGGTTACTATATTTTGTACGTAAATGAAAGAATATATTTTATATGAAAGAATATATTTTATATGAAATTTATTCAACAATGATTATAGATAAAACGGTAAATATATTATCAAATATGAGTATCTTTGGCTAGGGGTGTTCAAACTTCGATTAAAACCGAATTAATCAAACCGAACTAAAATTTTTTCGGTTAATCGGTAGGTTAACGGTTAATGATTTTTTTCAAATTTTGATTATCGGTTAATTCGGATCGAAATCGGTTAATTAACCGGAATTTTTATATATTATATATTTTATATATTTCATATATTTATTTTTAGTCAATAAAATTTTAAAAATTTATAAAATAATCATTAAATTTTTTGATATATTATAAAATGATCATTAAACTTTATCAAATTAGCAAAAAAATGATTTATCAATAATTTATAACATGCAAGTTAATGACAATTTTGTAATAGTTCGATAAGTTTAATGGTTGTTTTATAATTTTTGAAAGTTCAGTGACCAAAAAGATCATTTTAAAATAGTTTAGTGACTATCTGTGTAATTTACCCAAAATTTTATAATAAATTTCGGTTGATTCGAAAATCGACCAAATTAACCGAACTTTTTTCGGTTCGGTTAAAATTTTTTGAAAAATTTCAGTTCAGTTAACGGTTAATAGGAAAAAATTTTGGTTAATGAAATTTTGGTAGTTTAGTTCGATCGGTTAACTGAACCGACCGATTGAACACCCCTATCTATGGCCTCTAGCAGGTGTGGAAGCTCTTAAGGACCCGTGGGGCCATGACCCCCAAATTTTTGGGAAACTCAAAATTTGCCCCTAAATTTTTTAAAAATTTTAATTTGAACCCCTAAAGACATTTAAAAATTCATATTAAGCTTTAAAATTTTGAATATTTTTAATTAAATTCTCTCTCAAAATTTTAAATTTTTTGTTAAATCTCTCAAAATTATTACAAATTTTAGTTAAACACTCAATTTTTTTAAAAAAATTTCGTTTAATCCTCCAAATTTTTAAAAGTTTAAATTGGCCCCCTCAAACTTTTACTCCAAGTTCCGCCCCTGGCCACTAGGCCAATTAGTAGATCTATTTAATTATTTGATTTAAATATTATATAAAATTATGAAAAGATAAAGGCTTGTTATAAAAATAAGTGCCCAAACTATAATTTTTTAACTTTAAGTGTCCACACTATTTTTTGGTAAAAATAGGTGTCTACGTTTTATTTCGTTAATTTTATGTGCCTAACCATTAACTACTGTTAAAAAATTTGTTAACCAATTGTGCCTAATTAAAATCTTTAATTAATTAATTTTTAATTTCTTTTAGAAAAACTTTTTTTTAAAAAATAAACTCAAACTTTAACAATTATTTTCAAAAAGGCCCAAAATTTTGAAAATTCTAATTAAAATCTTAAATCACTCATCGTTTGCTGTCGCCGTTGCTGGAATGAAATTCCCTCCTCTTGTTGCACGTTGTTCCTCGCCTTTTCGATCGCCGTTAGTCGCTCATCGTCTAAATGGAGGTTTTGTGTTTGGCGTTTGATTTGGTTGTCATTAGTGGATTTTCGATGACAGAGGGTTAGAGTAAACGGTCGTGTGGGTCTTCCGACGGGAGTGATGGCCGGCGACGTGACAATCGACGACGACAATGATTGAATTTTGGATTTGAGTTTTTGAGTGTTAGTCTTCGAATTTGGGGTTATTTATGAATTTTAGAAATTTTTAGGGTTTTTTAAATTAAATTAAATTAAAAATAAAATAAAAATTTACTTTTTCTAATTAACATTAGTTAACGGCTAGACACTTAAAATTAGTAAAATGAAACGATAAACACTTATTTTTATCAAAAAATAGTTTAGAGGCCTAAAATTAACGAGAGATATAATTTAGGCACTTGTTTGTATATTAAATAAAAGGCTTAAATATACATTTGCTACCTGAACTATACATTTTCTCCCAAGTTGGTACCTAAAGAATTTTTGCTCCCAAACTAGTACCTAAGCTATACACTTTCTCCCAAATTGGAACCTAAAGAATTTTTCTTCCCATTTTGGTACCTAAACTTTAATTCCATCCACTATTCTGATACTTTTATTAACATATTTAGTCCCAAAACTTATAGATTCTATCAATTTGGTCCTAATTCGAAATAATTCAATAAAGTTAACCATTTGTATTTAAAAATACCATCAATTTAGTCATTTTTTGCAATACTTTCAAATTAAACAAGCCTAACGGATCAAAACAACAATGAGATAACTGCATTTTACCATAAAATAACATCAAGTTACTATTAAAAAAATTTATACCAGGAAAGTGATATAAACATTTACAAGAGAAAAACAAACAATTTAAGAATATAACAAAGAGTAAATTAATAAAATTTTAAATATAAAGGGTTAAATTTATTGAATTATTTTGAATTAGGACCAAATTGATAGAATGTATAAGTTTTGGTATCAACTTGGGAGAAAATGCCTAGTTCAAGTACCAACTTTAGAGTAAAAATTCTTTAAGTACCAAATTGAGAGAATATGCTTAATTCAGGTACTAACTTGGGAGCAAAATTTCTTTGATACCAACTTGGGAGAAGGTGTATAGTTCGAGTACCAAATATATATTTAAGCCTAAATAAAATATCATCATAATAATATAGATTTAATATAAAATAAAATTATTTAATAATTTTTAATTGAGATGAATATAGTATCTGTTTATATTTTTTTAGTCTCGGATGAATAACATTCTTTTTTTTACTAAGACACGTGTTGGATTCAATCAATTATTATATATTTAAAAGAAAAAAATAAGAGTTTAATCGTGTGTATATATATATATATATGGTTCGAATCAGTAGCATATACATTTACCTAAGTTATCAACCTGTGGAGCCACGCGTCGACTTTTAAAAATAGAAGCAGCGAGAAGCTACTATACATACAGCGGCACCAGATCTCTCCTACTCAATCGAAATCCATATTGGAGCTATTCTCCGCGATCACTCTCTCTGCCCAGAACAGAGCCACACCAGTGGAGAAGGAAAATCCCTAGTATTCAGGCAAGTGATCCAGCAGCGTTTTAATCTTTTTTTTCCTTTTGAATTTTATGATTTTATTTCAAATTACTTGCAATTTGTCGTCAATTTCCTCTGATTTTTCATCCACTGTAAACAAAGCTACATCACATCCACCATTGTGTTTTATTTTAATTTTTTGTTAAATAATTTATTTGAATTGATTTATTTTCATAATTAAAACTTTTTTTTTTCTGAATTTTCACTTGACCTGAATGGTTCCACTTGCGTTTTGTCTGATTAAAATTGTTCAGTCCCCGGAAATCTTTTTTTCCCTTTTTACAAAACTGTGAATATTTAACTGATTATAACATGAAGCTAAATTAGTCAGATTCGATCTGTTAATGGTGATTCGTCAGATTTGATCAAATATTGAAAAAACAATTAGATTTCTGTTGTGTATTTGTAGATACAATGTAAGGGAGTTTGATTTTAAATTTATTATTACTTTTTGGTAAAATTTTGTAGGGGCTTTAATTTGTAGAATTTGAAGTATTTTTTAGAGCACCAATGGACCGTGCTGAACTAACCACTGAACAGGTTGGTGATCTGATCACTTCATTTGCTTTATTAGTTATAATTTTACATTAAACTAAGTATTAATTTTGTTTCAAGTTCTGGTACTGGAATTCGAGAACTTTAGGGATCTTTTGGCCGTTTCTTTTATTATTTTCTTGCGAGCATTATGTAGAAAGTGCAGTTGAATATAGAAACAAACCATAGATTTGAAGAATTAGACTTTCCAGTTGTGAAACTTTTCTTTGCCAGAATTAGCATTAAAGTTTCAATTCTCTGGTAGATTTGACTTACTTTCGTGGGTGCTTCTTTTCTATTTTCTGTTATTGAATGCTTTAGTTTTGAAACCCTGAAAAGCATGGAGCTTCTAAAAAATATGTTAGGCAATCTCTTATGAACTGCTTTAGTGGGTGCACAGGTTTTAGGATTCTTTTAAATGCTTCGAATTGTTTGTTTGTTCACTTCATTGTGGGTACTGAACCACATTCTTGTTTCTTTCTTAATCAACCTTTAGAATTTCCCTTATCTTAATTTGTTAAACATTTATCCTGAGTTATGGTGTTCCTGTGTTTTGTGGTTCAAAGAATTTAAGTTGTTTTATCTTTTTAACCGATTCAAAGACATAGTTAATTATGAATGGTTTCTTGTCACTGATGTTTATATTTTGATTTGTCTTTTTACTTTTTAAAGGTTCTGAAGAGGGATATCCCATGGGAAACATACATGACAACTAAGCTGATTTCAGGAACAGGCCTTCAGCTGTTAAGGCGTTATGATAATAGAGCTGAAAGTGTCAGGGCACAGTTATTGGATGATGTAATGTTTTCTACCTCTTCTTAAATTATGCTCTGGGCATTATCTTGTGTATATGTTCTTTCTCCCCTTCCAATTAATTCAGTAGTTTTGTTAACTTCTCTTTCATCATAAACAGAATCTGGTTTTAAAAGCCTAACTGTAATTCCATGGGCATATCTAATCAAATTAAGGATAAAAAGAGATATTGATTGGTGAAATTGAATTTGACAGGACGGTCCTGCCTATGTTCAAGTGTTTGTTAGCATATTACGTGATATATTTAAGGAAGAAACAGTGGAATATGTTCTGGCTTTAATTGATGAAATGCATACAGGTATGTAAATAACATTTGTCTTGTGAGGATGCATTCAAACTAAAGTAAATTTACTTACCGCTATTTTCTACTGCAGCCAATCCAAAACGAGCCAGGTTATTTCATGACAAGTCTCTTGCAAATGAAGATGCTTATGAACCTTTCTTAAGTTAAGTTTTTGCTCAAAATTGTTTCCCTAGTTAATCTGTGGTTGGTTTATTTTATTTTATGTGTGAGTGGGTGGGTGGATAAGAAAGGTGGCTAAGTCTTTAATCTTTCGATGATCACTTGCCTGTATGTAGTGTCTGTTCGATGGTTGTTGTACAGTTGGAATCCCGTTCCTAAATGTTCTATTATAGTATTATAGATATTGCCTTCACTTCTTTGTTGCATTTTTGCTTTGACTCTAAATTGAATTGGTTCCTCGGTGCTCAACCTGCTTAGGATTCAAGCTGGCTTATATTGTTAGTGATAGCTTTGATTCTTTAGGATACTTGTTTTGACAAGAAGTAGGTCTTGGATCCTTGAACATGTAACAAATTTACCTTCTCTTGCCGGAGGTTGTCTGGTTTATTTTTATAGGGTTTAGCTCCATCTGCATGATGAGCTTGTACAAATATCTGGACTATTCATGCCTTGCACATAACTGACCTTTATTCGATTCTTTGTTGTAAGCTGTCTATGTATTGTAAATAAATAGTTGTAAGCTGTCTATCTATTGTAAACAAATGGTTGTAAGCTGTTTATCTACTGTAAATAAATAGTAAGTATAATGAGTGCATTTGAAATCATGTATGGAAATATACACGTGTGCAACTGGCCTCCCATCTAGATCTTTGGGAAATTAGGTGGTGATCTCAGTCAAAGGTTCAAGTTATCACATGATTAACAAACTTGGTATTTACGAGGAGCTTGTGCTACTTTTTTCTGCCTGCCAGTTGCAAGAGATTTTAGATGCAAATAACTTGTATCTTGAAGGTCACCGACCATATATAATTGGATTAGATATGGTTATTTCTTATGTGCTGTCTTTATCTTTATTCTACTCTTGGCTGTATTACCTTCCAGATTTAGAAGAGAGTCGTTTTTTGTTTAACTTATATTCATTCATGTACACTTGATTTCTTATCTTGTATATCTGAAGTAAAACTAACAAAGTAACAATCCACAATTTTACTACTTTCAGGTTGCTGTGGAAAGGTAACTGGTTCATACAAGAAAAGAGCTGTAAGATACTTTCCTTGATAGTAAGGTAAAGAATGTGTGGTCCATCTAAGGATCTAAGTAAATGTCTAAAGAAACTTTAGCATTTGTCATGATGTCTTACATGATTTATTTATTGACTTTACATTCTTTCTTTTTATTTGTAGTGCCAGGCCAAAGACCCAGGTTGGTGTTGTTGCAAATGGAGAATCCTCAAATTCAAAGGCAAAGGTCACGACCATTGATGATGTACTAAAAGGATTGGTTGAATGGCTTTGCACACAGGTTAGTGTACTGCTTCGCGGTCTGTTTTTTATTGTTCGCGAAGCACTGCATATTTATGACAGCTGAACGAAGTTGACTGCCTTGGGAGGTTTTGACTAGGTTTCCCTATAATTTTACATGCCTTCTGAATACTATTTATTTCTGTCCACATAGATGATGGTTGTCCTTCCTGACTCCCAATATCTTTTGCAGCTGAAGAAGCCTTCCCATCCTAGCCGTGGTATTCCAACTGCTATTAATTGTCTTGCAGCATTGCTGAAGGAACCTGTTGTCAGATCTTCCTTTGTTCAAGCAGACGGAGTGAAGTTGTTGATTCCTTTAATTTGTCCGGCATCCACCCAGCAATCCATCCAGGTATCTTTTCCCTCTTTTTTTTTCTTTCATATTTTAAGTTGGTCTGGTTTTAAAAATAAGAAACTTTTATTTTTCAAAAAAAAAAATAAGAAACTTTTCCTTGCAAGCCATTTGAATGGCCAAATTCTGAAATTGGCAACTAATCTTTGTAACAGCTTCTTTATGAAGCATGTCTTTGTGTGTGGCTTTTATCCTACTATGATCCGGCGATCGAGTACTTGGCAACCTCTAGGGCTCTACCCCGACTGGTTGATGTTGTTAGGAGCTCCACGAAGGAGAAGGTGAGGTCTTATTTGTTATGGTATTGAATCCATTTGAAGTTTTTCCAAGTTCTAGCAGGAAATGTCTATGTTTCTGGAATGAAGTGTATGTATATGCAGTTATACTATGATATGGTATATGAGCGGGCTTCTATTCTTTTCCTAGAATAACTGTTTTTACCCTTTTACTTTTTCTACAGCTTTGAATTTTGTATTATATCGGGGGATAAGATGCATGTCTTCATGTCCATGCTGATTAATCTTTGTGTCGTTGACTGGTTATGTTGCTTTAATCATCTTGAATATATATAGAGGTGGCAAACGGGTCATTTGGTTCGGTTTCGGTTCAGGTCATTTCGGTTCGGACTGCATTCGGTTTAGTTCAGTTCGGGTCTGGTTCGGTTTTAGTTCGGGTCTATGGTGATTTCTGTTCGGGTATCGGGTCAGGACGTCGAGTCGGTTGATTTTCGGTTCGGTTGACTTTCAGTTCGGTTGATTTCGGGTCGGTTATTTTCGGATCGGTTGATTTCGGGTCGGGTCAATATCGGGCTAATAGGAGATCAATCGGTTTTAGTCGGGTTTTTAGGCCGAGTTATATTTTTCCACCCTATATATGACTTTATATAGCATGTATATTTGACTTTTTGGTAAGTTGTACGACAGTTCACATCTCATCTTTATTTATTTTAATATATTTTCTTAATTTTGGGTTGCCTTCGGTTCGGTTGCTTTCTGTTCGGGTCAATTTTCGGTTTAACTGAACTTCGATTCGGTTCGGTTTATTTCGGGTTTCGGATCAAATTCGGTCCATCGTGTTCAGGTCAATTTCGGGTCTCGGTTCGGGTAAATCGGTTCGGTTCTCGGGTCAAGTTTGCCAGGTCTAAACACATATGCTAGATTTGTACAAAATTGTTTATCTGGATATCAACAATGGTTGTCAGGTTGTCAGGGTGGTTGTATTGACCTTTAGGAACTTGTCCAAAGGCACATTTGGTGCTCAGATGGTTGACCTCGGACTGCCACAAATTGTTCAGAGTTTAAAAGCTCAAGCATGGAGTGATGAGGTAATAGAATGGAGGGTTTAATACTCTTATTCGGCTATGTACTTCTCGTGTTGAACTTTGTTTATTCGAATTGAATATTCAGATCTTGTGCAGCTGCACTGAATTTTATGTGCTCTTTAATACCAATGCTTGCTTGTTGAATTGATTTGGGTATCTCATAGGATCTGTTGGAGGCTCTCAATCAACTCGAAGGTGGGCTGAAAGATAATATTAAGAAATTGAGTTCCTTCGATAAATATAAGCAGGAAGTTCTTCTTGGTCATCTTGATTGGTCACCCATGCATAAAGATCCACTGTTTTGGCGTGATAACGTTACATGCTTTGAAGAGAATGATTTCCAGGTATATGTTCGTTTTCCTCTCATCTGAAAAGGGTTCAAATTTGAGAAAGCTAATTTGTCCAATTGGTCTTGGCCAAAAGAAAAAATTTCCAATTGGTACCCAAGTATTTTTAACCTTTTATGTACGGAATCCCAACCATCCGCTTCCATGCATGTGAACTGCTAATATGCGTAGGAATTTGGTCTTTTGGTAAGACTATTACTCTTAGAAGGTAAATACTTCCTTGGAACATTAATGAAGTTGATTGGTCAATGTGAAACTGTCAGATGATTGTTTGCGGTTTGATAGCAACATTCATGTATGAGTGTTGATCTATAAAGTTTTGGGGCATATTGTCTGAATTCTGATATTCTTAAAATCTCAGCAAGTTATGGCAGTTCATTGATTCTTGCTAAGTTTGTCCTTGCATAAAATTATCATCATAGCAATTTGAACACGTCTGCACAGTCTGTAATAAGCATACTGAATGGTTTTGTATATCCAAGTAGATAAACTGTGTGGTAATAAGTTAACATTTGCTTTTCCAGATTCTTAGGGTCCTACTCACAATCATGGACTCCTCCACCGACCCAAGAGCTCTGGCCGTTGCTTGCTTTGATCTTTCACAGTTCATTCAGAATCATCCTGCCGGTAGGGTGATAGTGAATGACCTCAAGGCCAAGGAACGAGTGATGAAGCTGATGAACCACGAAAGCGTGGAGGTTACCAAGAACGCCTTACTCTGCATCCAGAGGCTTTTCCTGGGTGCCAAATACGCCAGCTTTTTGCAGGTATAGTTTCATGTTATCGGGTGTACGGCAATGTCTCATTCTAGTATGGGAATTAGTACAGCCAGTGAGGATGTCATAAGTAAATTTGGCTTGGGCTGCTTTATTTTCAGTTTGAGTAAATTATGTGTTGGGGTTGCTCTTCTTCCGGATATTTGATAATGTGAGTTTCCCTTTTGTCGAAAAGTTGAAAACATTATTTATTAGATTCTGAGATGTGGAATAGAATACACTTTTATTTTAGTTTTATTTATTGCCAATAAATAAAATTTATTTGAAGAACTTATGTTATGCATTCCAACCATTTCCAAACCCAGTTGTTCTCTTTGTTAGTATCAACAGTTTTTGCAAACTTTATATAGAAAACCCGAATTGTGGTAAAGATGAGGAGAGAGATTTTTCTGAACAAGTTTCTATATTAATTTCCACCTCTCACTATCTTTAACAAGTTTCTGCTCCTGCTCCTCCAATAATGTATTGGAGCTCCCCAGAAATTCAAATAGTGGTTTGTTACCGTAATAGATGTCGTTATATGGGGTTGCAATGCTGTTCGAAATTGTTATGTCGTTATATGGGGTAGTAATAGTATATGAAATTGTTATTGCGAAAAATAACGACTCATAATAACCACCACAACAACAGTTATGTCTACAACCGCGATAAATAATGTGACCGAAAATGCGGTCACATCCCGAATTTAGTCTTTAGTAGCAGAGGAACCCTTTTGCGTTCATTAACAATTTCTTCTCCAATTCCCACAAGGTTTGGCTGTTGCCTCTCTTCCTCTTTCTTAAAAGAAAATTTGAGAAACGAAGGTAAATATTTGTCATAAGAGCTTCCAAATGGTGCTGAAACATACACCCAGAGTTTCAACTCATTGAAATTCAAGTGCGCCTAATCAAATTAATCTAATTACCTAATCTATGATATTTACATTCTCAATTAATCTAATTACTTAATTTATAAGGTTTGTTGTCAATTTACATAATCTATTTTAATTATTTCTTCTAATTTGCTCTCTCAAGATGGAGTTCAAATGGAGAGTTTAATTTTAGTCGTCATAAGTTGAAAGCGAGTTCGTAAAAAAAGTTTAGTCAAAGCATCGGCGATTTGATCTTCTAAGGGCACATAAGACTTCACTTTGTACTCAATTTCGAATAAAATGATAATCTATTGCAACATGCTTCATTCTTAAATGGAAGGCATGATTAGAACAAATATGAATTGCACAAACATTATCACAATAGATAACCAAAGCAGCAGGAATAAAATTGTCAAGCTTGATCTGAAGTGAACAAATTCAACATAACTCAACAAATGTAGATACAATAACACGATATTTAACTTTAGTGTTTAGTAAAGGAGCCCGTAACCGTGCGTTGTTTCCTAAATGACTAAAATATCGAATTGCGACCAAGATAAACAATATAAACACTTGTAGAGGTGCAGTCATCCTTATAACCCTCCCAATCAGCATCAGAGGAGGCATCATACTCCTCAAACCTGCTAACACCATACTAACTTGCTCATGTTTAGCGACTAAGCAGATCACATATCAACTTTATTTTGACTAAATACTCATTAATAGACAGAGCACATTTCTTCTGGTAATGTAGACTATAATGAAGGGAATGAATTTTTGCACTAGAGATTGTAACAATCAATAGTTCAAACTCGGTTAACCGATAGCTTGAATTCTATGGTTGTATAGGAATTGCATTGTGAACCACATCATTATATCTCTTCAAACTTTTAACAGCTAACTGAATCAAAATTATTTTGAAAATAATTAATCGAATTGAACTAAATTTGGTTAATTCGGCCGGTTTTTAAATTAACCGAAATTTTTGTAATAATTTTTTTAGTTTTGATTCAAAATAACAATTTAAGTAAAAGTAAATTAAAAATGTATTTTTTGTTAGATATTTTTTATTTTAAGATTCTATTTTTCTCTCATTTGAATTTGACTTAAAATTGAGATTGAAATATAAATAGTGAGTTTTAAATATTATGGATCATTGTTGAAATTTGAGCTTGAAACTAAAAATATATTATTTATATATTAAAATTATGGTTAATTTGGTTAACTGATTTCGAATCGAATTAACTAATAACCGAATTTCGAAAAACTCTTTAACCATTAAACCATTAACTGACTAAACACTTAATTAACCGAGCTAAAATTCGGTTCAATCAATCAATTAATTCAATTTAACCGACCGTTTGAACATCCCTGACTAGATCAACAAATCTTAAAAACATATGAGAAAACAAAAGAGAGCAACAAGCGGATTACATGATAGCAATGACCGTATTAGCTCTATTTTTTTTGTTCAGCAAAAATTAATTTATTGGTAAGATAAAAAATACAACTATAACTTAAGTTGAATGTTTCATTAATAACTTCCGTAATCTTAAACCAAGACTTAATAAACTTATACTAACAAAATACAATGGAAGATTAGGAGAAAGAGGGACAACACTCTTTGAAAATATTATTAATCATAGTTGCAATATCTTCAATTGAAGACCAGCTCATTAACAAGCACCTAGCCAATTCATAATGTGTTATATTTTAATACAAAAGCTGCTTAAAAAAATTTACACAATCTTTCTATAAAATTTAAAACTTAAATTCCAAACCCTATCACTATAAAACTTAAACATTAAACCCTAAACTCTAAATTCTAACCATAAACCTTAAATTCTACACCCTACACACTAAACCTCTAAACCCTAAACCCAACCTAAAACCCTAAATCCTAAAATTGAAAGAATTGTATGTCAAAGTATTTTCCATTCATAATAATATCAGTACAAAAACCTTCGAAAGAGAAATAGCAAAATCTAAATACATTCGAACATTAGTAATGAGCAAGTCAACAAAACTTCTCAAAAGTCTCCTTCACCCGACCTTGCACCAACACAGTGAATTAATTATACAAGGTAATGTCCATCCTAAAGAAAGTTGATGTGCAGTGGATTACTGAGTATCGCCCTATTAGCCTGTGCAATGCTAAGCCGTTTTTTTAACATACATTGTATCATGTATATACTATTCATGATCCCTCTCCTCACTTATGAATAAGAAGATACCGAACGTTTAAGTATATTCAATCCTATATCTTTTTGTACATTATACCAACAACAATGTCAATCAAATAATATCCAATCTAGCTAAAATCGTTTCTTGTTTGTATTATTTTGGTGAATCAAAATTTATTTGTTTCAGATCGTTTGATTACCGATGCTATGTTAATTGTTTTTAAAGTTATTCAAGACTTAAGAAAGAAATTTTGGTGTCGTCGTAAAGAGATGTTCGTCAAATTTAACGTGTCTAAAAAATTAACATGACCAATACACATTATAAAATTTGACAAAATCAACATAAAAGAACCTAACTCGGGAAATGAAATTAACTCAGATTATGACATCCCAAATTAACATGATGTTTGTAGTTATACCTAAGCCATCATATACCCACTTTTTCTCTAGATGGATTGCTTGAAACATGGAGATTTTTTAACTAACAAAGCTTACATCCAATGTACCGTGTGATTTGGGCTAATCAAGTAATGATTAGATTTTGTCACTTACCTCATCATGACAATATTCAATTTGATCATCACATAATTATTGTTTTATCTTTGCAACCCACCACTTGGAATACATGCGGAAAGGTTGGCAAATTTTGGAGAATAATCATAGAAATTAATATTTGAAATATAAGGGATGTTGTGCTATATTTGAGGTATATAGTATTTTTTTTACAGTGTAGGGGTTTTCTATTTTTTAATATATTTTTTAAAATCTATCATGTACAAGAATAATTTAAGTTAAAAAATTATAAAAAACACCCAAGTGGTGTCTTCACCCTCATTGTTCATTTTACCGTAATATTCAAAATAAAACTCAAACACCCCATTTGTCTAAAACTAATTTCAAAGGGCAATATTCCCCAATTTCCCCAGAATTTCCGTTACTAACTAATGGATTTTCTACATTAGCAACACAAAAAGTATAGGATCATTGTTTTGGAATTACAACTCAAATTAAGAAATAAAAATACTGAATTTAACCGGTTATTTTAATAAATGTTATGCTTTTTGTAAACTTGAAAAGTGTTTAATTTCATAATTTGTATTCCGATAGATCCTTAATTTTTAACTTGTACTCGAATAAACCACTTCAGATAAGGGCTTGTACAAACCAAAAGGATAAAAGCTGATTCGGGTGTGTAGTCACTAATTTTATTTGGGGGTCAACCCATCTCTTTTGTTTCTCTTAAAATGCATAATGTTTGGTACTATTATTATTGTCACTATTATTACCGTTAGTATCATTGCTACCATTGCTATTAATATTGTTACGTCATTATCATATTATAGAAAATCCCTAAAGACTATTCATATTAATACCATTTTTTAAATATAAATATTGTTATCGTTATATCTTTATTACCATCATTATTACTATTGGTATTATATTCTAAATTGAAAATCGAGAATAGTAAATTTAAAGTAAATAAGTCAAATATAAATAAATAAAAGCCCAAGTCCTTTTTATTCAAACAGTCCGATTACAATAGAAGATATAATAATAAAAAAATAATCAGCCCAATAAGGCCCTAAATACAGAAACTCTAATTATCTCTTCTTGCGCAGATGATCTTGGGTCGTTGGATCCAAGATGATAATCGGACTGTCGAGATCTGCGTAGAACATTCCAGAGAACTCCACGCGTTGCACGCGCGACCACTCAAAAACCCCCACGCGCACGTAGGATTCATGCACGGTTCATTAATTCTCCATTCACGCGTCTGACGCTTTATTTCTCACGCACGACGGTCGATCATCAGATCCCATCTCCACGTTGGCGGATCCGACGGCTTCCAGAGGTCATTGCTCTCCAAGCAGTTTCTCACTCTAGTCCCCTCCCTTTTTCAATCCGCCATGACGTTCTAGGGGACAAGCGCCGCCCGCCATCTGACCGCCCTCCTCCATAGCCAAACGTCACGGTTCATGGGCGAAGAGAAAAAACAAAGGCATTAGAGATAAAATCGACAACGAATAAAAAAGACATCAAAAAGCATTATCCCAGAGGCATCCAATAGGAGATTTTCCTTCTTATTTTAAGCAATGTAACACTCGGATATAAAAAGAAACCCAACAGACATGTAAAATTCATTCAGAATCTCAACCAGCAATAGAAAACAACCTTCTAAGGTACTTCTACTTTTAAAAACATGTATATAGAGATTAGGGCTTAGATATTACCTTCGCCATTGAAGCCTGCTTCTCATCCAATGATAAGCCTTGTAGTGTCCTCTAGTGCTACGAAAGGTGAATCGGCACGGGGAGAGGCGTTTCTTTTTGTCTTATTTTCGAAAGAGAGGGCTTTTCGTTTTGGTTTTTAAAGATGAGAGATATCTCCGTTGGTTTTTATTAAAACGGGGCTCATATCGGGGCTCAGGGGAAGGAGAGAAGTGTTTGGGCTTTGGTATTCAAGATCGCTGGTCGCCGGCGAACGGCGGTCGACGCGGCAGAGCACGGCTGAATTCTGGGTATTGTGGTGTTTTCTGGGTTTGGGGATGAACACCGAGGGCTGAGAGAGAATATGGGCTGAGGGATTATACCAAAATGTTATAAAACGTTGGTATATATACTCAGCCCCATTTTATTTTTGGTAAATTTGCTTTATGAGTCCCCCCGCCTTATTCTAATTGCACCTGAAGGGTCTCCGCATGGGTAAATAGCCCTTCTGGTCCCTCCGCCTGGCTAAATTATGGTATAAAAGCCATTTTGTCTTTTAAAATACCTATTTTGTCCTCATGTGTTATTAAAATAGCCCCCGAGGCCATTTTGCCTTTTATAATTGCTATCCGGGTCCCTATAACTTTTTACCAGTTTACAATCGCATCCCCATCTTTTCTTCTTTTTTCCCCTCTATTCAGTTTCTTTGCAATTTGGTCTGATTTCCAGTATTAAAACCCCTATTTAATCATGCATATTCAAGTTTAAATTCAACATTTAAATTTCTTTAATTTCAACATTATATTCTTGCCATGTATGATAATTGTATGATTGCGTGTGATTGTCCCTTTTTGTTACATGGTCGTTATATAATATGTGTTTAGATCTCTTTTATGTGAAGCACGGTTTTAATGTAGTTTTTTATATATAAGCCATGTAATATAATTTTTTTTTGAGAAAATGTACATTATACATGTATGTGTGTAATTCTATAGAATGTGATGTATATTCCCCATTAATACTTAATTTGTTTTTTAATATATGTTTTTAGCATAATGGGTTCCTTTTTATGGGCTTGGCTAGGTAGTTTTAGTTTGGGCTTAGATTAGGTTTGGGCTTAGATTAGGTTTGGGCATCTTGGTTTTAGGGCTTTTGGGTTGTTAAGGTAGTTTTAGATTAGATTACGAGTTAACTTGATTAATTTAGGTTGTGTGCTCGTCTAATAGGGGCACGATCCTTAAATTAATTAAGTTAATCCTAGGTAAGTATTAGAGCCATAATTAGCCTTAAGGTTTGAATCTATTTAACGAATTAAAATTTGCCTTTGGCTTATTGGGGTAAATGTTAGATTTATTAAAATTGTTTGAACATCCCTTAATTATCTTTTAAGATAAATTTGACATAGGAATTAGACTAACATTAAAGTTATAATTAATTACTTTGGCTTATTTTAAATAGTATTCTTGGCTAATTGGAATACTAGTTAAAAATTAATCAAATTAATTATCGCATCACAAGATAACCCATAATTCATCAGGGTTTTCTAGCTTTTTAGGTTTAATTAATTTAGGGTTGATATTAAATTCACTTAATTAAAAACTAGATCACTAATTAAAATTTTCATAATCTGGGCCTTGTAGGTTAGGGTTTTATGGGGCATCTTTGTGTGTTTAATTTTCAAGCCGTTTTGTGACATTCATATTTAATTGTCATTCATGTGACCTATTTATTTTAAATTAATTAATTTAAATAAAAAAAGAGGTGTTCATTAATTCCGTTATTTGTGTCGCAACAGTCCGAGCTTAAAGGATGTTGACCGAATATTTGAATTAATCCTTACCGACTCAAGGTAAAGTTAAAACTTGACAAAATTATTACATCATATTTTAATTGCTTGCATCATGCATAAAGGTGATGTGTGGGATTCGAACCATGAATTAACACGGCAGTCGGGCTTATTCGATGTTGGTTTAATCTATGGTCTGATGCATCGTCAATCTTATTGATTAAATGTCCAATTAATTTGAATCCACCCGTTTGATAAAGCTCGTTCAATTAAGGTTAATTTTCAATTAAGGTCACCATATTAGATTCCTTTCAAATTTTGACAATTTCCTTGGATTAAAAGCAACAAGTATTTTGGTACCGATTTTCGGGCGTGATGGGGGGTGCTGATCCTTCCCACACGTAACCAACTCCCGAACCCTTTCAAAATGAATCTTTGGTTTTATGTTGTCCGGCCTACCTTATCCAAGAGGCCAGCGGCGACTCCAAGTTTTTATCGATTTTCAAAAGAATAAAAATTTTCAAAAGAAATTTCTTTAAGCCATGATTACAAAGAAATGATTTTAGGGACTTTTGTCGCAACATCATGGTGACTCCACTAGGGACCTATTTTTGCTTTTACAAAATAAAAGAGAGTTAGGCCAAAAAAATATATGTTATTTTTAATTATGGAAAATTATCAAAATTTCAATCGATTCTACTGAGGCGGGCCCTTTCTTGAAAATGTAGCTACAATTGAACGGGCTTTGATAGTCGGTGGCCTTTGAATTAATTTTTCATTTAATTCCTAAGGAATCACCGACATGTGTTGCATCATTTCACCAAGCTCTGTACCCGAGCTCCGCCCCTTAAGTGGGAGTGAAACACCACATACCCACGTAAGTAGCCCTCCACGGGTCGGTAATTCACTTCCAGAATCTACGCCTTTTGACATGTGAGTAGCCTTCCACGTCACTAGGTTGTGCTTTCCCTCGAACCAAAACTAATTCGCAAGCTTGTAATGGGCCAGAATTGGGGTTCTTGTTGCATTAGTAGGTAATAAGATAGGTTCGGGTACCCCAATTAGAACCGAACCCATGTGCGAGAATCTAAGAAGCCCACACCGCTAGAGCCATGAAGATAACCTTAGTGAAATAGAAGTTATGTGGTTAGGTTTATCTCTCTATTTACATACTTATGCTCATTTCGTTTTGCATTTACTTGTTTCTTGTTATTCAATTTATTTACCATCACTTGACTAACGCTTCTTTCCTTTCTTTTTTCCCTTTATCTATTGTTTTGCATATTTAATCATGTTTTGAAGAGCATACTGAGTTAGAAATAGTTTGAAGTTAAAAACCGGATCAATGGGAGATTTAGTCCGCAGCAACGACAAAAAGAATTTTGATGTTCAGATATGGTCGAAAGGGGAACAACTACATGAGGGAGACAATATTACCACTGTATTCAGATCAACCATGTCAGCCACGACATTCATAAACACCTGGTTTAATGATCTATCTAATTTGAAGCTAGTTTGGAAGAGTTGGGACTTTGAAACAAAGAGCACTTTCAGGGAAAAGTATGGTGACATCGCGCATTTGCTAGAGGTTCTAGTTGACAAAGCACTATTGCAAGCCTTAGTGGGTTTCTGGAACTCTGCCTATAGCCGCTTCACAATCGGTAACTTCGATCTAACCCCAAAAATTGAGGAATATCGGGACCTTATAAATTGCAAAAGGATTGACATAGATTGGGTGTACTCGAAGCCAAGTAAGAACAAGGCTTTTCAGGCTAAGCTAAAGAAGTTCTCAGACACGTTGCTAATATGGGTCGAACAGCAGGTCACTACTTGGAACCATAGGGAGTACCTCAAATGGGAAGGGATTTTGATCTTAGCCTCTGTACATCCTGTGGGCTGAGTCCAGCGCAACCTCTTTGCATTGTTGATTTACGGATTGGTACTCTTTCCTTGAGCTTTGGGACTCATTGATCCATCAATGTTAGATCTTTTAACCATTTGAGTAGTGGGACTAACCCGATACCCGTAATCTTGTCTGAAACTTTTCAATCTTTGAGGTTCTATCTGGAGAACGGTGGAGGGCACTTTCGAGAATGCCCACAACTTTTAACTTTTTGGTTCTATAGCCACCTTTGGACCAATCCTAGTTTCTCCAAGCCCCTTTACGACGGCAAGTTCTATCCCATAAAAGAGTTTATCTGAAAGAAGGATTGGCCAACCCGAAGGCCTGAAGAGGTATGGCAAGATGTCTTCGGAAATTTAAAAGAGGAAGATGTAGTTTGGAGAGTACCGTGGTTATTGGCAAAGTACATTCTCTATAGATGTGGAGAGCATCCATGGGTACCCCTACTTGGCCTTTGAGGGCATACTGCATACGCGTCTCTGCTAGTTCTGCGGTAGTACAGTTCAAAACAGTTCGTGCCAGCCACCAAGGGTCTGAATGAGTTCAACGTGGATTATGCAAAGGAGAAGGGCTATAAGACGATGGTATACAATGCTTCTTCAGCGTGGAATAATGCAAGACGAGTTAGGATTGTAAATGCCCCGTACATGGTCACTCAGGAATACGGAGCATGGTGGTTTAATCGTGTTAACGACAACATCCCTCAATTGAGTTATGATAGAGGAAGATCTATGGAAGAGAGATTGTCCACATTTCCTACCAAAGCCGAGTTAACGAGGAAGCAACTGGAGGAGGAGCAAAAGAAGTACCTCAAGCTTGAAGAAAAGGCCCACCAAGAGAAATTTGACTACGAACTAGAGAAGACGCGGTTTGAAGGAATAATTAAGGGCTTGCAGAGGAAAAAGGATGAGTTGGAACTCGAGCTCAAATTGGAGAAAAAAGAGATTCAAAAACTTAAACGGTTAAACAGGGGTGCGAGAATCGCAGAAGTAGGGCCAAACGAGGGGTTAAAACTTCGACTTAAGGAAGAAAAAGCACGAGTTGAGAACTACAAGGGAATGTATTACGAGCACAAGGATCAAGTGCTCGCTTTGACCCTAGAAATGAAGAATCTGAAGACCTCCCACTCTAGGCAGATTGTGAAGGAACAACACCAAAATGAGGCCTTGAAAGATCAGGTGAAATGTTTGAAGAAGTCCCTTTTCAAGCACAAATGCTCAACTAGCAAGTTAAAAGCCAGCAACACAGAGAACCAAGTCCTAATGACACGCGTCGAAGAATTGGAAGTGGAGGTTCAATAGCTTAAAGATCATATGGCCAGCCTTAAGGGAGCAATTCAAGTGCACCCGACACCGAGTTTGGAGCAACTGTACTTAGCCGCATACACAATTTGGAGACAGGAGCAAGAGTTAGCGTGGTAGACCGCTCATATGACAGAGGTTGCTCAGAAGATACAATTTCTAGCATAAGATACCACCAAACTTCACGACTATATAGACGATAAGTCCGAAGAATGGGAAAAGATTGCGTGGATCCTAAGGGAGATTATCAACCTCGATACTACCTTAAAGCCATATGTGTAGTGGGGTTTTTTTAAGTTATTGTAACCAGACTACGTTCCCATTAATGCAAGTCGTTTAACGATGATATTCGAACTCAGTGTCGCCTCTGCATTAATGCATCATTTTAGAATGTTAATTACTATCGATTACTTAAAAGGGTTTTTATTTCAAAAAGATAGCATTTTGGTTCTTTGCATTACAATAATTCCACATCCCTACCGTACTCGCTTACGAACAAGGTGAATGGAAGAGGGTTTTGCCAAGTTGGAGGCCGACCTCAGAGGCCAGCTGGAACGAGCCCATCAAGAATTAAGGGATACCATCATCAAGTCCCAACAGGACATGATGAAGGAGATTTCCTAGCTGATAAAGTCTAATTTGAGAGGAAATAAGACCATCGAGAACCCAACTCAAGACTCGGGAGATCGCTCATATGCCCCGATTTTCAAGAACCCTCTCTTTACTATCCACCTAACCCTCCACAAGGAATGGCTTCATCTCATCAGGCCGGTGCCTCTGCCCTAGCTCAGCCATGCATAACAATCAGAAACGTTGAAAACGTTAGGGATAGCATCCCAGACTTCGATGAGTTGGAGAAATTTAACCAAGTAAAGGTAGAGTTCTCAAAATAGTTAGAGGACACCCGGAAGGACCTCGAAGAGAAATTTCGGGTAAAAGAGGATAGAGAATGGCACTACGGGCTAAATATGAGAGAACTCAGTTTAGTTCCGGATGTGGAAATTCCTTACAAATTCAAGACTCCGGACTTTAAGAAATTTGATGGAACAACTTGTCCCACTACCCATCTGACCATGTTTTGCCGAAAAATGGCAGGGTACATGGATAATAAAAAACTTTTAATCCATTGTTTCCAAGACAGTTTAGCAAGATCCGCTTCAAGATGGTATAATCAGCTCACTCGCGCTCAAATCAAGTCATGGAAAGATTTGGCTAAAGCTTTTAATGACTAGTACAAGTAGATAGCAGATATGGTCTCTAATCGTCTTCTGTTACAAGGAATGAAGCAGAGGCGTAATGAAAGCCTCCGGGAATACGTCCAACGATGGCACGATATAGCATCTCAAGTTCAATCACCATTTTATAAAAACAAAATCACACCGATGTTCGTAGACACGCTGAAGGGGACACTCTACGATCGATTGATCAGCAACCCCATTAGCAATTTCGTGAAAATGGTAATGACCGGCAAACGCATTGAGGCTGCTATCAAAAGTGTGAGAATTGATAGCAGGGAGTCGGTGCAAAAAAGATATAAAAAGAGGGACAACGAAGTAAACAACACCAGCACTTCTGAGGCTGTCAAGAACCTCATTATCTCCTAACCCCAAGCAACGGCAGGAAATGCTCGAGTCTTCAACAAGAGGGAAGAAAGGGTCCCTAAAAAAGAGAATGAGAACCGGTCTTTCACCCCTATACCAATGTCTTACAAAGAACTCTACTAACAGTTATATAAGGTAGCTCTAGTCTGACCTTATCATGTCACACCTTACAACCTCCTTACTCGACGTGGTACGATCCCAAGGTACACTATGAGTACCATGCTGACGCCCTTAGAAATTCAATCGAGAATTGCGTGGCCTTCAAGAAGTTTGTCCAGAATCTAATTCAGACCGAGGTTCTACAATTGGGGGAACCCAGCATGGCCAATAACCCCCTACCAAACCACGAGGGGAAAGGTGTAAATGTCATTGAAGAAGAATATGCTCAAAAAGCCAAGACAAGAGTGTTTGAGGTACGATCCCCGCTGAGGTAGGTCTTTCAGTAGTTATGTATGGCCCGTCTCATTGATTGAGGAATGGTGATCATGAAGAAGGGATGTCACCCGTACTACGAATACCATTAGTCAAGGGATCATGAGATTCAGGATTGCGAAGAGTTTCTCCAATTAGTTCAGCACATGATAAACAATAAAGAGATTGAGTTTTTTTGAGAAGGAATGGAAGAAAAGAGAATCTGAAGTATGCGCATCTGGAGATCAAAATGCCAAGTACAGTGCGAAGAGACCATTTGTCCTCTGCCTCTAGCTCGGCGAGGCAAGCATGCCAAAAGTAAAACCTAAGATTATAATTGCTACCCCGAAGTCTTTCCCTTTCAAGGATACGTAGATGGTCCCGTGTAATTACACTACAAGCTTTACGATTCCAGGTTCCTCTAGTTCGCCAAAAGAATATGAGATGTGAGTGGAAACAAAGCCTGGGGGCCTTGTGGAGCCAAACAATGAAGAAGTAAAAGATGTGGGGCTTCTCACAAGGAGTGGTCGGTGCTACGCTCTAGAGGACGAAAATGCACCAGAAGAGCAAGAAGGAAGAAACAAGGAAGTCAGGGGCAAACATGAGAAGATGTTTAGAAAGGATCCACTGTTAAAAATTAAAGAACCAGTTACGGAAGCCCAAGCCCAAGAATTCTTAAGATTTCTGAAACATAGTGAATATAAAATTGTAGAACAACTACGGAAGCAGCCGACCCGGATCTCGGTATTGGACCTTCTGCTAAGCTCAGAAAAGTACCGAGATGCATTACTGAAAGTCTTAAATCAGACTTTTATCCCAAATGATATCTAGATTGAGAAGTTAGGTCAGATCATCGGACATATCATCGCCGATAATTTCATTACTTTCAGCGATGACGAAATACCATGAGAGGGTAGGGGGTCCACCAAGGCTCTGAACATTACCACTCATTGCAAGGACTACATATTATTGCGAGTATTGATTGATAACGGTTATGCCTTGAATGTCATGCCATTGGCCACTCTATAGCGGTTACCAATTGATAGTTCACACATGAAGCCCTGTCACAACACAGTGCGCGTTTTTAACGGGACCCAACGAGATGTGGTCGAGAAAATAGAAGTACCTTTGCTAGTCGGTCCTACCGAATATATGGTTAACTTTGTGGTTATAGATATCTGGCCATCTTACAATTGCCTGCTAGAAAGGTCGTAGATACATTCTGCCAACGTTGTCCCGTCTTCACTACACCAGAAGTTAAAATTCGTTATCAAAGGGAAGTTGGTAACGAAGAGGCGATGGAATGCGCATTCAGGGCGTTGGAGTTTTGTCAATGCTACTTTCATCGTTGAGTGAAGTATGAGATATTGGTGATTTCTATACCACTAAAGACGTAGTATAGAGAAGAAAGTGTCGGTCCACAGGGACTAAGGAGTTTCTGATATACGGTTGTTCTGATTCTGACTGTTGCAAGGTAATTTAGTGAATGTGGGGTTTTGATTGAGAAAACTAGAGAATAAGTGTAAAATGACTGCGAGAATAAATGAGGTAAAAATAAATCGATTAAATTAATTAGCCTCAAGTTTTTGCTTCGCTTCAATTCAAAATGATCATCGAAAATAATTTTTACTCTGGATACATGCTAGTTACAGTCTACAAAGCCCAACCCTTGTAACTTGTTTTTCTCTCCAGTAAACTGATAATCTAAAATCAATTTTTAGATTTCAGTTTTATGGCTAGACTAACCACGACTATCGTCGTTAGAATAAAACGGTTTTAAACTTAGAAAAACCCGACTCGGACTATGTTGTCTCGATGAGAATCGAATTCGATCTCAATTCTCCTTAGCGAATCTGTCGCTAAGTGTGTTCATAGGAAGTTCAAACCACGACTATCGTCGATCCTTCCTCCCAACTGTAAATCTCAACAACAATCAAGTTAACGCTAGCTTTTTGAAATGAAAGCATAAAGATTTTTAATAGAAAGGCCGATTGTCGATCTAAGTTTCCAGAAAATCGAGAATGTAAAACGAGGATGTTGAGTGCTTTTTAATTCTCACAAGATGAATTGAAGCTTCTCTTTAAGCCCTTGGCTAATAGGAAAATTAGCTAAGCATGATTATGGTAAAAACCATGCTTAGCATTTAAAAGAAAATAAATAAAAATTAAAAGAACAACAATAAAAGAGAAGATAATTTTATAAAACTTCCAAAGTAAAAACAAACTAAGAATTGAGGGATGATTTTTCTAGCTTACCCCAATGGGGTATTTATAGTATTCTAAAAACCCTAAAATAACCATAAAATGATAAAAGATAAATCCTAAAAATATTTAAATTAAATACAAAAGATAATCCAAAGTTTAAATTTTAAATCCATTTGATAAGCTATCAAAGTGCGGCTGATAAGCTATCACCACTACTGACGTCATCTTCTAAAAGCGCTGACGTGGCGTCCAGTCAGCATTTTCATGCCCAGATTCATGACCACTAGCCCAGCCTTGACTCTAGAGAAAAATTTGCAGAATTTCCCTCTTTTAGCACAATTTCTATAATCCAATGTCCTGCACATAAAATAAGAGAAAACGCCCAAATTAGCAACATAAACCAAAAAACAAGGAGTAATTAATAACAAAATAATAACTATTTAAATCACTCATCAAATTCCCCCTCACTTATTCAATGCTTGTCCTCAAGCATTTCTCAATCAATGTATCAAAAACCTCAATTTGCCATCTTTATTTCATAAAATTTCCAAGTCTTTCAAGTAAATCAAAATCAAAGCAAATGGTGAAATCCAAGAGTAATCAAGCAAAGGCTTAACTAAAAGCGAGTATAAGCAAAGCATGACATTCCAATTGTCCGTTGCTCTCAAATAAGCAAGACTTAGTACCTCACAGTGGCTCACTCATTCCGTTCAAAGTGTTTCGAGTGAAAGAATCGCTCAAGCCAAACTAATCAAAACATTACCATAAGCTTGTAACTAAATCCAGTCTCCACTACCAAGTATGAACATGATGCAATAATCAAGAGGTCTTTAAAAGGGTTGTAATGGGGCTAAGGTTCAGGTAGGATAAAGGCCAAAAATCGGGTTTAAAAATTCAAGACAAAGAGAAAATTATTCCAAAGAATTATTCAAAGGGAAGTAAAAATGAAAGAAATAAAGACAATAAACCAAGCAATCAAAGCTTATTTACTCTTTCTTTTTTTTTCTCTTTCTCTCTTTTCTTTCGAACCCCCTTTTTTATACTTGAACCAAACTATTTTTTTACTGTTCGAACAGTTTATTCGAACTGTTCTACATTGTATTTTTCTGCATTGTTTGAACCAAACTGCATTGTTTTTTTCTTGTTTTTTTTTCAATCTCTCCATTTTCTCGTTTCGGAATAACCTTAACTTTTTTTTGAAAAAGAATGACAAAAATAGGGGAACACAACAAAATCAGTTCAGGTTAAAAATATGGTAAATCAAAGAAAAGGATAAGGCTCAAAATTGGTTATCTAAGGGGTAAATAAACAAAGGGTAGGTCATTTTTTGGGAAGAGAAAGAGGTTAAATCCTAATGCCTCTATCACACTAAAGCATCACATTCAATCGTGTAGTGTCGACAAGCATTATGCTACAAGTTCTAGAATGCTAAGAATTAGTCGGCACACTCAAGTAAACAAAGAGCAAGAATGTATGCTCATTAGGCTCAAAAACTCACATGAAAGGTTCAAATTGTACTAAGTCATGCTATCAATTCAACTAACAAATGCATGGAATGTCAATTAAAATTTTAAAGAAAAGCCAATTAGTCATGCCAAGTGCTATCATACAACCTAAATTCTAAAAAAAGCGAGATCGAAATTCAAAAGAAAAATAAAGAAACAAGGTGAAAAACGAGACATGCAACCATCAATTTCAACATATCAATTCAAGAAAAACCCAATTCCAATCAACCAAATAAGTAAGGTAAATTTGATGCAATTTCCACCCCATCACTTAAGTCATATTGTCCAATATGGAAAAGAAAGCATGGATAGGGAATATAAATACTCATCGTTTTAATGACGGCCACGACCACGGATAGGTGATGGCTCGGGTTCGACCGGAATAGAACACTGGTTCTTGTTTTTCATGTGCTGCAAAGGATGTCGATGGGTCAATTGGTACGACTGTTGGAGCAGGTTCGTGCGGAGGTGAGACCGGCGACTTTGTGGCGACGACCACGACGTTGTGCGAGTTGAGGTGGCTGCTCGGGTGTACTGATCATGGAGGGTGAAAAGGTAAAAGATTGTGAATTAAATGTTGGGTATGCGGCTGGTGGGGATAGAAAATAAATAAAAGGTTTGCTTTTGCTAGGGTTTATTAATCACGTGGGGTATAAAAAATAAAAAAATGATGGCTTATCATAAGTGGGATCCAGGGGATTTTTAAAATTTAAAAGGAAAAATATGAGCTTAAAAAAATAAAGATGAGATAAAGATACAACGGTAGAAGATTGAGAATGGGGTTAGGCTAAAATGCACGAAGAGATGGAGAAGTTTTGCTAATGTGCGCCTAGAGGTGGTGAAATGATGTTCTAACATGCACCCGTTTCAAAGTGGTTACTTCATTGTCGATTATTGCGTAGATTATTCGACTAAAACCACTGCTATTATTTTCATGAAAGTTTGATTCAAAATATTTGGGGTACCTGAAAATTCAAAATAAAACAAAATAAGACAAAAATAAAATAAAATAAAAAATGAATAGAAATAAAATAAAATGGGTTACCTCCCATTTAGCGCTTTATTTAACATCGTTTAGCTTGACGACTTGATTCAGACAACAAGTACCGAGAGAGATACTCCCTCCACTTCATACGTTTTTTCCATTGAAGAAATTTCTTACAAGAAATTCTACGATCATAAAGTTCCTTTATTTTATCCTTGTAGCTTCGAACTTTCTCATAGAATTTTCTTCGGATCTTTTTCAGCTTGTCCACATGTTCCAACGATGATTTTAACTTCAAATTTGGTATCTGCAAAAATCAAAGGTAAGAGTTTAGATTTAGAGGGAGTAAGGCTTGAATTAGAATTAATTGAATTTTTTTTCTCAAACTCCATGATTTCTTCTTCAAAGTTTTCCAATTCCCTGCACAAATCATCAATTGAGTTAGGCTCGAGAAACTCTTCAATGACAGGTTCAATAACATTAATAAAGTTAATACTAGCAACATTATCAGGATATTACATTGCTTTATAAACGTCAAACTTAACAACCTCACTGTCGAACTCCATTGTAAGAATTTCACTTCTTACATCAATTTTAGTATTTGCAGTGCTCAAGACGGGGCAACCAAGAAGGATATCAGATGAAGAGTTGGTTCGGTCATTTTCCATGTTGATGACATAGAAATTTGCCAAAAAAATTAAGTCATTTAACTTAACCAGTACGTTCTAAGGAGTCTTTCAGGGTAAATAATGGATCTATCGACGAGTTGGATTGTCACTCTTGTATCCTTCAAAGGCTCTGCACTAAGTGAACTGTAAAAAGAAAGCAGCATAACATTTATGGAAGCACCTAAATCACACATAACACGTTTAATTTTTACTTTACCAATTTTATAGGGGATGACAAACGTACCTTGGTCTTTTATCTTAGGTGGAAGCCTACATTGGAAAATAGCTGATACGTTTTCACCTAAGTTTACCTTCTCATTACCGGTAAGCCTTCGTTTGTTTGTGCAAAGGTCCTTCAAGAATCTTGTATACCGTGGAACTTTTTTAATCACATCGAGGAAATGTATGTTTACCTCTACCTTACGGAACACATCAAGAATTTCTTGTTCCTCGACTTGCTTATCATGCTTTACCAACCTCGAAGAAAAGGGAGGTGGCGTGGCATAGGGAGATGGCGTAGGAAGAATTTGCGATTCATCATTATTCTTCTTATGGGATTTCGATTAATCTTTTTTCTGGGATTCTGCGGCAACATCCTCAAGGACTGGCGGTGTGACAACAGTACCACTCCGTAAGGTGATTGCACTAACATTTTCTCGTGGGTTCGCCTCTGTTTGTGATGACAACTTCCCTCTGGATTCTAAACAACTTACGACCTGAGCCAGTTGACTCATTTGCTTGTCAATTGCTTGAAAATGTGCTTCGGTCTTTAGTTGAAATTTTTCTTGGGATAATGCCAGCCTTTCAACAACCGACTCCAATGATGGTTTTTGCAGTTGATATTGCTGTGGTGCAGTTAGTTGATAAGCTTGATTTGGTCTCTGATTTTGCGCATAACTGAAGTTCAGATGGTCTTTCAATCCCGTGTTGTACGTATTAGTGTTGGGGTTGTATTGTCTCTGGGAGGTCTGGGAAAATTACCCATGGCATTTACTTGCGTAACATCCTCCTCTTGTATCATCGGGCAGCAATCCGTTGGATGTTCTGGACTCGTGCATATCCCGCAAAGTCTAGTCGCGACTTTTTTATCTGCAACAAGGGATTGGACAATTTCAGCCAATTTATTAATTTTATGTTCTAATGAAATGTTACTTACCTCGTGAACTCGCCGAGAGGGTTTACTAAAAGGGCGAAATTACTGGAGTTAGCGGCCATCATAGAGATTAAAGTTCTTGCCGCTGTTGGGGTCATGTTCACCAGTGCCCCTCCACTTGCTGTATCAATCATCTTTATTTCCATCAGAGATAGGCCTTCGTAAAAATATTGAAGAAGTGTTTGTTCCGATAGCTCATATTGTGGCCAATTTGCTCACAACTTCTTGAATCGTTCCCAATAGTCGTATAACGACTCGGTATCCTTTTGTCTGATACTCAAGATGCTCCGCCTTAGTTCGCTCGCCTTGGCCGCAAGGAAGAACCTGTCAAGAAAAAGTTGAGCCATGTCAGTCCAAGTTGTAACCGAGTCAGAAGGTAAGTCAAATAACCAATCTTTGGCAATATTAGCTAAAGAAAAAGGAAAAGCACTAAATTTTATTTGGTGTTCAGATACTCCCTATGGTTTTATGATCAAACAAACCATGTAGAATTCCTTAAGGTGTTTGTGAGGATTTTCACTAGGCAAACCATGATAAGTGGGTAGAAGATGAATCAACCCCCGTCTTGAGTGCAAATGGTGTCGTGCCATTCGGGAATGTAATGCACAAAGGTTGTTGATCATCAGGTGTTGTGACAAGTTGACGAATGGTTTGGTCATCGTTCACCATTGAAGTCTGTTTGTCGTTGGTGTGCTCGAAATGTGTTTCAGCTTCGGAGGATAATTCTAGATCACGTTCGAGTTGTTGTTGTCGTAGTCTTCGCTTCTTTTCCCGAAGTGTCTGTCTGTGTAATCTTTGGGCTAGTGCTTCAATTTTTGGTTCAAAATCTTCTAATTCGTCCGGATTCTTCTTGGTCATAAATAAAAAACAACTATATTAGTAACTTTGTCGAAGTCCCGAGCAACGACACCAATTTGACAAGGGTCATATTTTGTCAAATGATTTAAGCCTTAATCTCAAATTAAATAAATAAAGAAGTAGTATAGAGAAGAAGATGTCGGTCTACAGGGACTAAGGAGTTTCTGATATACGGTTGTTCTGATTCTGACCGTTGCATGGTAATTCAGTGAATGAGGGGGTTTTGATCGAGAAAACTAGAGAATAAGTGTAAAATGACTGCGAAAATAAATGAAGTAAAAAATAAATCGATTGAATTAATTAGCCTCAAGCTTTTGCTCCACTTCAATTCAAAATGATCATCGAAAAGAACTTTTACTCTGGATACATGCTGGTTACATCTACAAGACCCAACCCTTGTAACTTGTTTTTCTCTCGGATAAACAGATAATCTAAAATCAATTTTTAGATTTCAGTTTTATGGCTAGACTAACCACGATTATCGTCATTAGAATAAAACAGTTTTAAACTTGAAAAAACCCGACTTGGACTATGTTGTCTCGATAAGAATCGAATTCGATCTTAATTTCTCTTAGCGAATCTGTCGCTAAGTGTGTTCATTGAAAGTTGAAACCACGACTATCGTCGATCCTTCCTCCCAACTGTAAATCTCAACAACAATCAAGTCAACGCTAGCTTTTTGAAATGAAAGTGTAATAATTTTTAATAAAAATGTCGATTGCCGATCTAAGTTTCTAGAAAATAGAGAATGCAAAACGAGGATGTTGAGTGCTTTTTAATTCTCACAAGATGAATTAAAGCTTCACTTTAAGCCTTTGGCTAATAGGAAAATTAGCTAAGCATGATTATGGTAAAAACCATGCTTAGCATTTAAAAGGAAATAAATAAAAACTAAGAGAACTAAAATAAAAAAGATAAGAGAATTTTATAAAACTTCCAAAGTAAAAACAAACTAAGAATTGAGGGATGATTTTTCTAGCTTACCCCCAAGGGGGTATTTATAGCATTCTAAAAACCCTAAAATGATAAATCCTAAAAATATTTAAATTAAATACAAAAGATAATCCAAAGTTTAAAATTTAAATTCGTCTGATAAGCTATCAAAATGCGGCTGATAAGCTATCACCACTACTGACGTCATCTTCTAGAAGTGCTGATGTGGCGTCCAGTCAGCATTTTCATGCCCACTAGCCCAGCCTTGACTCTAGAGAAAAATCTGCAGAATTTTTCCTCTTTTAGCACAGTTTCTGGAATCCAATGTCCTGCACAGAAAATAAGAGAAAACGCTCAAATTAGCAACATCAACCGACAAACAATGAGTAATTAATAACAAAATAATAACTATTTAAATCAGTCATCAATAAGCATTGTTGACCCCGTACCCCAACAAATTAAGTGAGGTCAAATATAATATTTCTTATTTTTTTTGAATTGTATTTGTTCTTAATGGTCTATTTTTTAATACTTGTTACTAGAGGCCCAATTTTTTTAATATTTGTTAATAGAGGTTTATTTTTTTCTAATATTTATTATTAGGGGTCTACTCTTAAAATTCAACTTTTTCTAATACTTGTTATTAGGGGCCTCGTTTTTTTATATTTGTTATTTTAGGCTTAAAATTCAAAATTTTCAATTTTTGTTATCCCTAAACCCAATTTTTCAATACTTGTTATTATGTATTACTCTTAAAATTAACTTTTTTGTTACTTGTTATTAGGGGCAGAGATTTAAATAACGGTATACAACCGCAACAAAGAAACCGTTACATGGCGATAGCGGTAGTGGCGGAGCCAAAATTTTCTTATAGTGGAGTCATAAGTGAAGTATGAGATATTGGGGAGTTATATACCACTAGAATAAGCATTGTTGACCCCGTGCCCCAATAAATTAAGTGAAGTCAAATCTAATATTTCTTATGAAATTTTTTATATTACCTCAATGAAAACACCCCAAGAAAAGATAATTGAGTTTTAAGAAAAATTAAAGAACATAAAAGGGTAAGAGCTAGTTTACGATGATCGAAGTGAAAGGATTATGAAAAGGTTAGAAAGACGAGCGGGAGAAGAAGCGGGAGGGGGAGAGAAGTTTTTGGCGGCTATACAAAAGAATAGATAAAATGATTTTAAGTTAGCTGAAAAATCAAATATATCCCTCTTAATAGGTAAATTTTGGAGCCAGTCACTAACTTTATTAAGAGTTTTCAAAAATGTTACTAAACTTTTAAAGATTACTATTTTACCTTGAAACTCTAAAAATTTACAAAATGACCTCCAAACATTTACAAACAAATAAATTTAATCCTAATTTCCCAATTCATCCATTCAAGATTGAAACTTCCACGCTCAAATTTAGGGTGTAACAATTTTTTTTCTTTAAAAAATTAAGTTTACTTGCAGTCATTTTTATGTGCTAGTAATTTATAATTTGAATTTTCTATGAATTTTAAATGTAACTTTTGATGACTTATTCAATTTATTCTTAGTTTACATACAATTGTATTTATTGTCGGTGGGTGAACTACCAAAATTGAATTCCTGGATCCACCATTGCTCATGACAATAACTAAATCAAACATTTAATGTATAAAAATAGTAGTTATATTTTTTCAGTAATAATATGCTACAATATATATAGAGGTGGCAATCGGGACGTTCGGATTGGGTCATTTCGGTTTGGGTCATTTCGGGTTTGTCTGAAATCAGTTTAGATTCGGTTCGGGTTTGGTTCGAGTTTAGTTCGGGTCTATGATCAGTCGGGTCTGGTTCGGGTATCAGATCGGTTGTTTTCAGGTCGGGTCAATATTAGATCAGACACTTTCGGTTTGGGTCTATATCGGGTCGCTTGGATCAGTTTCGGGTTGGGTCAAAATTTGAATTTTTGGGTCGATTCGGTTTGAGTAGGGTTACGATTCACAAAGACTTCGTTGATGTAGAAGATTTTGTGTCAATATGATACATAAGATTGTGTCAATTCGGTTTGAGTTGGGTATTTCTATTATCTAAGGTTTATGTTTTATGGTTTAGTGTTAACAATTTATGGTTTAGTTTAAGGTTATTGATTTATGAGATTAATTATGATTTATGGTTTATAATTTACAATTTAATTTAACATTTTATGGTTTAGTTTAGTGTTATTGGTTTTTGATATTAGTTTTGATTCCTTGAGGTTATGGTTTAGTTTAGGATTATTGGTTTATGACATTAGTTTTGATTCCTTAAGGTTTGTGGTTTAGTATCAATGGTTTATGATTTAGTTTAGGGTTATTGGTTTATGAGATTAATCATGTTTCTTTAAGGTTTATGGTTTTGGGTTTAGTATTAATGGTTTATGGTTTAGTTTAGAGTTATTAGTTTATGAGATTAATTATGATTCAACTTGCTACTTTATGCATTTGAATTTGATTAAATATTTAAATCACAAACATAATTAAAAGAATTCTAAAACTAAATGTGAAATTTCAATTAAATTAATCAAAACCGAGACTCAACTGAATTAAACTAAAACCTAAAAGTAAAAATTTGGGTCTTAAATCAAAAACATGTAAAATTAGAAGGGCTAAACAATGAATTACCCCTAACCTAAAACTAAAAGATGACATGGTAGTTTTAGTTAAAAAAAAGAGAGGGAAAACAATTTGCAAGAAAAATGAGGGAAAACTTAGAGGGAAAGTGGGAAACGAGCCGCCAATTTTTTAAGTTAAGGGTTAAGTAACCTTTAAGTCTTGGTGCATTTAAAATGTTACATTTTAGTTTTGATATTTATTTTTAAGTTTTATTTTAATTCAATTTAGTCACAAGTATGAAGTATCCACACGGTTTGGATTTCAGATATAGCAACCCCTCCCCACAGTGATATTTAGTCCCAAAAAGTATACTTTTAGTTGAAATTGACACATATTTATTTCTAATTTTTTTAATTTAGTATAATAATTTTAATATATTGGTATTTTTGTTCATTTAAGTTCCCAAGATTTAATTTTCAGCCGAAATTAACCCCTATTTATTTATATAGAAAAATTATGAAATTGGCCACTGGACTCTAAAATTTTATTACTTCCAAATTGTCAAATTAGTCCCTAATTTCGTTTTATGCTATATTTTATGGTAAAATTGTGAAATTGGTCACTGGACTCTCAAATTCTATTACTTTCAAATTGTCAAATTAGTCTGTAACTTCGGTTTTATGCTATATTTTATGGTCCCTAATTTTGGTTTATGGTTTTGGGTTTAGCCTTAATGCTAATGGTTTAGGGCTTATGTTGTAGTTTAGGGTTATTGGTTTATAAGATTAATTTCTATAACTTAAGATTTATGGTTTAGGATTTTTTAGGGCTTAGTGTTAATGCTTTAGGGTTTAGGGTGTAGTTTAGGATAAAGTTAAGATCTAATATTGGGAGGGGAAATAGTCTATTAAACTTCTAAATTTAAAAAATCCTTAATTAGTAGGGACAAAAGCCTTATTTGATTAATATTTAAACTTATAATGAAATAAAATATTATTATACCATAATTTTGAGAAAAACAACGGTCTCTCCCATAGTATAATACAAAAAGATAATAAAACATATATTATTGTACTATTTATCATATTGTTAGAAATAGATAACATTAAAAATAAATTATTCATTTACTTTACCTTAATTATCGGGTTAAAATAGGGATTCGGTTCAACTTTCGATTCGGGTAGCATTCAGTTCGGTTCTATTCGGTTTAGGTCCATTTCGGTTCAACAAAAATTTCGGGTCGATTTCGGTTCAGTTTATTTCGGGCTTCGGATCATCATGTTCGAGTCAATATCGGGTCTCAGTTCGAATAATTCAGTTCGAATTTCGGGTCAAGTTTGTCAGGTCTAAATATATGTATTGATGAAGAGAGGAGGAAGGGATTATCCGAAATTAAAACTATAACCTAATATAAATCTTGATTTTATTTCAATGAAATTGTCTTATCATGGTATCGCGAATGTGCTTGACACAATATAGATTAATTCGGTAAAAGAGAAATGGTTAAAAATCCTATAACAATTACACGCGTCATTAGAGTTGCCTTTGAGTCAAATCATGATTAGCATAATTGTCGAATTGACGTTTTCAAGTTAGCCAAACACAAATTTTAGGAAGAGTATACAATAATTTAATTTAAACTTAAAAATAATTAGTTTATAAATTTGTCCAAGTAACTTAAACTATTATATTTTTTTATAACATTTAGGTTGATTTTTATAACAAATTTTGAAATTTAATTATTTTAGGTTAGTGATTTTTCAATAAATTTTGAAACTTAAAAAAAGCCATAAACCTAAACTGTTATTAAAAAAATTATAACATTTTAGATTGCTTAAATATATTTCAAAACTTGACGTTTTTAACTTTAAATTAGATTGTTGTATCTCTTATCATGTGTTTTTTCCCTTTATAAAGTGATGGCTTTGATATAAAATAATGTCAAACAACTCAAATGAGATAATACCATTTTGTTTTTCTAGCTAAAATGCTTGAATTTCTTTTAGTTTTCTTGTGAAATATGATTCTACATGTAATACATAAAACTCATATACAGGACGGTACATAATAGGGACCGGTAGGGTCATGGTAAAATTAAAAAACATATATTCTCTCTGTTGTATGAAGATTATTTTTATTGACTTTTTTGGTTATTTTTTCAACTTTAACTCTTTATTCTTTAAAATTTATTATTGATAAAATATAAAAAAATATTTTAAAAATCTCTAATCAAGTAATTTTTAAATATATATTTTATAAAATTTAATTATTTAAAATATTATATATAATTATAGTCAAAGATTAAAAAATTTAACTTTCAAAAGTCAATAAGAGACAATCTTCATAGAACATAAGGATTATTTTATATTGTTGGCCCGCTCTAAATTTAAATATTTTCAAATGTCCCCTCAATAAATAACGTTAAATTTCGTCATTGGTTGTATAATTTATTTTTTATTGTTGCATGCATTCCATTTTACAAAAATCTAATATTCAGAAAATTTAAAATCAAATTCCCATTCTAAAAAGTAAAATGTTTCTTTCTCTCTTTTTGTTCTCGATGTTAAATATTAAAATGTAATTGTTGCATGCATTCCATTTTACAATAATCTAAATTAAGAAAATTTAAAATCAAATTTTCATTCTAAAAAATAAAATATCTATTTTTTAAAGTTAAATATTAATGTCTCTTTAGATGTAGTTTTATTTAGTCATTAGTATAAGGAATATTTACATTTTTACTCTAAATTAATCCAAGCCGACAAAGGTTTATTTAGCTTAATTCAAACTATTTTAAAGTGAGGTTTTTAGTAGATTAAATTTGTATTTTACAAAGTATATGGACAGTCAAAATTAAAATATATCATAAATATATAGACCCAAAATTTATGTAAACTTATTTTTTAGAAAACAGTTTAAATATATTAATTTATGATAAAATAGGTAAAATTTGCTTTTTGATACTTGGGGAATGAGGTAAGGTTTAAATACTAAACAAGAAAACGTTAATGCCACTTAATCGTTAAATTAATAGAACTATCAATAATAAAATAGGTAATTTATTAAAGAGAGTAGACCTTTAGTTATGTCTACTATGGGTAAGACTCGACTCGGCTCAAAAAATTAATTTTTTTGACTCGACGTGAAAAAAACTTGACTCGAATAGTAATTTATTGATTTTTTTATCACCAAATTTTCTTAAGCTTCAAGGAAAGAGCTGCACATTTCATTTTCATCCAATGAAAAAGCAAAGCAAATTCTTTCATCAATCAATCACCATAAAACTTTTCTTTTCAAACCGTATTTTAAAATTTTCATCAACAATGATTAAATTCCTTAGTTCTATTGCATCTCTTTATTTTAAAATGCCAATAAAGATATAGATATAAATATAAATATAAATATAAATATAAATAAAGAGAGAGGATCAATTATTTATTTATTTATTTATCATACAACCTAGCTATATTCCTTTCTGTAAACTATTCTTAGCAAGCTAATTAGGCCAATATTAAATTATCTTACCTATATATTTAAATAAAGATTGGGCCAAGATCCTGATGAATAAAGAAATAAGAGAGTATATCATTGCTTATCTTATGACCTTAATTAATTCAACAAAATAATATTTAAACAAGTTTTTATATGTTAACTACAACCAACTTTTATTTAATAAAAGTCCCTTACTCTTTATGTATTTGAAATTCAATTTCCTACTTTTATTTTCAGGAATTTATTCAATATACTTTATGAATTCAAAAATTCAAATTCTATCGTAAACATTGTTCGAATTCTTTTGTTAAATTTATGTTATATGATTGCTACGTATTTTATATTTTAAAATATCACATCAATAAATTTAAATCATGAATTAGAATTTTTAAATTGAAAAAACTTAAAAGTAGAAAAAATAATTTACAAAAATTCGAAGAGTACAAGAAATTGGTCCATATTTTAACCTTAATAAAATGGATGAGTTTATCTCGCTCGATGAACACTACTAACGACGAGAACTATTAATTTAATTTATAAATATTTAAAATCTAAAGGACTCAATGTATAATTATAAATTATTTAAAAATTAAAAGATAAATTAATTAAAATATATTATTTTATTCTTATTTTTTTAAACATAAATTAAAATATCTATTTACCTTTAAATTACAAAACTCTAATTTTTGTCCATTTGAAATTCAAGGTCTTGAATCCCAAAAGAAAGAGAAAGTGTTATCACCGCCGCCATAATCACCGAAAACCGTACATGCTTGCTGAATCCTGTTAACCAAGCCAATCAAACTCTCTATGGTGGTTGCATTAGATCGTTGAATCCTTTGTTCTCTCTAATATTAAAATGAAGAATTGTTATCAATAAATTCGGCGACGGCTGCAGTCACCCTAATTATGCCGTATTTCTCTGTTCAAGTTATGTTTTTCATGGTGATTTAATGTTAACCTGTATATATGATAAGTAATCCGTTCAAGGATTCGTCATAATTGATTTTCATGATGGCTGCGATGGACTAGTTGATAGAGGTGGAAAATACCGCGACCGCAGCGGCGACAGTTCAAATTTCAAATGAAAAAAAAATTAGGGTTTTATAATTTAGGAATAAATAGGTATTTTTAATATATGTTTAAAAGAAAATTAAAAATAAAATAATATATTTTAATTAATTTATCTTTTAATTTTTAAATAATTTATAATTATACGGTGAGTCATTCAAATTTTTAATCTTTATAAATTAAATTAATGATGTTCATCGGTACTCGTCGTTAGTAATATTCATCGGTGCTCGTCGAGAGCTGTAAAATTTTCCTAATAAAATACCATTTTCCATATATATGACCCGTTACATATATGATATGTTGATTTAAAAAAAAAAACATATATGGTATGTGCATTTAGACTACTATTTAAGTTAATCAAGCACAGGTCTATTTTTTACATAAATTTTATAGACATAATAACAAAGGCAGTGAAATGCCTGAAAAAAAATTATATTTTTATGTTATGATATGATAATATAGTACTATATGTTATTTTATTTTAATTCTTTGATAACATACATGTACTATACAGATAAATTATATCAAATCAGATATAAACATTTAATTTTGATTAATGGTCCATAAAAAGAATCTGAAAAAAGAAATTATGAATGTGCCAGAGACAAACTGCACGAAAAGGAGTTAACTGTCAACTCAAAAGCTCATGAAATTGGTGTTTATTTATTTATTTATTTTTGACAATAAGTGTTTGTTTTCTTTACGTAAACAAAAGTAAGATTAGGGAAAGTAGGCATATATATTTCTATGTAAATACTTTAAAGTTTTACTAGTCATTCGCACAATGAAACTATAAAAGGTAATTATTTAATATACAAGTGGTGAAATTTTTTAATTTTTATAAGTGCTATAGTTTTAAAGTTTAATAATTCAATTTAAGGTGTAAAGTTTAGTTTTAGTGATTTAAAATTTAATAATTGTAAATAAAATTTAGGATTTAGGGTTAGAATTTAAGATTTATAGATTAAAACTTAAATCTTTAACATATTATCCTAACCTATAAACTTTAAATCTTAACCCTAACTCCTAAATTCTAACCATTGCCCTTACATTCTAAACCCTTAAACCTTACCCATTAAACTAAGTCTTTAAATCTTAAAACTAAAACGCTTGTAAAAATTAAAATTTTTTACCGCCGATATATTAAATATAAATCAACTATAAATATCCCACATATTAATTATTATTTATTTCAAAAGAATTGAAGGTAGAGTGGGCACATAATTCATTTTGTTGCTAGATGAAACCCTCTTTTCTTCAAGAGAAAAAAAAGCAGAATAGGTCTCTTTTGAGGCTCATAAAAGTAACCCTCGATCTTTGACCCATTATTCCTATTTATATATCAACTTTTATTTAGTATTTTAATTTTTATATTTAGCTTATGGAAGGTTAGAAATCGAATTCAATACCTAATATAAGATTAAAAATGATATTACAGACATATTGATTGAATGACCGAAAATATGTTATTTCATCTTATATAAGTTTAAATTGTAAAATTTATTATAAGATAATTTATTTCGAACATTCATATATTATAAGATAATTTAAAAATTTTATCACCTACCTTTCTTCTCACACTTCTATTTTAGTCATTGAAGTTTATTTATTTTTTCAATTTGACCAGTAAACTTTCGAATTGCACCAATTTTAGTTACTTTGTCGTTAAATATTTAACGGTGCTATGACTGGACATCTATCTTTTAAAAATTATGAAATGACACTTAAACTTTCTTATTTTTTGTGAAAAACCTTGATTTCGGATTTCGTTGGATTTCTCGACGATGGTGCATCATCTTTCAAATCCTAACAATGGGAAGGTGGAGAAAGAGGAGACGAGCTATATGTTCAGATTTCACGATGAAGAGACGGTGGAGATTGTATATTAGAGTGGTTTGAGTTTCATGGTTTTTGGTTTTTGGTTTTGGAATTGAGTTTTTCGATTTTTAAAAAGATTTTGAAAAAATCTAAACTAATAGAGTGGTGTGGAATGATAAGCCAAGTTCGTTGGTGTCTTGAATGGTTAGAAAAGGCGTTGGAGAACAACGGTTTTGTCGCTGACGTGACATAAAGATGAAGCTCTAAACGTTTTATCTTTGGGTGAAGAAGATAAAATAAAAAATGAAAAAAATATGGCCGACACGTGGCTTCCACATCAGCAGAAAGTAACCCACAACAGCACGCATGATTGTCATATCACCCTAACATGTCTAATTTGACCCATGAGTGACCAAAACAAAAAAAAATTAAAAATTCAGTGATCAAATTTAAAATTTTTAAAGTTTAATGACCAAAATAGCAAGAAAGAGTTTTATATTATATTTGAATTAGATTTATCCAAAGGAACAGGGGCATGAGGGTCATTTTTTGTAACTTCCCAATATCACCTCACACCTAAAAAGAAACAAAGTGAAAGTGAAAAATTCAAAAAAGAGAAAAAAGACATTACAGTTTGAAGCTGCGTGCTATGTTCTTTTTTTTTTTTTTTTTATGTTGTGGTCACTCTGGAGACAAGAAATACCAACCTAAATAATTTCGTTTTTTTTCTTGTTAAATCTTGTAATTGGATTGTAGAAAAACAAGGGAAATACCAATTTCACTGTCACTTTCCTTCTGATCTTTGATAGCTGAACAACAAGAGTTGATCACTTATATTTAAAATTCCATTTTCTTCGAAAAAATGTCTGCAAATTAGCTACCATTTAGTTTTTTCTCTTTGTTTAACACATCATGCTTCCCATTAACAACATGTCTGCTAAATCCAAGTAAGTTCTATAATAATTTCAAGCTTTCCTTATTGATTTTTTGTTGTTGTAAATTTTAGACTAGATCTGATTTGGGTTCTTTATTTCTTTGTTCGACTCCTTGTTTCTGGGTGTTTTTTCTTTTCATTTAATTTTTTATCTTAAATTCTGAAATTATGTTGGATCTGCTCATTGATGGTTTCTAGAGCTTGTTTTGTTGTTCTCTTTTCTTGTAATTTGAAATTTAAACACTCAATCTCTCCATTACTTAAGTTCTCACCTTTTTTTAGTTAATTTTGTTCTTTGATTCTCTTTTGGAAATGGGTTTTACTTCATTTTCTGTATTCATAATCCTGGCATTGTTTTATGAGGGTTCTGTTCTTAGTTCCTTCACTTGTTATTTAAAATGCATATGAATTCAGTAGAATAATTTGATCTTTGCTAAATTGTGTTGAAAATGGTCGGCTGATTGGTTTTAGATTCATGTTTAATTTTATTTCACATGAATTTTGTTTATACTCTTTACATTGTGTGTTTGGAGTAATGGGGCTTTGATCTTATGCTTAGAATACAACTCTTTTGAACTTTTAAACAGATCTGGTTTGTCTGAAACTCCGAGCAAGGTTTCACCAGTAACGCCTAAAGTGGCGAGTAAAGTAAGCAGGGGACTGACTAAGTCAGAACCTGATTCGCCCTCTCCCTTGCAGAGTACTCGTCATTCGATTGAGCGTTCGCCACAAACACCCCTCAACTCGAAGCCTACAGTGGATCGGAGATTACCGAAGATTGCCACTGCGCCTGAAGTAAGTTTCTAGCAAATGTTGTCAAATATCACTGCATTTAATCTTTACATATTTTTCGGTATAAGAAGTAAGTTCTTCTTGATGTTTCGGGATCCTATTTCAACTACTTTTCAGGAAATTAAGTTTTATTTGAATTTTAGGAGGAATAAAACGAGTTCAGAAACATTGGTATCCTTTGAGGGTCAGAGAGGAACTTTGATTATGAAACTAATGGAATTTCATTTGCCTTGTTGTTTTGATTTTCAGAAACCGCAAACACGGGTGGGTAAGGGATCGGAGTTGCAGGCTCAATTGAACTCGGTCCAGGAAGATTTAAAGAAAGCAAAGGAGCAGATATCATTGATTGAGAAAGAGAAGGCACACGCAATTGATGAGCTGAAAGAAGCACAGAAAGCAGCAGAAGAAGCAAATGAAAAGCTTAGAGAGGCTTTGGTTGCACAAAAGCGAGCTGAAGAGAGCTCTGAGATTGAGAAGTTCCGGGCTGTTGAACTGGAACAGGCAGGAATCGAGGCTGCTCAGAAGAAAGACGAAGAATGGCAGAAAGAAATTGAATCTGTGAGGAACCAGCATGCTTTAGATGTGGCTGCTCTTCTCTCTACCACTCAGGAGCTTCAAAGGGTGAAGCAAGAACTAGCCAAGACATGTGATGCTAAGAACCAAGCACTGAACAATGCTGATGATGCAACCAAGATTGCTGAAATCCATGCCGAGAAGGTGGAGATTCTTTCGGCTGAATTGGTTCGGTTGAAGTCCTTGATTGATTCGAAACGTGAAGTAGAGGCCAATGAAAATATGGAAATGGTGTTCAAGCTTAAGGCTGAGATAGAGTCATTGAAACAAGAACTTGAGAAAGCAAAGACCTATGAGGAGAAGTTGATTGAAAAGGAGGCTTTGGTCGAACAACTTAATGTTGATTTAGAAGCAGCGAGAATGGCTGAATCTTATGCTCGCAATGTCGTGGAGGAATGGAAGAATAGGGTTGACGAGTTAGAAATGCAGATTGAAGAAGCAAAGAAGCTGGAAAGATCCGCATCAGAATCTCTGGATTCAGTCATGAAGCAATTAGAAAGCAACAACGATTCATTGCATGATGCGGAATGCGAAATTGCCTCTCTTAAAGAGAAGGTAGGATTATTGGAAATGACAATTGGTAGACAACGAGGGGATCTTGAGGAATCAGAACATCGAATCAATATGGCTAAGGAAGAAACCGCAGAAATGGCAAAACTAGTTGAGTCTCTGAAGTCCAACATAGAAATAGTGAAGGAAGAAAAGACTCAAGCTTTAAATAATGAGAAGCTTGCAGCTTCCAGTGTTCAAACTCTTTTAGAAGAGAAAAACAAACTCATTAATGAGTTGGAAAATTCTCGGGATGAGGAAGAGAAGAGCAAGAAAGCAATGGAAAGCTTAGCTTCAGCCTTGCATGAAGTTTCTGCAGAAGCTAGGGAGGCTACGGAGAAGATGTTATCCAGTGAAAAAGAGCATGAAAATTACGAGACCCAGTTAGAAGATATCAGGTTGGTCCTCAAGGAAACAAATGAGAAGTATGAAAGCATGCTTGATGATGCAAAAAATGAGATTGATCTTCTTAAAAATGGCGTTGAACAGTCCGAGAATGAATTTCAGAATGCCAAAGCTATGTGGGAACAAAAAGAACTGCATTTAGTAGATTGTGTCAAAAAATCGGAAGAAGAAAATTCTTCTCTCGAAAAGGAAATTAATAGGCTGGTAACATTGCTGAGAAAATCCGAGGAAGAAGCTTATGCATCTAAGGAGGAAGAAGCTCAGTTGAAGGAGAGCCTGAAGGAAGTTGAACAAGAGGTGATTTATTTGCAAGAAACCATAAAGGAGGTCAAGACCGAGAGCATGAAATTGAAGGAGAGTCTGTTGGACAAAGAAAATGAATTGCAAAGTGTCATTCAAGAAAACGAGGAACTCCGTACTAGGGAAGCTGCTTCACTTAAGAAGGTCGAGGAGTTGTCTAAGTTGTTGGAAGAAGCTGTGATTAAAAAGCAAAGCAAAGAAAATGGTGAGCTAACCGACAGTGAGAAGGACTATGATTTGCTTCCTAAGGTGGTTGAATTCTCGGAAGACATTGGACATGGAAGTGAAGAGAAACTCAAGTTAGAGTTCCAATCAGAACAGCCCAAGGAGCCCGAAAAGGAGAATTCTCTTGAGGTCAACAATGGCTCAAAGGATGAAGCTCTTCAAGCTGATGGTGCCAAAGTGGAGAATGTGAACGGAAAAGTGAAGGAAGACGAGACGAAAGGAAAAGGCGGCGATTCTGTCGAAGTTGAATTCAAAATGTGGGAGAGCTGCAAAATCGAAAAGAAAGAATTCTCACCGGAAAGAGAACCTGAGAAAGAATCCCTTGAGGAGGAACTGGTGTCAAAGGTGGACGGTAGTGAGAGTTTTGATATAAATGGTTCAACAGAAAACGTTGATGATGGTGGAAACTCACCATCAAAGCAACAGCAACAGAAAAAGAAGAAGCCATTACTCCGTAAATTCGGAAGTCTGCTGAAGAAGAAGGGAAGCAGCAACCAGAAGTAGATGACCAAAATCTGCACCGGACCGGCGTGATTTAGACCTACCAGCAGACGGGTATGTTCAATACCATCTTGCAGCTGAATGTATTTGCTTGATTTGTTTTACTTCTAATGTTCTCAATAGGTTTAAATTTAAAGAGGCTTGTATAATGTTTAGTTTCTTGTTTTTTCCTCTCTTAAAATTTGATTCTTCGTGATGGATGATACAATCTTTGTATGTGATGGAGATAATTCTGATTTTTCCTTTTTAACTTGTTCTTCATATCTGAAATTCAGGAAAAAAAATGTGGTCACTTTGGTTCATTTTTAAAATTTTTGATTTTCACTTTAATTGATCATAGTAAAAAAAGCAAACAACAGATGTATCAACCAAACATAGTCTAAGATATCTCAGTAAATCTCATATGTTCTTAGTTCCCTTTGATCTTAGAAAAAAAATCACAAGTGTGGATAAATCTTGTTATGTTTGTTATGAAAGTAGAAACTTTCTATGTAAGGTACATTGTACTCTTAATTAGAGAGTTCAAGTTAGAATCTTGAAGATAAACATTGCTGAATGTTGAGAAGGATGATAACGATTCGTTAAATTCAAAATAAATAGATAATAAACGAAAAACAGAAATTAAAAGAACTTAACATATTAGAAATAACTGAAAATAGGATTGATGAGGCATGTAGAAACGAAGTTTCCTTAAGACAGATTCGACCACTCTTCGGTGCTTGAGTTCTTAAGTCGTCAGTTTCCTAAAATACAACAACAGATGATCTTCGACAGCAGCACTACTGAAGAGATCACGAACATTATTAGAGTCTTTGATTATCACCAGAAAATCAATGCAGTTTTTGAGAGAAGAAAGCTTTTTTAAATTGTTTTAAAACTAAAAAGAGCCCGTGTATTTATAGGGAAAATTAGGTTAAACGTGGAAATAAAAAAATTCTGAAAATATCTTTCATCTGATTTGTTTCGAATATTTTGCGTGAATAGCAATCATTATCTCTTTAATATTCGAAAATATTATCAATAAATATTCGAATTTAAGGGAACAAAATATATTTTTTTTGATAAAGACTATTTCTACTTCTACCTAGAGGGGGAGGGAGAGACTCTAGGGGAAGAAATGCTCCTGTTGGGTTTTGAACCCGGGACATAAGGGAAGAGGAATGGAGCAAGTGATCAGAAAAATTTATTCGAAGTGGTAAAATATCTACATTCGCGTTGCCTATGTCGTGCGAGTGCGCCCAAACTCGAATGGAATTGGATTCACACCCTTCCTGCGCGCGAGACACAATTTCCATTCAAGTCATTCAATGACCAGACATTGGGTAAGTGTATATAAACACTTCACATTCCATTTATCCCATCTATGTGAGATTGGGAGTTTCCATTTCCTTTACTCTATTCACAACTCCCTTACTTTGAGTATCAATTTCTCATTCATTACTCAACCGTTTTTAGCTTATGACAAACCGTTGTAAAGGTCTCATGAAGTAGAATAAGACCCAAATGAATCCTTATTCAAAACTTCTCCTTTACTCATTCGAAATATGGCTTAAAGTTACCATTCCCTCATATTTTTTGAACACATGAATTATAAAACAAACATGGGAATCTAAATTCGATTAATTTACATGATACATATAGATATAGGGATGTAAAAAGTTGACCCGACCTGCAAAACTGACTGAAACCGATTTGAGTCAGAATTGCTTGTGACCCGAGGTGGTGGTGATCCGAAATCGATTCGAGTCTGAACTAGTGTTGACTTGAACTCGAATTGGACCTGGAACTTTTGGATCTGAACCCGACCTGAGAATGACCTGAACCCGAATTCAACCTGGTAATGTGATAACCGTACCCAACCTGCATCCGACTTGATATGAACCTGAACTCGAGATTAACCTGGTAAATAATCGATATTACCCGACCTGTTATGAACTTGATCTGTAATTGACTCAACCTATAAATGACCTGACTTGTTATTGAACTGATCTGATATTTACCTGACTTAGTATTTATCTGACTTGTAATAACTAATAAGTTACAGTTGATGAATTTGTGAGATTATGAATTTATTATATTATAGTGTGACACATCTTCACAATTTAAGGTACATGATTAACTATGATCATTAAAATAACATATTTACTTTTTTATATTTATAAATTATAGTATATAAAAATATTTAAAAGTTTTATTAAATATCTAAATGCCGTCAACATAATTCCTTAAGCTTTATGATTTATGGTTTAATATTAACAGTTTATGGTTTAGTGTTATTAGTTTATGAGATTAATTCTGATTTTTTAAGATTTATGGTTTAGTTTAGGGTTATTGGTTTATGTGATTAATTTGAATTCCTTAAAGTTTAGAGTTTAGTATCAATGATTTATGATTTAGCTTATGGTTATTGGTTTATGAGATTAATTTCGATTCCTTAAGGTTTATGGTTTTGTGTTTAGTATTAATGTCTTATGGTTTAGTATAGGGTTATTGATTTACGAGATTAATTCCGTTTCAACTTGCTAATTTATGCATTTGAATTTGTTTGAATATTTAAATCAAAGCTTCATGTGTACAATTGAACTAAATTAAAGTTTCAGCTTTCATGTGTACAATTACATATTTACATCCAAATAAAAAAATTGTGTATAATTATACTAAATCAAAATTTATATGGTATAATAATAATGTTCGAATTGAATTAGCTTATTAAACTTAGGATCTAATTGAGCTAAATTAAAACTTAGAAGCATAAACCACAGACATAATTAAAAGAATTCTAAAACTAAATGTGGAATTTCAATTAAATTAATTTAAATTAGAACTCAATTGAATTAAATTAAAACCTAAAAGTGAAAATTTGAGACTTAAATGAAAAACATCTAAAGTTGGAAGGGTTAAAAAATAGTTTATCCTAACCTAAAAACCCACGCGGGTGGGAAACTTTCCCTCTCACCGTTCTACTTTAATTAAAATCATGAAAAAAATAATTAGTAGGGGGAAGGACAAAAATTTGGAAGGAATTAAGCCCCTAGTTTTCAGGTTCTTTCCCTCCGAAATCTAAATAGATTCTTTTTAAATCTGATTCAATAATTAATTGCCCATTTGACATTTGACTCCAAATTTTTTTGCCTAGTGCTTAATTACCTTTTAGGTCCTCATTTGTTTAAATTTTTTATTTTAGTCCTAACATTCACTTTTAAATTTTAGTTTAATTTAATTTAGTCATAATTATATATATATTTTTAAATTGTAAAATATTTCGGCATCCTAAGGGATATTTTTGGTTCATATTAATCCTTAAAATTTTATTTTCATGTGAAATTTACTCACAATTACCATACCGATTACTGAAATCTATTTGTACACAGTAAGACCCAACTTGAACTTCAATCGAAATCGATATTCCTCGACCTGAATTTTATCCGTCAACAATGGGACCCGACCTGAACGTGGCCCGACTTGAAGTCTATTCGAACCTGAATTAACCCGTTAATTAACTGATTCAGACCCAAACTGTTTTGGCCTGAACTGAAACTTACCCGACGTGAAATTAAACCGACCCAAACCTGAACTCAATCTGATTTGAAATCAACCTGATAATGACTTGAATCCGAGTCGACCTGAACCCGACATAATCTGAGTTGAACCATTAAATTGACCTGGCATAACTCATATTTAATTTGATCTGACCTGACATGACCTAAAACCTGAACGATTACTTGATTTAACAACCTAGATAGATAGCGGTCATCCATGACCAAGAAACAAATGGTGTTGACATTACCGTTGGTGGTATCTATAGTTGAATAATTGATGCACTAAGAAGCCATTTTTTAAAATAAAAAAGATAAATTATACCGGATATTATCGAATTATTGGTGTTGTATAATTTATACTACTGAAATTTCAATTAGTTCAATTTTAACACTAAATTTTAGTTTTAGTTTTAATTATACTATTGCACCAATAGTTCAATGGCGTCTAGTGTAATTAAAAATTAAATAGTTTTATTTTCACATTTTCCAATGATTCAGTTTTCCCTAACTCTAGCCCACAAGAAATGAGAAGAAAGATTCTTTCAAAAAAAAAAAAAGAAATGAGAAGAAAGATAGAGACAGATGGTCATGGCATGGAAAGTAAGCTAGAATTTATTAAAGTGGTTATGTTGAAATTATGAAGGTAAGAGCATGCTTACCTAATCTTCAACCACTTAATTTAATTTGATTCAATTATAGTTTGGTAATGCATTGTTAATGATATGATTAATTCATTTGATCTAATCACCTTCTTCTATAAGCAAACTGCTTTGTTTTCACTTACCAATATATTTTGTTCTTTTAAATTGTTTGTTTCTATAACAAATAAAATCGTAAATATATTTGTTTCAATTTTATACAACTCAATAAACCCATACTACAAGTTAGATTGATTTTTAGTTTAATTCATACCATTACTTTATAATATTTGTGTTTAAATACATTAATTATGAATTATAATATTTGTGTTTAAATACATTAATTATGAATATGACAAAAATATTTAGAATATAACAAAATATGATGTAAAAAAATAAAACATGTATGATATAAATATGATAAGCGTGTTGAAATTTATATGAAATTAATAATGAATTTATAAAAATTATATTATTATATAATAATTTGTGACAACGGAAATAATTTGAATAGAATATAAAAATATTAATTTTCAGATCTAAAACCTCTTCGAACAAGTGGGCCTGCGTTGTCAGGCCTAACCGGTCGTTGGAACTTCCTTGCTGTCAATATCACGAACTAGGCTTTCATGCTTTAGTGTTAGGGTAACTACACCTTGTTAGTAACAAATAAGTCGCTATTTGAAAAGTAATAATTTAGTCGTTCAATTATAAATTTAAGAATAAATATGTAACTCTCTAGACCCACCTAATCGTTACATCAAATTCTAGGAGGCCACATTCAAGTCACAAACGCGACCCTCCGTAAAAATTTACATAAAAATGTTTTTCTTTAAATACATTAAAATTGTCAAATAAACTTATGTCTAAAATACCATTTCAGAAAATTATTTAAACATATAACTGTAGTTCAAAAAGTATATTGCAGACACTAACATAAAACAATACACGACATACATACCCACTAACTGCACCATTACCGTACTCCAAAAGCAACACCGAGAGAACTTCAAATACTAATGTCGGTCACTGAACCATAATAGATTTCTTCTAACATGTGATGGTAAAAATAGCGTGAGCTTGAAAAAGCTCAGTAATACAAAACTACCAAGAGATGCTATAGGTAACATGCAAGTATAAGGTCAAGCATAGAATGGGCATAAAGATCATGACATCAACAGGTTCCCATTATGGTATAGAATCTCGTATTACGCCATACTTAAAGGCAACATGGTTGTTCAATACTTGATCTTCTGAATATCAATCAGGCATTCTACAGTCTAGAAGAATCAGATAGGAGAGATATTACAGGAATTGAACCAGAGGATTTGGTGTGTCCCAACAATCACAGATCGAGAAAGATAAATAGAAGATTTCAGACAACTGTAAAATTTTGACAGAGGCAAATGATGAGTCAGGGAAAATTTGGTATCAACCTAACTACCCTCCAACCGAACTCCAGTATGCATTCCCCCAGAACTGCATTTATACCGGAGTTAACCAAGCCCAGTGGGCATAGGTACTAACCTAAGGTGTTACCTTAGGTCTCAGGAGGAATTACCCTAGTCGAAGTGTTAGGATATTTCTTTTGATATAATAATTTCAAAAATGTTTTTGGACTTGTTTGAATATTTTGCAAACTTGTATTAAAGTCCAAATAACATGAAAATATGTTTGAAAATGTTTCCAAGGCTTTTGACATGTTTTAAAAAAAATTTATATAGCCAAACTAGCCATTTTCTCAGCCCCGTACCGATATGGTACAACACCGTATCGATACCTTTTAGGGTTCCAACTACATGAAAATTCTAGTAGCGAAAACCCGTACTGGTACATGCTTAGTCATACCGATATAGAGGGGGTCGTACAGATACACCTCAATGCATACCGATACCCATGTGTATTAAATGCCTTACGAATCTTTGTATTTAAAGCAGGTACCGATACCGACCTGCCCAGAAGTGCATTTAATTATGGTTTTTCATCTTCAACGGCTCCAAACAACCCCAACGACTAGTAAATGCCATGAAGTTATTATAGGGTTTAAAAGACACCTCCAAGCATCTATGGAAGACCAAGAAACAACAAGCCAACATTTATTGATTTGTAAAATGTCTTAGTGCTCAAATTTTCACATTATTGTATAGACAAACACTTGTGAGGTAAATTGTCAATGTATGCTAAAGTGTATTAGGTTTGGGTGAGAGCTTTAGAGTGCAAACACATACCTTGTAAGAATGATTTCAGTTTGCTTTTATTTCTCTTGTAAAGAGAGGTTCCCAAAGCTTTGGGTATAAGCTTTGGATGCTATACTTAGTAGTATAAGTCTAGGTTGTAACGGTTGCCTCATAAGCCTTGAAAGGGGAAGAAATTCTAGTGAATTTGGAAATCCTTAGTGGGGAAGCTAAGGTAGTGGATGTAAATCTTGGTTAGAAGCTCGAACCACTCTAAAATTCTTTTTGTTCATTTTTATTGATTGCTTCCACCACCATCACCCAAATTAGCCCATCTTCACCACTTGGTAAGCAAAATGGTTGAGGAATTCTAGCTCCATCATTTTGTATCAGAGTGAGGCTCAATCGAGAGGTTTCACCATGAAGCTTGATTGATCTTACACATCAACCGATGTTCATGGCGCAATCCATTGACAAGCCACCATACTTCGACGGTGACAACTACTCCTATTGGAAGAATATGATGACGTTCTTCTTGAGAGCCAAAGACTATCGTCTTTGGGACATTGTGCTCGATGGCCCGTTTGTTCAATAAAAAAAGGCGGAATAGAGTGCGAAAGATCGTAAGAAGATGGAGCTTAATGCAAAAATGCCTTGCACATTCTATTTTGTGCACTTGGCCTGGAAGAATATGCCAAAGTCTCTTCTTGTGAGAGTGCCAAGGAAATTTGGGACAAGCTTGAAGTCACTCATGAAGGAACCAACGAAGTAAAGGAGACCAAGATTGGTCCTCTCAACCTTAAGTACGAGAACTTCAAGATGGACTCGGATGAAGACATCAAAATTATGTTCGATCGATTCTCCACCATTGTGAATGCACTTAAAGGTTTTGGAGAAGTGATGTCAGACGATAAGCTCGTGAGAAAGTTGATTTAATCACTTCCCAACTCATGGGATTCAAAGAAGACCACAATCATAGAAGCAAAGAATTTGAAAGAGCTCAAGCTTGATGAGCTTATTGTATCTTTGCTCACCCGTGAGTTGATGTCTGAAGGGATGAGAAAGGAGAAAGAGAAGGAGAAGAAGATAAAAGAGCAAGGAATAGAAGATCTAAACGTTGTTGCTCTTAAATCCTCCACAAGTCATCTAGAAGATTCAAGTGAGGAGGAAAGTGAAGAAGACGAGATGGTTTATCTCTTCAAGAAGTTCACTCGATTCATGAAGAATGAAATGAAAAAATCTTCAAGAAATGAATCGAAGAAGAAGATGAAAGATTCCTTAAATAGCTTTGAATGCAAGAAGCAAGGCCACACCAAATACGATTGCCCTCGCTTTAACAAAAAAAATCATCTTCAAAGAAGACATATGTGGCAACATGGAGTGATGAAGAAGACTCCACCGACAATGAGGTAGCCCACTTATGTATTATGACCCTTCAAGAGGGTGAGGTAACTTCTAACTCATCTATTTCTAATTCTTATAAATTTGATGAGTTAGAAGAAGCCTATGACGAATTGATTTTTGAGTTCATGACTTCATTTTCGAAAAATAAAAGGTTGTTTTCAAAATTGAAAATCGAAAATTATTTGCTTTTGAAAATCAATTTGGAGTTTGAAGCAAAAATTAAGGATTTTGAACTTAAAGTCTTAAACTTACAAATTTTGCTTCAAAGTTTTGAAAAAGATCATCAAGAAGAAGTGGATGATCTTAAGAAAGAAAAAGTTTTGATTTCTGAGGAACTTGAAAAGAAAAACAATTTTGAAAAATCAAACTTTTATCAAAGACAATTTAGTGCCCCTAGATTTTTTAACGGTAAATGTTTTAGAATTTTTTGGGTTCCAAAAGAACTAATTACTTCAAATAAAAATGATGAAATTGTAAAATGGATTCCTAAGGGGACTAAAATTTGTGCAACTAATTTCATTGGATCCAAAGCAATTTGGATTCCGAAAATTACTTGATTGTCTTTCTATAGGTGTGATGGAGCATTGATCAACAAAGTGATGAACCAAGGAAGCTCTATGCACAGAAAGAAAAGCACTTGAAGAAGGAGGCTTAACATCCTACCTTTAGTTCAAGTGGTAAAAAATAGTTGAACTTAGTTGTTTATTTTGATTTATTTCCTTTAATTCAACTAGTTAATCATGAATTGTTGGACTAACATCTTGTTTGATGCTTGAGTAAGGGGAAGCCATTTTATTTAATTGCAATTTTTTTAAACCTCCATTGTTATTGAACTTCAAGTTGCAAAATTCTTTTTGATATAACAAAAAGGGGAGGATGATTTAAAAAATTGAATTTCCTAAAGAAAATGGGGAGCTTTTAATATTTTCTATAAATAATATATTTTTCAATAATTATTTTACTAAGGGGAGAATCATGAAAACAAATTTTCAATTTGGTTTTATTATATAAAAAGAGAGATTGTTAGGATATTTGTTTTGATATAATAATATGAAAAATGTTTTTGAACTTGTTTGAATATTTTGCAAACTTGTATTAAAGTCCAAACAACTTGAAAATATGTTTGAAAATGTTTCTAAGGCTTTTGGAATGACTTAAAACGATTTTATATAGCCAAACTAGCCACTTTCTCAGTCCCGTACCAATACGGTACAACACCAAATCGATACCTTTTAGGGTTTCAGCTACAGGAAAATTCTAGTAGCGAAAACCCGTGCCGGTACAGGCTTAGCCGTACCGATACAGAGGGGGCGTACCGATACGCCTCAATGCGTACCGATACCAATGTGTATTAAATGCCCAATGGCTTTTTCTATTTAAAGCAGGTACCGATACCGATGTCCCGCGTACCGATAATGACTTGCCCAGAAGTGCATTTAATGCTGGTTTTTTTATCTCCAACGACTCCAAACAACCTAAAGGCTAGTTGTAACACCCCTAAAATATGTGCATATATTTAAAGTTAAAAAAATGAATGAAATAAAAGAATTGTTTTTGGGGTTTAAACCCTTGACCTCATATTGGTGAACCCAAGTCTTAACCACTTGAGCTAAAGTTCTTTCTGGTCTTAGTAATTAAACATAACAATAAACCAAGTTTGTTATAACCCAACCACCCCTTCATTCGAATTAAATGCTCATCTAAAAAATATCCAGATCTAGAGCCTTCGACATTTCACCTCTCACCAACTCTCATTGCCAGCCACCGTTTGATCTTGGCCACCGCCCGACCGTGGCCACCACCACCATCAATGCCTTCTCCTCCACCTTGCCCAGAACAAAACAAGGCGAGCCACTCGCTGCCGTTCAATGTCGTTAATTGTGGATAATGGCAAAAATGTTCGGCGAGAGACCCCAAGTATCACCCTCCATTTTGTGCCGTCTCCGGTCATCTCTGTCGTTCGTGTGAGGCACGACCGCCAGATCTGAGGTCCCTGCCTCGAGGTGGGCAAAACCTGGTCGCCGTTAATCATTCGGTCGCCGTTTGAGCCTTCATCGGAGTTACGTGTTTTTCGGCCTTTTTGAATAATTTTGGGTAAGTTCCATTCGTATTCCAGCTTAGATTGATGTTTTTCTCGGCTTGGATGAATTGAGTAATTCATAGGCTTTGTTTTCTGGCAGAAGCAAGACCATTGGAGTTGCCAGCGACGAATCTGGCGTACCGCCAGTGACTCTTGTAAGTGATCGAACCGGATGGTCTCTGAACCCGCATGAACCAATTCAATCGATCTAAACCCAACCAAATTGAGCCCATTAGCTAAACCGGTCCAATCTGACCAGATTCGGTTTGCCTGACCAAAGCCTAGTCCGTATTCGACCTGAACCCATCTGCCCGACCCGTTGACTAAGTCAGCTCAGTAAGTTAACTCATTCAAGTCAACTCGCCTGAGCTAGCTCAGTTGATCGATGACTTTAGTATAACGTCAGTGTTGACTTTGATCGATGTTAGCATTGACTTTGATTGCTGATGTCAGCATTGACTTTGACCAAAAAGTTATATTTTTTGAAAACCATTATTTTATGTTTTTCGACATCCTAAGTCCATTTTTGAAGCTAATTTTGCGAGATTCTGACCCAAAAGCCTCTGAATCTGACCTTGAACCCGAACTGGTATATGTATTTAATCATTCAGTTAATAGCAGTTTGAATAAGGATTGAGTTTGGAATTTGTGCAATTGAAGGTATTTACAGTTCCGTGTATGCAAGATGTCAAGGGACGTCGAATTAGGGTGCGGGAGTGATCGAATGGAGAATCATAGTTGACCGATATAGCAAGGATTAAAGGTAATACAGTAACCCCTTAACCCGGTCTATTCGCAAGACCGAATAGAGCGAGTCACACGGGGAATATTGGAGTAAAACCCGAAAGTTTCACTTTAATAAACAACCATTTTTTTTACTTTTACTGTTCTAGATGCAAGCTATTTAACCTAAGCTTGAGAGAAAGCAACGGTCAAAAGCTCAGCTTAATTGAGCGTCAATTCGACATTCGAATGTCTCGTTACGCAAATTAGGGACCAAATCATAAAACTATACAATTACAGGGTCTTTTATCAAATTGATACTATCCACATTTAATTGTTCAAGTTTCAAGGTCATATGTAACTTTTCAGCTTAATTTGATCAACCAAACATTACCAATTGCATTTACAAACATTCAGGGACTAAAACGTGCAGAACAGAAACTTCAAAAGATACTTTTAACCAAATTTAACAACCACGGTATCGATACGCTTAACTATGGTATCGATACGGTCCTTTGTATTTTCAAACCATAAATTCCAGTAGCATATACTATATCGATACGACCCCGAGTATCGGTACACCCTTCATACATCGTATCGATATAGAGCTCACTGTATCGATACACTATGCCTATTTCAGCAATATGGTATCGATATGGTGACCCGAGTATCGATACACCTGAGCCTGTAATGTCAATTTTTGCTCGATAAACAATCCGTAAACCACATTTAACCCCCTAGGCATACTCCTAACATATAACAAACATATTCAAGTATCAATCTTCATCATTTTGCAACAGGAACATCATTCATATGTACTAACACAATTCAAATAAAATCTAAAGGCATGCATCCTAACAAAGCAACCACAAAACTTCCAAAAACTCCAATCAACCAAAAACCAGCATATTAAGGTCATTTACAACTCATATAGGCACTATACAATTATGCCAAACCAATGAGTTCACAACATACGTTCCCAAATCCAAAAAGGTATTCTCCTATTGCCAAACTTATTACTATTGAAATGTAAAATCCATAATTGAGTTATGAGCAATGCTTGGACTCTTCCTCTTGCTATTTTGCTGTCCGATCTCTCTACTTATCTGCATTGTTAGGAAAAAAGAGCGTAAGCGATAAGCTTAGCGAGGGCTGCTAAAAAACAAAGCCGCTAACAATGCGTTTAGAAAACCATTTCTTAACAAACCGTTTTTCAACAAACCATTTTTCAACAAACCGTTTCTCATCATGCTCATAACAAGGCTCACGCTTTAAAACCAAAACAACTCTCAATGCAAGTTTCACATACTTAAGCTTTCCACAAATCTCGAGATATTATCTCTTGTATAAATCGCATATACAATTTCTTTTCAAACCATGATTCAAGTAACTCGGATGGTTGCTTCGCCATTCCTATACACATGGAGCTTGCAACACTCTCCTTAAATAAACACATCAGAAATGCGGATACACATTGATTGAGCTTTCTGCTCTCTCCACCAATACTTATGGAGCTTGTTGCTCTCTCCATAAGGCGGATCTCATGGTGCTTCATGCTCTCACCATTTAAGGATCCCGTGGTGCTTGCTGCTCTCACCACAATATACTTCGGTACCCTCAACACAATAGTTGATCAGTTATTGCGGAGCCAAAGGCCATACGCACATGCGAATTTTGCTACATTTTATAGTGCACTCTCATCCTATTGGTCGACCAATTATATCCGATTATAATAAGCATCATCACTTGCCAATATATACTTTAAAACCATGTTAATCTATTGTTTTTCAATGCATCAACATAAACCATAGCATATCCCATCTTAAAAACACAACCAATGCATAGCATTATCTTATCAAGATGCAACCTCTTGAAAATCATAAATCAACCTCATGGGATAACATGAATCATTTCTCAATTCATAAAAACATTCATAACAATAGGTAGCAAAACATTTCCAAAACATGAGCATGATTAACCAAAACAATGGGAATAACCGAGAAACAAGAGCGAAACATCTCATACTTACTTCCAAGCTTAGATTAACGTTTCAAGCTTAATCTAAACCCACAAACCTTGCTTTCAAACCTTTGAAAAGCTTTACCACGCCTTCCACAATTCCTAGAATTACCCCAGTATTCTCCAACATGATGCCTTCCACAATGACCACACTCAAGTGCTCGGACACCAACATTCTGGCCTTGCTGACCATGACCCGTATTAACACCTCTACCACGCCTCTGATCTAGAAAGAATCTCCCTTATCGATGCCTCTTACCTTGATCTCTTCCACCACCAAAGTCAGCCACTCTCTTCCCAGTACTAGAATTCCCTGGGCGAGAGACCAAACCCAAACTTTGTTCAATGTCCTTAGCACGACTGACCATGACATTGAAATCTGAATACTCAGAAGCTAGCATATATGTCTTCACTTCATTCTCCAAGCCATAACAGAAACGATCACATCTCTTTTGCTCATCGGGAACCAGTTTAGGGGCGTACTGGCTCAACCGAACAAACTGAACCTCGCAGTCAGAAACAGACATATTGCCTTGCACCAACGTCATAAACTCACACTTCTTTTCATCCTGGTAACGAACACCCAAATATTTTTTTTCTGAAAGTAACTCTGAAGAACTCTCATGTCACGTTCTCGGGTGCCATCCCCGCAATTGTGGTAGTCCACCACAAATAAGCATCACCCTGGAGTAAGGATACCACACAACCCAGCTTACGCACATTCGTACACTCTATCTGACCAATGATCCTCTAGTTACTCTCCAACTATGCCTCAGAACCCTCCGGAGGCAAACCTCTGAACTCGGTACCACCCAAACTGCGCAATCGCTCCAAAGGTAAACTAGGGTTAGCCGCAGGCTGTGGCACAACAGCGTGCATACCCGCCATTACAACTTGAAAAGCTCACGTGATAGTTTGAACCAATGGTGTCATATCACCCACAACCTGCCCTTGAGCTCTTTGAGGTCCAACACCTCCCGTACCAGCTCCAGCTCTGTCTCCCTTACCACCAGGTGGAGGAGGAGGTGGGGGCGGTATAACATACTCATTACGCTCATCTTCCATCACATTACGTACACTCCGTACGAGCTCTCGTCTCGGTCCCATAATAAAACAATATGAATCTCTAGCATATAAAATGCAACAATTAAAAACAATAGTAATAATGGCAATGGGTACCCCAATCTCTTCCTAAATCATCAATTAACATATCAACAACATGTTATCAACCACCGTGCATAACAAACATCATGGAATCAACCATCTTACCTCCCAAATTTTTGCAAAAACCTAGCTCTGATACCAAAAAATGTAACCCCTTTAACCCGGTCTAATCACAAGACCGAATCGAGTGAGTCACACGGGGAATATTAGAGTAAAACCTGAAAGTTTCACTTCAATAAACAACCCTTTTTTACTTTCACTTCAATCGGGCGTCAATTCGACATCTGAATGTCCCGTTACGTGAATTAGGGATCAAATCGTAAAACTATACAATTACATGTCTTTTTATCAAATTGATACTATCCACATTTAATTATTCAAGTTTCAAGCTCATATGTAAGTTTTCAGCTTAATTCGATCAACCAAATATTGCCAATTGTATTTACAAACATTTAGGGACTAAAACGTGCAAAACAGAAACTTCAGAAGATACTTTTAACTAGCCTTAACAACCATGGTATCGATACGCTTAACTATGGTATCGATACAGTCCTTTGTATTTTCAAACCAAAAATTCCAGTAGCATATACCGTATCGATACGGCCCCGAGTATCTGTACACCCTTCATACATCGTATTGATACGGAGCTCACTGTACCGATACGCTATGCCTATTTCAGCAATATGGTATCGATACGGTGACCCGAGTATCAATACACCTGAGCCTGTAATATCACTTTTTGCTCGATAAACAATCCGTAAAATACATTTAAACCCCTAGGCATACTCCTAACATATAACAAACATATTCAAGGATCAATCTTCATCATTTTGCACCAGGAACATCATTCATATGTACTAACACAATTCAAAAGAATCTAAAGGCATGCATCCTAATAGATCAACCACAAAACTTCCAAAAACTCCGGTCAACCAAAAACCAGCATATAAAGGTTATTTACAATTCATATAGGCACTATACAATTATGCCAAACCAAGGAGTTCACAACATACGTTCCCAAATCCAAAAGGGTATTCTCCCATTGCCAAACTTATTACTATTGAAATGTAAAATCCATACTTGAGGTATGAGCAATGCTTGGACTCTTCCTATTGCTATTTTGCTGTCCGATCTCTCTACTTATTTGCATTGTTAGGAAAAGAGAGCGTAAGCGATAAGCTTAGTGAGGCTGCTAAAAAACAAAGCCGCTGATAATGCATTTAGAAAACCATTTCTTAACAAACCGTTTTTCAACAAACCATTTTTCAAAAAACCGTTTCTCATCATGCTCATAACAAGGCTTATGCTTTAAAACCAAAGCAACTCTCAATGCAAGTTTCACATACTTAAGCTTTCCACAAATCTCGAGATATTATCTCTTGCATAAATCGCATATACAATTTCATTTCAAACCATGATTCAAGTAAACTCATATATTGGCATTCAAGTGACTCGGATGGTTGCTTCGCGATCCCTATACACAAGGAGCTTGTAGCACTCTCCTTAAATAAACACATCGGATACGCGAATACACATTGATGGAGCTTGCTGCTCTCTCAACCAATTCTTATGGAGCTTGTGCTCTTTCCATAAGGCGGATCTCATGGTGCTTGCTGCTCTAACCATTTAAGGATCCCGTGGTGCTTGCTGCTCTTACCATAATATACTTTGGTACCCTCAACACAATAGTTGATCAACTATTGCGGAGCCGAAGGCCAAACGCACATGCGAATTTTGCTATATTTTATAGTGCACTCTCATCCTATTGGTTGACCAATTATATTCGATTATAATAAGCATCATCACTTGCCAATATATGCTTTAAAACCATGTTAACCTATTGTTTTTCAATGCATCAACATAAACCATAGCATATCCCATCTTAAAAACACAACCAATGGATAGCATTATCTCATCAAGATGTAACCTCTTGAAAATCATAAATCAACCTCATAGGATAACATGAATCATTTCTCAATTCATAAAACATGCATAGCAGTAGGTAAAAAAACATTTACAAAACATGAGCATGATTAACCAAAAGAATAGGAATAACCGAGAAAAAGAGCGAAACATCTCATACTTACTTCCGAGCTTAGATTAACATTTCATGCTTAATATAAACCCCCAAACCTTGCTTTCAAACCTTTGAAAAGCTTTAAAAACTAGTGCCACTCACCAATTACACCTTGCTCGCTTTGCCGAAGCGATTTCAAGTTTCTGCAACGTCCACAAAACCCTTCGAAGCTAACGAATCAACATCCCTGCTACTTACCAAAGAAAAATAGAGAATTAATGCACTTCATTGCATCAAAACCTCCAGCAACACACAACAATACTTTCGTCTCAACATAAACAAGCTTTTGCCTACCGAAAATAGCCGAAAACACCGGCAAAACCTTCCAACTAATCTCCAGCCATTACCCAACGAGATTAGCAACAAAACAACATCAGCGTACATCCAAAAACACATCCTCAACAGCCATCAATTAACCACTTAAACAAGCCATAACCTCAAAGATATCAACATTAAAACTTAGCAACCTACCTAGTTTCGGGATTCCATTGATAAAATCACTTATTCAACATTATCAACCATCCAAAATATCACAAATCTCAATCATAAAACCCAGCATTAACAGATTATAGCAAATCTTTACAAAATCCCTTAATTGGCATCATTTAAACTAATTTTCCATAATCATATTATCAAAACCCATTAGAAATCAACATAAAAGATAAAAAACTTGGTAATTTCAGTAAAGAACCTTTCATTAGAGTTGAAGAATGAAACCTTACCTCCAATGATGACTTTCCCTTTCAATTGAGAAGATTTACATGAGAAAACAAAGATAAAACAACAAAGTTTTGTTAAGAATACATTAAGAAGACATTTGATATTAAAAAGATAAATCAAATCTGATGTTTACCTCAAATCTTTGAAAGAAAATAAATGTTTGGCTGGAGAGAATTTTAGAGAAAATAAAAGAGAGAAAATGTAGTTACGTAAAATGTATTTTGGGAAATAAAGTGAGTAATTAATTATCTCCATATGTTTTATTTAATTAAAACCATTTAAAGTCAGCCAATTAAAAAGAAAAAATCTTAATTAGACTCTTGGTCAAAGCTCCTTAAAAATTTAAAGTTTCGATCTTTTACGATTTAGTCACTAAAAACAGTTTTGCACATTTTACATTTTCGTCACTAGTCAAAAAATGTCAAACTCCCAAATCACCTTTTCCAAAAATTGATTTCACTATAATCACATACATATTAAATAAGGATTATAAAATATTTTTCCATATTTTATTTTTATGAAAAACCATTTTTATTGAATTAATCTCGAAACTAGTCTAAACCGCTAAAACCGATTCAACCCTCAAACCAACCCGACTAACACCTAGGCCCAAATTTGGGGCGTTACAACTCTCCCCCACTTAAGAAATTTTGTCATCAAAATTTACCTTGCGGAAAAAGATGAGGAAATTGTTTCTCCATGTCGGCTTTTTTTCCCACGTGGCTTCCTCGACACCACGGTGCATCCACAACACTTTGACCAACTCAATAGTCTTTCCATGAAGCATTTTACTATCCACATATAAGATTCTGACCAGCTCTTCATCATATTTCAGATCCAGATTCAACTCAACCTCTTCTATAGGCATAACATACGACGGATCCGATCTATATCTCTGAAGCATTGATACATGAAAAACATTATGTATCTTCTCCAACTCAGATGGAAACTTCAACCTATAAGCTACCAGACCAATTCGCTCCAATATTTCATATGGTCCAATGAACCTCGGACTCAACTTGCCCTTCCGCGTAAGACTTTTGCCGATTTGAAGCTTCCTTCAAATGATCACAAATGATCTTTACTTTCTCTGTTGTTCCCTTAAGCATATCTGGTAAAGAAATCAACTTTTGCCCTACTTCCGCCCAACATAAAGGCATTCTACACTTCCCCCCATACAAGGCCTCATAAGGTGCCATTTGTATACTCGCCTGATAACTGTTATTATAGGAAAATTCCACCAACGGCAAACACTTCTCCCAAGAACCTTGGAACTCAATCACACAACAACGAAGCATATCCTTTAACACTTGGATAACCTGCTCGGACTGTCCATCCGTCTGAAGATGATAAGATGTACTAAAATTCAACCGTGTACCCAAGGCTCGATACAAACTTTCCCAAAATCTCGCTGTAAACATCGGATCCCTATCCAAAACTATGGACTTATGCAAACCATGCAAATACACCACCTCAGTGATATACAAATCCGCAAACTTATCCAAGGTATACATCATATGCACAAGCACAAAATGTGCACACTTCGTTAAATGATCCACTATCACCCAAATAGAGTTCTTTGACGGGGTCAAAGGCAAACCAGACTCAAAATCAATGGTGATTCTTTCCCATTTCCACTCCCGTATCCTCAATGGTTGCAACAACCCGAACATAAACTAATGTTCAGCCTTCACTCTTTGGCAAACCATAAACCTACTTACAAACTCCGCCACATCTTTCTTTAGCCCAACCCAATAGTACTCATCTCTTAACCCACGATACATCTTAGTACTACCAGGATACATGACAAAAGGGCTACTATACGCCTCTGAAAAAATAGTGCATCTCAACATCTTCCGGCACAACTATCTGATCTTTGAAGCTCAAAACACTATCATCATTAAAACAAAAATCTGTCGGATTAATGTCCGTAACATGCGGTACCAACTAATCGTCCAACAACCGTTTCTCCTTAATTAACTGAACTATGGAAGGTTTCACTTACAACTCAGCCACCAACTCACCATATCGTGATACACTTAACCGCGCAAACATAGCTCTTAACTCTACAACCACCTTCCTACTCAACGCATCGGCCACCACATTGGCCTTTCCTGGATGATACTCGATCGAAAGATCGTAGTCCTTAGGCAACTCCAGCCACCTTCGTTGCCTAAGGTTCAACTCTTTCTGCGACATCAAATATTTCAGGCTTTTATGGTCCGTATACACCACACATTTCTCCCCATAGAGATAGTGTCACCAAATCTTCAACGCAAACACTACCACAACCAACTCAATGTTGTGTGGGGGATAATTTCGCTCATGCACCTTCAACTATCTTGACGCATAAGCAACCACTTTACCCTCTTGCATCAACACACGCCCTAATTCCACATAGGATGCATCGCTATAGATCACAAACTCCTTTCCCGACTCGGGTTGAATCAAGATTGAAGCATGTGTCAAAGCCTCCTTCAACTTCTCAAAAGCTTGTTGCCTAGCCTCCATCCACTCAAACTTCACATCATTTTGCTACAATTTTGTTAACGGATCAGCAATCTTAGAAAAACCATCAACGAAGTGACGATAATAACCCGCTAAGCCCAAGAAACTACGTACCTTCAACACCGATTTATGTTGTTTCCAACTTACAACCGCCTCAATTTTCTGTGGGTCCACATGAATCCCTTCCGTTGATACAACATGACCAAGGAATACCATTTCTTTGATCCAAAACTCACATTTACTCAATTTAGCATACAACTATTTATCCAACAAAGTATGTTACACAATTTGCAAATGTCTATCATGATCCTCCTCAGTACGTGAATACACAAGGATATCATCGATAAACACAACCCCAAACTGATCCAAAAATCGTGGAACAACCGATTCATCATGTCCATGAAAGCTGTAGGCGCATTTGTCAATCCAAACGACATCACCAAAAACTCATAATGCTTGTAACGAGTACAAAACGTTGTTTTCGGCACATCTTTATCCTTCACCTTCAACTGATAATATCTCGATCTCAAATCAATCTTAGAAAACACCGTCACCCCACGAAATTGATCAAAAAGGTCGTCAATTCGTGGTAAAGGATACTTATTCTTTATCGTCAACTTGTTCAGTTGCCGATAATCGATGCACATTCTCATGGTGCCATCTTTCTTCTTTACAAACAACACCGGAGCACCCCAAGGCGACACACTAGGCCGAATGAACCCACGATCTAGCAACTTCTGAAGTTGCATCTTCAACTCTTTAGGTGCCATGTGGTACGGAGCAGTAGACACCGGAGCCGTATCCGCGTACGTCTCAATATAGAATTCTACCTCTCTATCTAGTAGCAAACCAGGAAACTCTTCTGGAAACACCCTGGGAGAATCACAAACTATCCGTATATCTTCGGACGTGCCTCCTTCATATTTGGATTCATGACATACGCCAAGTATGCCTGACATCCAACAGATCATAGCAAATCTTTACAAAATCCCTCAATTGACATCATTTAAACCAATTTTCCATAATCATATTATCAAAACCCAATAGAAATCAATCATAAAAGATCAAAAACTTGAGAATTTCAGTAAAGAACCTTTCATTAGAGGAGAAGAATGAAGCCTTACCTCCAATGATGACTTTCCCTTTTTAATTGAGAAGATTTACGAGAGAAAACAAAGATAAAACAACAAAGTTTTGTTAAGAAGCCATTTGAGATTAAAAAGTTAAATCAAATCTGATGTTTACCTCAAATCTTTGAAAGAAAATGAATGTTTGGCTAGAGAGAATTTGAGAGAAAATAAAAGAGAGAAAATGTAGTTATGTAAAATGTATTTTGGGAAATAAAATGAGTAATTAATTCTCTCCACATGTTTTACTTAATTAAAACCCTTTAAATGTCAGCCAATTAAAAAGGAAAAGTCTTAATTAGACTCTTGGTCAAAGCTCCTTAAAGATTCGAAGTTTCAATCTTTTACGATTTAGTCACTAAAACCTATTTCGTTCATTTTACATTTTTGTCACTAGTCCAAAAATGTCAAACTCCCAAATCACCTTTTCCAAAATTGATTTCACTATAATCACATACATATTAAATAAGGATTATAAAATATTTTTCCATATTTTATTTTGATGAAAAACCATTTTTACCGAATTAATCATAAAAGGAACTGATGTTTTTATTAACAGGACCGAGATGAGATTGCAAAACCAAGAGGCGACAATCAAATCATTGGAAACTCAAGTCGGACAATTTGCTCAAAACCTAAAAACTAGACCGCAAGGAGGTTTACCTAGAGATACTGAAGTCGCAAGAGGAACTGGACACGAGCAATGTAAGGCTATCACCACTAGAAGTGGCCGACAACTTAAAGAAGCTCAAGCTCGCTCATCAAACAAAACTCCACAAAAAAACAAGAAGAACTCAGTGGCAAAGCCTCAAATGCTGAACCAGGAAATGCCACGGCAACCCTAGTTGACGATGCCACGGCAACCAACGATAAGCATGCCACGACAACCAACGATAAGCATGCCTCGGCAATCAACGATAAGCATGCCACGACAACTAACGATAAGCATGCCACGGTAACCCCAGTAGGCGATGCCTCGAAAACTCCAGTTGCCCTGGCAATACCGTCAATCAGGTTCTAAACCAATGAAAGGATTGAAGATATCCGACTTCCACCACCATTCCCACAAAGGTTGAAGCGAAAAAAGCAAAAATATCAATTCAAGAAGTTTCTTGATATTTTAAAGCAAGTCCATATCAACTTGCCGTTGGTTGAGGCAATTGAACAAATGCCGAACTATGCCAAGTTTCTGAAAGACATTGTGTCCAAGAGAACAAGGTTAGGAGAGTTTGAAATAGTTACCGCAACAGAGGGATGCATGGCTATGTTGCACAATCGCATGCCACCCAAGTTGAAAGATCTTGGAAGTTTCACAACACCATGTTCTATCAGAAACCACTATGTCGGGAAAACATTATGTGACCTTGGAGCAAGCATAAACTTGATGCCTAAATCGGTTTTCTAGAAACTAGGAATCGAGAAGGCAAGACATACTGGTAAAAGTTGATAAATTTATTTTCCCACTGACTTTATTGTTTTGGATTCTAAAGCAGATGAGCATGCACCTATCATTCTTGGGAGACCCTTCCTAGCAATAGGGAGAACCTTGATTGATGTTGAAAAGGGAGAGCTCACAATGAGTGTCAATGACCAGCAAGTTAAACTGAATGTGTTCCAAACACTTAAGCATGCCGATGATCCGGAAGAATGCCAACTTCATCACGCCACAACAGAGTTTGACTTCGACGAGAAATTTAGTTGCCTCGGCAACTACATTGCCGATTTAGAGAAACCTGAGGATTATGAAGAATCGATCGATGATGAACAACAAGAAGAGGCGAATTGGTTAGTCAATCGACCAGGTACATACTTTGAGCCACTGGATTACTCAGGTAAGAAAGGTAAACTCGAAAAACCCTCCACTGAACAACCACTGATTCTTGAGTTGAAATAATCGCCAGGGTAACTAAAATATGCTTACCTGGGAACCAATAATACATTGCCTGTAATTATTTCCTCTAAGTTACAGCCTGAGCAGGAAAAGAAGCTGATCGACATGTTGATGCTACACAAGAAGGCAATAGGATGGACAATTACCGACTTGAAGGGAATTAGCCCGGCAGTGTGCATGCATAAGATTTTGTTGGAAGATGATTACAAACCTTCAATGGAGGCCCAGAAGAGACTGAATCATGCCATGAAAGGGGTTGTAAAGAAAGAAATCATCAAGTGGCTTGACGCCGGCATCATATACCCTATCTCTGATAGTACATGGGTAAATCTGGTACAATGTGTACTGAAAAAGGGAGGTATAACAGTGGTAAGTAATGAAAACAATGAACTCATTCCAACCAGTACTGTGACCGGTTAGAGGGCTTGTATGGATTACCGAAAGCTAAACAAAGCCATTAGGAAAGATCACTTCCCATTACCCTTTATTGATCAAATGCTTGACCGTCTTACAGGTAAACCCTTTTATTGTTTTCTTGATGGTTATTCAGGTTACAATCAAATTGCCATAGCACCAGAAGATCAAGAAAAGACAACATTCACATGCCCATACGGTACTTATGCTTTCCGAAGAATACCGTTCGGATTGTGTAATACCCCGAAAACCTTCCAAAGATGCATGATGGCACTCTTTTCATACATGGTCAAAGATTTCCTTGAAATCTTCATGGATGATTTTTTCGTATTTGGTAATGACTTCGACAGTTGCCTCGACAATTTATAGAAGGTGTTGGCAAGATGTGAAGAATCCGATCTAGTCCTTAATTGAGAGAAGTGCCATTTTATGGTAGATGAAGGAATTGTGCTCGGCCACAAGATTTCATCCAAGGGAATCGAAGTAGACAAAGCCAAGGTGGACGTGATCAATAGATTACCCCCACCAAGTTCGGTTAAAAGAATCTGAAGGTTTCTTGGATATGCATGTTTGTACAAGAGGTTCATTCATAATTTTTCTAAGATTACTAAACCCTTGTGCAATTTGCTTGAACAGGATAAAGTCTTCAACTTTGATGAATCTTGCGCCCAATCATTCGAAACCCTAAAGGAAAAACTTACCTCGGCACCCATTGTTGTTCCACCCGATTGGACGCTACCTTTTGAGCTCATGTGTGATGCGAGTGATTTTGCAGTAGGAGCAGTCCTAGGCCAACGCACAGGTAAGATTTTTCATGTGATATACTACGCTAGTAAGACTCTTAATAGCACCCAAGTGAATTACACAACAACGGAGAAAGAGTTACTAGCAGTAGTTTTTGCATTTGACAAGTTTTGATCCTATTTGATTGGTACAAAGGTAATTGTTTATACGAACCATTCGGCAATTAAGTATCTATTTGCTAAAAAAGATGCCAAACCTCGTTTGATTCGTTGGATATTGCTTTTACAAGAATTTGACATTGAAATTAAGGACTGGAAAGGAATAGAAAATCAAGTTGCCGATCACTTATCACGCTTAGAACGCAATAGGGAGGAGGACGCAAATTTAGAGATATGCGATGCGTTCTCGGATGAGCAACTGTTAGTTACTTCGGTAACTCCTGATGCCTCGGCAACCACCGTTGCGCAAGCCTCGACAACCCTCGACACCTCGGCAAACCTTAACACCTCGGCAACTCTAGACACGCATGCCTCGACAACCCCTGATGCGCATGCCTCAACAACCCTTGATGCGCACTCCTCGGCAACTCCAGACGCGCAAATCTCGGCAACCACGAAAGCAGTTGCCACTGCAACACATGCCTCGACAATACCCTGGTACGCGGATTTAGTTAATTTTCTTGTTTGTGGTATTTTACCTTATGGCCTTACTTATCAAGGAAAGAAGCGGTTCCGCCATGATGCTAAGCATTATTTCTGGGACGAGCCTCTTTTGTTTAAACAATATACATATCAGATTATACACCGATGTGTCCCTGAAGAGGAGCAGTAGAATGTACTCCGGCAATGCCATTCTTCACCCTATGGAGGACATTTTGGAGGAACACGTACCGCTGCCAAAGTTTTGCAATCCATTTTGTATTGGCCAACACTGTGCAAAGATGCCCAACAGTTTTACAAGCAATGTGATTGTTGCCAGAGGGCAATATCTCTAGACGACATGAGATGCCGTTCCAAAACATCATTGAGGTGGAATTGTTTGATGTATGGGGAATTGATTTTATGGGACCTTTCCCATCTTCATTCGGGAACCTCTACATTCTACTTGTCATCGACTACGTGTGTAAATTGGTTGAGGCAGCTGCAGTTCCCGCCAACGATTCCAAGACCGTGCAACGATTCTTGTAGAAAAATATATTTACACGGATTGGGATGCCGAGAGTAATTATCAGTGATGAAGGCAAGCATTTTGACAACAGACTTATTGCCAAGATGTTGCAATGCTTCGGCGTTTCACACAAAATTGCCACGGCATATCATCCACAAATTAATGGAGAAGCAGAAATTTTTAACCAGGAATTGAAGAATATCCTCAAGAAGGTTGTAAATCCTTCCCGAAAAGATTGGTCTTCAAGACTAGACGAAGCACTTTGTGCTTATCAAATCGCATTCAAAACACCCTTGGGAATGTCCCCATTTCGCATTGTCTACGAAAAGACTTGTCACTTACCGGTGGAAATCGAACACAAAGCATATTGGGCAATCAAGACCGTGAATATAGATTGGGAGGGTGCTGGACAAAAGCGTTTACTAGATCTCAACGAGATAGAAGAATTCCGTGCACTCGCCTATGACAGTGCACGAATCTACAAGGAGAAAACAAAGCAATGGCATGACAAGAAACTATTACCGCGACAGTTCATGCCAGGGCAACTAGTTCTCTTATTCAATTCTCGGCTGAAACTTTTCTCGGGAAAACTGAGATCAAGATGGTTGGGACCATTTGAAGTAGTCAAACCGTTCTCCCATGGTGCCATGATAATCAAGTCCACCACTGACGAACATGAATTCAAAGTTAATGGACAAAGATTGAAGCACTATAACGGTGCCCATGTGGAACGTAACAAAGAAGTGACCACCTTAGGAGATGCATGAGCATGCTATCCTTTCGATATTTTCTTTTTCCTTTTATTTTTATTTTTTTTCGAACTTATTATTTTGGTTTATATTTATTTTATTTCGGTTATTCTTAGGATAGATTTATTTATTTATTTTAGGTTAAGACTACATATTTCTTTCGTCTTTATTTAATTATTTTGAATTTTAGGTTTAAGAATTTCTTTACACATCTTTATTTATTTCTCTTTATTTTATTTACTAGTTTATCTTTAATTTTAATCCTTATTTTATTTGTTTTTGAATTATAGGAAAAAAGTTCAAGATAAAGAGGAATTTGATTCAAGAAGGAAGTTTCTTCAACAAGGAAACCATTGGGCTAAATCTAAGGCTTATATTAAGCCTCCAATTTACCCTAATTCACCCATATGGCCGGCCAAACCCTTCCCCTTCCCCAAATTTCTTTTGCCGCCCCCTTCTCCCAATTAAAACCCTTGTTTTCTTTCTTTCCAATCAATCCCACCCACCATATTTACTACCTATCTTTTCTATTTAACCCATCACCCTTAACTTCCAAGAAACCTATTCCTACTTTTAACCTTTCAACTCTTTAGTTTCTTTTGCTTTCCTTTCTTTGTTTCTACCCAACACGCAACCAAGATCATCCATGGCATCCAAAATCAAGTTTTTGGTGCATCCAAGTTCTTCCAAAAAATCAAGCTACAAGAAGTTTGCTACACTGGTGGTTCAAGAAAGATTTCACTCCAAGTTTGAAAGCTGGAAGATTTGCGAAGAACAAGGCTTCGAATACTCCAACTCTCATCAAGATTTCGGCCTTGAACCATTCATCTTCCAAAGGATTGCACATCAAAAGTGGCAAATCTTTTGCCATCAATAGGAACCGGGCAACATCTCATGGGTAAGAGAATTCTATGCTCACTCGCCTAACCTGGATAATCCTTATGTTTTTGTCATAAGCCCCGAAAGCATTAACGCCTCTTACGGGCTCTACGTTGAGAAGGACGAGCATCAAGCCTTTGTTGATCAATTCACGCCCAAGCAACTCGACAAGGTGCTTCAAGAACTCACTCTACCGGGGACTCATTGGAACGACGGTAAATATAAGGGCACGGTAAATCGCCTTTGGCTTAAACCCGAGGCAAAATTATGGAATAAGTTTGTTAAAACTTCTCTAATGTCCACCATAGACAATACTACCGTTGTTACATCTTTTTCTCATACATTCTATTTTTCATAATCGCATCATTAACATTGGAAAAATTATTTGTGATGATATTTTTGTATGTAGCACAAAAGACAATGGTTCTCTTTTCTTCCCTTGCGTAATTTCCAATCTTTGCAAGGAGATGCATGTCCTAAGTGAGTCAACCGATGAAAAGGCCCTACCAAAGTCTGGTTGGAATCGAGCACAAATCTGAAAGCTAATGGGAGAGGCACCGGTAAAATCTCCAACGCCTTCAGTTGCCGCAGCAACTCCTGCCACCTCGGCAACTCCTAATGCCCAAGCAACTGATTCCTGGGCAACTCGGCTAGCGACCCTAAGACAACTTGAAGCACTCTTACAACCGTTGGCGAACCGCCTTAGGCAAATTGAAGACCGACAACTAATTTTCATGCGGTACATGAAGGATCACAACAATTCCATCACCCAAGTCATCCTTGAAAAGTACCCGGACAGCCGCGTGACGTTCCTTATCTTTCCTGCCGAGATCCTTGCCACTGCAACCAATGAAGCAGTTACAACGGAAACTGCAACAGATGATGCCGCGGCAACCTACACTGCGCCTGCCCAAGCAGTTGCCACGGCAACCAACACTGAAGATGCCGCGGCAACCAAAGCTAAAGAAGCCCCGACAACCACTGCAAAAGCCAAAGGTAAAGAGCCTATGTCTGAACCAACTCGTACGGAATCATTGTCTGATTTTTAGATTCGGACGAGTCCTCTATTGCACCAACAAAGACCACACCAGTCGACTCCTCCAAGCCAAAGCGAAAAGCCAATGACATTGAGGAAGAGGATGATGAGGACACCCCCGTACGAGGATTGATTCCACCATCGGCAACAAGAAAGCAACCACTGCGTTCAAGTAAAAGAATCAAGACACATGCCAAAAGGAAACTAATCATCCACGACGATGAACTCTCAGAGTAAGTCCTCATTTTCATTTTACTTTTCTTTATTTTTATTTTTCTTTGATACATGCATTGAGGACAATGCCTCACTCGAGTTTGGGGGGGATTGTTACTAGTTAGTTATCATGTTTAGTTGCATTCATCTTAAGTATTGCATTTAGAATCCATAAATTGCTTGCCATGCCTTTAGATAGAACAAGAATTGCCTAGATTTGATGAATATCCGATGATGACTTTGCCAATGTACTTAATTGATAGAACTTTTCATTCTAGGATAAAGGTGGAAACACTTAGAATCTTACTATGATGCTAAACTTGATGAAACACTGTTGTGGCATGATTGATTTAAGGAATTCTAGCGAACTTATGTTGATAGTTAAAAAATTAGGGCATTAGAATAAAAAATTGGATGAATGCTAGAGGTGCCCGAAATTGGCTCTAGTATGTGCTAAAAATTGATTGCTAGAAGTGTCCGAAACTGACTCTAGTCGAATAAATTAATTAACTTAAGAAAACTAAAAACAAAACACTAGAGGTGCCCGAAACCGGATCTTGTTAAAACATGTTAAAAGAACCCAATAAAGTAATTTGAAAACCTCTTGTTTACATAGAATTCGAAAAATCAACTTGCACACAATTCCGCACACACTCAAAGCATTATAGTTTGATTCCGAGCAACTCCTAAGTTTTCCAAAAAATGAAAAGCCAATCATACTTTGTGCCACGGTTCTGAGAATTGAAATCAAGTTCAAAGCTAAGTTTGTGAAAATTGAAGTCTTCGCGGGTAATTATTAGTTTGCACTGCTTGAGGACAAGCAATAGTTCGAGTTTGGGGGTGTGTTAAGTGTCTAAAAGTACTATTTTATTCACCATTTTTATTCATATTATTGCTAGACTTAGGCTCATAATAGTTTTATTATTAGACATTCATGCATGTTTGCATTGTTTCCTTGGTGGTTAAGCTTGATATCATATTTTGCTTAATTTTGTGGAAAAAAAGGTGTTGTCAATAGTTATTTTTGTGTGTGCAGAATCACTTGCCAAAGCAAGGCTGGAACTAGTTGCGAGGGAAATACAAGAAGAAGATGCCGACGTAGTTGCCAGGGCAGTGCATGAAGGAGATACCGAGCTAGTTGCCAGGGCAATTGCCGATAAGGGATAAGATGACATGGCAGCCAAAATTGATGACTAGATAAACCCAAGATGGCGTGGAGCAAAGTTAAATCCTAAAGGAGTTTGATTTCCATGAAGAGGTCAAAGAGAAATTAAATCCCAAGAATATATGAGAAGATCTAGAAGGAATTTAAATATAATAAAGAATTATATTCTTTAAAAGTATTTAATTACAACTTAACTTCCTCCTCAAGAAAGACTTTGACCTAGCCCTATAAATTGAGGACCAAGCTGTCAACTCCAAGAGGTGCAAAAGGGGAGAGATTTCGACAAGAAGCTTTCAACCATTCTTCATCTTTTTCTTTCTTGTTCGATTAGGTTTATGTTAGGGATTCTTTGTTTTGTGTTTCTTTTGAACCTAGCCATGAACTAAATCTATTTGGCTAAGGTTATTGTGTTTTGTGGTTGTGAGATGCAATTGGATTTTGTTTAGGCAATAAGAGTTTGCACTTTCAATTCAAGGTTTACTCATTCTTGGTTTTTATTCTTGTTTGCGAGTGAATTGGGAGAGGATCTCGTAATTCTATCTATTTATCTAATATCGGGAGAGTTAGATTCAAGAAACGAATGAGTATGGTTTTTATTCAATCTATTGATGAAGACTAATCAGGCTTATGAATAAGTTAAGGATTTCAACGGCTAAGAGGAGCGCAAGATTGGTTGTTGTTCACCCTTGATTCACGCAGGGATGTATTGTCAAGGCATGCATAATTAGCTAGAGTTTCAACTTAGGGATAAGAAGAAACCATTGAAGAACGCTCTGCTGAACCTTGAAGTTGCTGGCCAGCCAGTTGCCCAGGCAACCGTCGATTAGTTGCCAAGGCAACCCAGCTGCACAAGTTGCCACGGCAACTGAGTTACCCTTGCACTCTTTTACCAAGACAATCCAATCGGCTATCACACCTCAACTGACGATAACCTGGCCTATTCCCTCTCTTTTGATTACATCTTCTTTTACTTTATTGCTTTCTAGTTTAGTTGTTAGTTTAAAGTCCTACAATCATCTACTTGTGTTCTTTTATTTTTATAGTGCAAGAGACTAGATTCTTGAAGTGGCACCAATCCCCATAGAGACGATATCTTTTATACTATAACTTGCGACGTGTACACTTGCAAAATTGCGGAGCACTTATTACGTGCAACACTTGACAATGAGAAGTTACTTATCCATTGCTTCCCAAAAAGTCTAGTAGGATCAGCTGCACGCTGGTACACATAGCTAAGTCGAGTTAACATTAGATCGTGGAAGGATTTGTCCAGAGCCTTCAGTGAGCAGTACAAGCATGTTCCAGACATGATTCCAACCCGTTTAGTTCTGCAAGAGGTGGAGCAAAAGCATCATGAGAGCTTCCACCAATACGTGCAAAGATGGAGGGATGTGGCTACTCAAGTCCAGCCACCATTGTTGGAGAATTAGATTACCCCAATGTTCGTAGAGATATTAAAAGGTTCTTTGTATGATCGTATGCTCAATCATGCCACAAAGAGTTTCACAGACATGCTTATAAATGGAGAGTTGATTCTTGCGGCCATGAAAAGTGGAAAGTTGGATAGTGGGGAAACAAAGAAACCATACAAAAAGAGAGACAATGAAGTCAATGCCACTAATGTCTACAACCCCAGTTACTCGAAGGGGGTAGTCTTCAATAAGACCAATGTCTCAACCACAGCTCCAGCAGTCACAAATCCTCTGAAGGAAGAACGAAGATATAAAGGGAGCTCAAAACTATATTTCCCTCCTATTGCAATGACATATGCAGAATTGTTTGCTGAACTGGTTAAATCCCAGATGGTGCTACCAAGACATGTTCCCCTATTCTCACCACCATACCCACCATGGTATGATGAGAAGGCACAATGCGAATATCATGCATGAGTTATGGGGCATACGATTGAGAATTGCACTGCATTCAAAAGGGTGGTGGATGACTTAAAAAAATCAGGGATGTTATCATTCGATACGTTAGAAGATAAAGGAAACCCTCTTCCAAATCACCAGAAGGCATGTGTGAATGCAATCATAGATGAGGATAAGATGGTTAAGGAATGTGTTGCTGAAGTTAGAGCTCCCATGAAGTGGGTATGGGCTCAATTGGTGGCAGTTGGGAAGTTGGAAGGCGGAGCCCAAAAGCTGAAAATTGAAGATGAATTGTATTGTGAATACCACATGAAGAAAGGACATGAGATTGATTTTTGCTTAGAATTTAGGCAACTAGTTCAAGACAAGATGAATGAAAAAGAACTTAAGTTCTTCAAAAAAGAAGACAAGGAATGCATGTTGGACATTTTTGCATCAGAGAAGTCATCCTCTAGAAGAGACTACTCTGGAATGAAACCTTTAGTTATTAAGGCTAAAATGAGAGTTAGTAAGCCAGTAAGGAGTGTAACCCCGCGGCTTATAATTAAGGTATCGACCTCATTTCCAAACAAGGATAGCAAGTAGGTCCATTGGAATTACGCTTGTGCGGTGGCAGCTTCGGGAGAAACATCTGTTAAAGAGAAAGAAGAACCAGTCAATGAGGTGAGCCATTTCACGAGGAGTGGAAGGCTATATTCCCAGCCAATAGCAGAAGATAGAGATGTAGTGCTAAGAAAGGCTGCTGCTGAGGAGCCTGAGAAAGAAGATAACATAGATTTCTTTAAAGAAAAAACGACAGAATATCATGAGCCTGTGAAGGAATCGGAGGCTCATGAATTCTTGAAGATTTTAAAACACAGCGAATATAGTGTGGTGGAGAAACTCCACAAGCTTCCAGCTCGAATTTCTATGCTATCATTACTACTGAGTTCTGAAGGCCACCGTTAGGCCTTGTTAAAGATTTTGAACTAGACTTTCGTACCAAAGGTGATCACAACCGATAAGATGGATATGTTAGTCGGTAACATTGCTGTCAACAACTTTATTTCATTCAACGATGAGGAAATACTAGGCGAAGGAAAGGGATCGTGCAAGGCTTTGCACATTACTACCAGATGTAAGGGACACATGTCACCCGATGTCCTAATTGATAATTGGTCGGCACTGAATGTTCTACCGTTAGCAACACTGAAGAAGCTGCCAATAGATAGTTCTCATATAAGAACTTATCAAAATACGGTAAGAGCATTTGATGGAACTCAGAAGGATGTGTTAGGGAAAATTAAGGTGCCTTTGCAAATTGGACCAACGACTTTCGATGTTGAGTTTGTGGTCATGGATATAAGACCCAGTTGCAGCTGCTTGCTTGGGCGCCCGTAGATCCACACGCCAGGAGCGGTCCCATCTACTTTACACTAGAAGCTAAAATTCGTAATCGATGGTCAACTAATAATTATCGGTGCAGAGGAGGAAATTATTGCATCAATAACCACTGATGCACCCTTCATCGAGATCAATAAAGGTGTGCTCGAGTGTCATTTCAGGACATTGGAGCTAGTCAATGCAACCTTTGTCACTGAAGGGAGGAAGGTGCTAGAACAAGAATTATCAAGCTATGCGAAGATACATGTAATACAAACACTTGGGAAAGGAGCTGAAATTGGAAAAGGGTTTGGAAAGAGACATCAAGGGAGGCTGTATCCCGTAGTAATCCCAGCAATAAAAGGATCGGTTTGGCTTGGGCTTTAAGCCCAACAAATGGCAAAGAAGGGCTGAAATTAGAGCTAGATTGAAGGGAGAAGAAATTAAGTGGGAGCCGATAACTTTCCAACCCCTAAGCCATAGCTTTATATCCAAAGGCATGCTGGATCCAAGTGTCCCGGATAGTGAGGAAGAAAAAGGAGAGAGCACTTTATGTGAAGCGTTTGAAAAGTTGAGTATTAACGCTATGATCGGCGAGGAAGAAGAGAGTCAGTACCTATCAATGATTCGCCCTTGCTCTAAGCTTGACAATTGGATTGCTGAAGAAATTCCTAAATTCTTTAAGAAATGTTTAGAGTAATTCTCAAAACCAACCCCTTTTCTCTAGGCCTAGAGACAATAGGGGATCTTATGTAAAGGGCCTATGTCAAACTTTTAATTTGAATTCAATAAAAGATACATTTCCTTAAATCTTGCGTGGCAAACTTTTTTTCGTAAATAACCAAAACCAAATGAAAACCATAAAGTTAAAAGCATAAAAAAGCATTCCATTCATTTTATTTCTTCCATTTGTATATATCTTTTGCCTATTTATTTTTTCAGGTCTTCAGATATCATTGGCATAAATGAATCCGAGTCTGACTTCAAGGTTGACTTTGAATTGCCTCTATGCTTGGAAGAAGTTGGAAATATTGATGATAAGGAGGAATATGATCTACCTAGTGACTTGCTCAGAATGGTAGAAGGAGAGGAAAAACAGATTCTACCACATAAAGAGGAACTAGAAACATTAAACCTCGGTACCGAAGAAGAAAAACGAGAGGTGAGGATTGGTACTACCATCACAGCCAAAACCAGAAAAACTCTGATCGAGCTCTTGAAAGAATTTAAAGATATTTTTGCTTGGTTGTATCAAGATATGCCCAGCCTTGACACCGACATTGTCATGTATAGGCTCCCTATAAAGGTAGGATGCAAACCTGTAAAGCAAAACCTTAGAAGAATGAAGACTGAAACACTCCTCAAGATCAGGGATGAGGTAAAGAAGCAATATGATGCAGGATTCCTCAAGGTAGCCTAGTATTCAGAATGGGTGGCGAATATTGTCTAGTACCGAAGAAAGATGGAAAAGTACGAATGTGTGTTGACTACAGGGACCTCAATAAGGCAAGCCCTAAGGACAATTTCCCGCTCCCACATATTGACAATTTAGTCGATAATACAGTTGGTCATTCACTCTTCACTTTCATGGATGGTTTCTCCAGGTATAACCAGATTAAGATGTGCCTAGAAGACATGGAAAAAATTACTTTTGTGACACTATAGAGAACTTTTTGCTATAAAGTGATGCCCTTTGGACTTAAGAATGCAGGGGCAACCTATTAAAGAGCCATGGTCACCCTTTTTCATGATATGATGCATAGGGAAATAGAGGTATACGTGGACGATATGATTTCCAAATCTCGATTTGAGGAAGAACATTTGGTTAATTTAGAAAATCTCTTCCTAAGACTGAGAAAGTTCTAGTTGAAGCTCAACCCGGCTAAGTGCACATTTGAGGTCACATCTGAAAAGTTATTGGGTTTTGTTGTGAGCAGAAGGGGAATTGAGATTGACCCTGATAAGATAAAAGCTATACATGAACTCCCACCACCTCAAACACAAAAGGAAGTTCGAGTTTTTTTGGTGCGATTAAATTACATCGCACGTTTCATTTCTCAGCTAACTGATAAGTGTGATCCAATATTTAGGTTACTCAAGAAGAATAACCCGGAGACATGGGATTAAGGATGTCAAGTGGCTTTGGAAAAGATCAAGGAGCAGTTGAGTAATCTTCCAGTATTAGTACCGCCTATTTCAGGGATACCACTGATCTTGTACTTAACGGTCTATGAAAATTCCATGGGTTGTGTGTTAGGGCAACATGACGATACTAGAAGAAAAGAAAATGCGATATATTACCTAAGCAAGAAATTCACTAATTGTGGAGCCAGATATTCTTCAATTGAAAAACTATGTTGTGCTTTGGTTTGGGCAACTAAAAGGCTAAGACAATATATGCTTTATCATGTTTCGTGGCTAATCTCGAAGTTAGATCCACTGAAGTTCATGATGGAGGCCCCAGCTTTATTGGAAAGGTTGGCTTATTGGCAGATGTTATTGTAAGAATTTGATATCCAGTATGTGAGCCAAAAAGCGATAAAAGGGAGTGCTATAGCTGACTTTTTGGCAAGCTGCGCATGTAATGAATAAGAAGTGTTAAATTTTAATTTTCCTAATGAAGACTTGATGTGTATCTCAGAAGAGGATGAAACTCCAACAGAATCTTGGGTTATGAACTTTGATGGTGCAGCAAATGCGTTAGGGCAAGGTATAGGGCAGTTTTGGTTTCACCGGAAGGAGATCATTACCTTTTACCAGTCGTTTAAAATTCTTCTGCACTAATAACATGACAGAGTACGAGGCCTGTACAATGGATCTAAGAGAGGCTATAAAGAGGAAAATTTGCACCCTAAGAGTTTTTGGGGATTCTGCATTGGTCATTTATCAGGTACGTGGCGAATGGGAGACAAAAGATGCGAAGATGGTAGAATACCACAAGTTAGTCCTCAAGCTAATCAAATAATTCGATGAGGTTATTTTCAAGTATCTCTCCAGGGAAGACAATCAGATGGTTGACGCTTTAGCCACCTTAGCTGCCATGTTTAAGGTAAATGAGGGTTCTAAGATGGTGCCTATCAGATTACATATGTTAGATTCTTCAGCGCATTGTTATGATATAGAAGAAGAGATGGATGGACTACTATGGTACCATGGCATCTTGAAATATGTAAAATTCCAGCAATATCCATCGCAAGATACAAAGAAGGAAAAGAAAATGATCAGGAAAATAGCATCAGGGTATGTCCTTGATGGGGAGATTTTATACCAAAGAAGTCGTGAACAAGTGCTTCTAAGATGTGTGGGTGCAAAAGAAGCTCAATTAATTATGGAAGAAGTTCATGAAGGAGTTTGCGTAACCCATCCTAGTAGTTTCACCATGGCCAGAAGGATCATGCGTCTTGGATATTATTGGTCAACCATGGAAGGTGATTGCATCAACTATTCTCGTAAATGCCACAAGTGCCAAATCTATGCTGACAAGGTTCATACACCACCTCAACCTCTTCATGTTATGACAACCCTTTGGCCGTTCTCCATGTGGGGCATTGATGTCATCGGTCAAATTCACCCTAAGGTGTCAAACAGGCATCGTTTTTATCTTGGTAGCCATTAATTATTTCACGAAGTGGGTAGATGCAGCCTCGTATGCAAACGTCACCAGATCCACGGTTTGCAAGTGTAACACCCCTACTCGGGCTAGTAGTAACTCATTTCGGGAGTGTTACTTAGCAAGGAATCAAGGACAAGACGAGGTATGACATTCGAACCAAGTAAGACATAGACAAGTTAATGACAATACAAGCATTACACAATCATACTTGACTTCAATAATCATCCAAAGTATTCGGCAATTATCAAGCAAGAAGAAACAATAATTTGAACTAAAACAAAACAAACAATGAACAAGGCTAGCAAAGCAACCAAACATACATTTCTTAGCATACAAGTAACATATAATTGCTTCATACTCATACAACAACCATTCGAGCATGGCCTTTAAATTTTTCTTCTTTCATGCATACATTACTAGCTATTACTAACTTGATTCATATTACAACATTTAACCTTTGTTACCTATCCTATTCGAATCACCTTAGTATTACATGCTTCCAATTTGATTCAATTGTTTTCTAGCTTATTATATGTACATTTTATCCTTAGGTTTCTAACATGTTTCTTGAACATCCAATATTTCATGAAGTTAGTTCCATTCAAGCCTATTTCAAATCCTACCATTCGACCATATCACCAAAAGCAAACACAAGGCATGTATCTAGTTACATTCAAGCTTAATTCCATCCCATGCATTCGGCAATCACACTTATGTGATCATACTTTAACCAAGCTTGTGTGAGATGCTTCTTGCTCAAGGAATCAAGCTTCAAGATCAAGCAATATTTGAATCCTTTAACCTGTATGTTGGGAAGAATGAAACAAGAGTGATAAGTACAAAAATGTACTTAGTGATGTAGTAACTAGTCTATCCATTTTGTTATTTCATTTTTCATGTCTTTAAAATCAAGTGTAAACTTAGCTAAGGCTTCCAAGATTAGAGTAGTCTTAGCTAGTCTTTCAACCATCAAGAGTGACCTTATCTAGTCTTTCAAGCATCAAGATTATCCTATCTAGGATAGCAAGCATTCGGCCAACAAGTATAAGCATAAAGAATCATAATTCATAAATCAAGCAACATGCTTGCAAGACAAGAAACCAAGGAGTCATGCTTTCAAGTCAAGTAACATACATTTCATGGCATTCAAGACAAGTATCATGTATATTTGAATTGTTATTGCATTTTTTATTTCATTAAACAATCCCCTTGTTACTTAGTTTGTATAGGTAATCGAGTCTCCAACCAATTATTGCCACAAGGTGCACCGTAGTGCTGGTCAACCCTCCTACTGTCGCCAAAGACCACATACGTACCCTCCGTCTGTCACCAAATAGGGGCCTTATCCCTGGACCGTAGTCCACCCATACACAATGAGCTCTAGACTCTAAGGCATGCCCTTCTACCTAGTCCAACTAGCTACCAAGGTTGTTCGATTTACCATTTATGCAAGTTATCAAGTTCAAGATCATATTCATGTCAGGCAAGATCATTTCATGTTAAGCCTTATCTCACAAATCAAGTGGTTTCAAGATCCATTTCATCAAAATGAGCTAACATCATATCTCAAACAAGTCTTTAGCATTCAATCATGTTGCATCTAGCACATACAAGCATCCAAGCTATCACTAATCATGCATAAACATTTCGAAATAGACATGTATTAAATACTAGGATCAAGTTTCATGTGTTTCTTTAATCATCCTTCCCTTATTATGTCAAGTTCAGGCTTAGATTCATAATCATGTCAAGAATGTAATAAAATACATTGGTTAGGACCTAGTCCTAACCCTAGAGGTAACTACACTCATAATACAATCCAAGCAAGCTAGTAATTGTCTTGTATAGCTATTCCTTTGTTTTTAGCCTTTGGATGAATTCTCTTTTCTCCTTCCACCAAGTTCACTCCTTGCTCTAGCAAATTTATGATTAAACACACTCATCAATATGTATACACAAGACAATTCAACATGGCAACAAGGTTATTTCAATACATATAATCATATACATACAATTCTGTCAATATTTCAATAAACAAGACTAGGCAGGATCTAATTATCCCAAACTGTTACAAAACAATCCAATAAAACTGTGTACAAAATAGTTTCCAACTAGCTTAACTGCTGCTGCCTGGCAGCTTGCACACTACATGCTTAAACAGGCATATCTTTCAATTCCTACGTCGGAATTTCGATTAATTTATACCGTTGGAAAGATAACAAAATTTTCTTTACGACCATAGTATACTTTCATTTTAGTTCTTAGCCAATTAATACATTTTATTGTTCAAAGACAGGGCATTTACACTGCCTGAATAGTTTACACTGTCCAGCTATTTCTATTTACAGTTTCCAGCATAGGTCCCAGTTTTCAGTTCTGTTTTCACCTTATGAAAGTAGACACACTAAGGATTATGTCATTAAAATTTCATCCCTGAATTTGATATATACAAATTTTGGTGAATTTTCAAAGTGACTGCCCAGAACAAAGCAATTATGGGCAGATTGCACCTATCCACATTTTAACTCCTTAAATTCATTTTAACCAATGTTTTTTGCCCTATAATTCATTTCATATGGCATTCTAAACATGTTTAGTCAATGTTAATTCATTAATCAAGGCAGCCAAAATAGAGCAACTTGGTTTCAAAGCTTAATTTTGCATGTTTACACAATAGGTTCTTACTAAAACAGTTTCTAGGCTATATGACTAAGTTCATACTTTTATCCTTCATTTCCAGCATTGGTTGCTAACAATTTAGTTTGTTTAACATCCAATTTACATTATCTAAACATGATCATGATCAATTCATTAATTCCATAGCTCAATTACAAGTTCTAACCATTTAATTCTTACATTAACATCCAATTTCAATTTTCCAGCAACCTAGTTTTGTTACACCTTTCCTTACACATAATTTCCATCATATAACCACAACAATTCAACATGTAATGCAACCTAACATGTCATCTAACAATTTTGAGATAAATTCCAACAATTATACATGAGTCTATTACATGTTTATCACATTTCCAGTATCTATACACTCAAATCACATTTCCATTTCAATTCAAACAATTCAAACATGAAATTTACAAGAGAAACAAGTAATTACCTTACTCACTAAGCTATCTAGACTTAATTTGGTGCTAAGTCAAGGTTGTAGGGCATGAATTCAAGCTTTCTCCCTCAATCTTTCCTTTCTCTCTTTTTCTCTTCTTCAATTCGGCACTAGTGTAATGAAGAAGATGATGACAATCATCTAATCCAAGTTATTAGATTTGTGAAATGTCCAATAGGTCCCTTAATTTATCCTTAATATTAACTTAATCAAGGGCAACTATGGAATATTGAAACTTTAGCATGCATTCTTTAAAATTGCTAGAGTTTACAAGTTGGTCACCTTAATTTGGTCACTTTGTTCTTTCATTCTTTCAATTAGATCTTTGACTAATCAATTTAGCTTAAATTCTAGGTTCAATTAACCTATCAACTTAAGCAATTGGTTTCAATACTTCTAGTCTATGATTTAGGGTGTTACAACAAGTTTTTGAAAAAGGAAATAATTTGTAGATATGGCTTGCCTGAAAGTATCATCACCGACAATGCCTCTAATTTGAATAACAGGATGATAAATAAAGTCTGTGAGCATTTTAATGTCAAACATCATAATTCTGTGGTATATCGCCCAAAGATGAATGGGGCAGTGGAGGCGGCAAATAAGAATATCAAGAAGATAACTGCAAAAATGGCTGATACCTATAAAGATTGGCACGAGAAGCTACCGTTTGCCTTATATGCTTATTGAACCGCAGTAAGAACTTTCACTGCGGCAACACCTTTCTCATTGGTATATGGAATGGAAGCTGTATTACTAATTGAAGTTGAAATACCATCGCTCCGTGTCTTAATGGAAGCAAAGTTGGAAGAAACAGAATGGGTTCAAGCAAGATATGACCAGCTGAACTTAATTGAAGAGAAAAGATTGAAAGCACTGTGTAATGGGCAAATGTATCAAAGAATGATGATAAGGGCTCACGAGAAGAAAGTTCGCCCGAGAGAATTCATAGAAGGTGATTTGGTACTAAAAAGAAGTTACCAATCCAAAGTGATTCCTGAGGAAAATGGGAACCGAATAGCGCCCAAGTGAATTACACAACAACGAAGAAAGAGTTAGTAGCAGTAGTTTTTGCATTTGACAAGTTCCGATCCTATTTGATTGGTACAAAGGTAATTGTTCATACGGACCATTCGGCAATTAAGCATCTATTTGCTGAAAAGGATGCCAAACCTTGTTTGATTCGTTGGATATTGCTTTTACAAGAATTTGACATTGAAATTAAGGACATGAAAGGAACATAAAATCAAGTTTCCGATCACTTATCATGCTTAGAAGGCCATAAGGAGGAGGACGCGGATTTAGAGATATGTGATGCATTCTCGAATGAGCAACTATTAGTTGCCTTGGCAACCCTTGATGCCTCGGCAACCACCGATGCGCATGCCTCGGCAACTCTTACCGCGCACTCCTCGGTAACCACAGAAACAGTTGCCGCGGCAACACATGGCTCAACAACCACGGATGCCTCGGTAATACCCTGGTACGCAGATTTGGTTAATTTCCTTGTTTGTGGTATTTTACCTTATGGTCTTATTCATCAAGGAAAGAAGCGGTTCTGCCATGATGCTAAGCATTATTTCTGGGACGAGCCTCTTTTGTTTAAACAATGTGCAGATCATATTATACGCTGATGTGTCCCTGAAGAGGAGCAAGAGAATGTACTCCGGTAATTCCATTATTCACCCTATGGAGGACATTTTGGAGGAACTCGTACCGCGGCCAAAGTTTTGCAATCCAGTTTGTATTGGCCCACACTTTACAAAGATGCCCAAGAGTTTTATGATAAGTGTTCAAAAGTACTATTTTTCTTACCCTTTTTACTCATATTATTGTTAGACTTAGGCTCATATTAGTTGCATAGTTAGCCATTCATGCATTAATCCATGTTTCCTTCAATCGTTGAGCTTGATTACATAACTTGGTGATTTTTGTGGAAATAGATGCTGCTTTGGTGTGTTTTTGTGTGTGTATGTGCAGGATCACTTGCCAAAGCAATGCCGAGCTAGTTGCCAGGGCAATGCATGAAGGATATGCCGAGCTAGTTGCCAGGGCAGTGCATGAAGGAGACGCCGAGCCAGTTGCCATGGCATTTGTCGACAAAGACCAAAAGCAATATGGATGTCGAAATTCATGATTTTACAAGCCCAAGATGACATGGAGCAAGGCCCAAGCCCAAAGGAATTTGATTGCCATGCAGAGATTAAAGAAAAATTAAATTCCAAGAAGATAGGAGAAGTTCTAATAGGAATATAATTATAATAAAGAATTATATTCTTTAAAGATAATTTAATTCCAACTCAAACTCCTCCTCAAAGAAGGACTTTGGCCTAGCCCTATAAATATCAAGGAGATTTCGACAATTAAAGAGAGAGAGCAAGAGTTAATTTCGACAACTCCAAGAGATGAAGCAAGGGGAATTTTCGGCAAGCATCTAGGGCAAGGAATTTTCGACAAGCTTCATCTTTTCTTCCTTGTTCGATTGGGTTCATGCTAGGGATTGTTTATCTTGTGTTTCTTTGGAACCTAGCCATGAACTAAATTTACTTGGCTATGGTTATTGTGTTTTGTGGTTGTGAGAAACTATTGGTTTTTGTTTAGGTAATAAGAGTTTGCACTTTTCTATTTCAAGGTTTATTCATTCTTGATTCTTATTATTGTTTGCGAGTGAATTGGGAGAGGATCTCGTGATTTCATCCATTTATCTAATATCGGGAGAGTTAGATTCAAGAAACGAATGAATATGATCTTTATGCAATCAATGATGGTGAAGATTAATCCGGCATAGGAATAAGTTAAGGATTTCAACGGCTAAGAGGAGCGCAAGATTGGTTGTTGTTCACCCTTGATTCACGCAGGGATGTATTATCAAGGCATGCACAAGTAGCTAGAGTTTCGACTTAGGGATAAGAAGAAACCATTGAAGAACGCTCCGAACCTTGAAGTTGCTGCCCGATCGCCCAAGTAGTTGCCCAACTAGTCGCCCAAGCAACCATCAATTAGTTGCCAAGGCAACCCGTTGTGCAAATCGCCACGGCAACTAAGTTGCCCATGCACTCTTTACCAAGACAATCCAATCGGCTATCACACCTCAACTCACAATAACCTAGCCTATCTCTCTCATTCGAATTCATCTTTTCTTTTACTTAATTGCTTTCTAGATTAGTTATTAGTTAAAACTTCTATAATCCTTCACTTGTGTTTTTACTTTTTACTGATTGCAAGAGACTAGATTCTTGAAGTGGCACCAATCCACTGTGGAGATGATATCTTTTATACTATAACTTGCGGCGTGTATACTTGCACAATTGCGTAGCACTTATTACGCGCAACAAGTTTTTTGCGCGCCGTTGCGGATTGGCAATAGCGACTTTGTTTTTATTTTCTTGCACATTCTTTTTATTTTTCTTGTTTAAAATTCAAAGGGCTAACAAACTTGGTTTTGCATTGGTATATGACCGGGCGAGACCGACTTCACGAAATATCCCTTTGATCCGAAATCGAACGAACCTTACAAAGACTTAGACGAAGGATAAGAGAAGCAATGGCAGATCAAGACGGCAATATTAATCAAGATGTTCGAGCGGGAGGAGGAGTGATTCTTGCACGAAATAGAACTATTCGAGACTATCTTGAAGAAGATCTTGATGGACTTAACTCGGGAGTTGTCGCACCCGAAATTGAAGCCGACCACTTTGAGTTGAAACCGTAATGTTTAATATGATCAACACAATAGGTCAATTTGGCGGCTCGGCAATCAAGATGCACGACAACATTTGAAATCTTTCCTCGAGATTTGCAACTCGTTCAAGATACACGAGTCACCCCGATGTCTTACGATTAAGATTATTCCCTATTCACCGAGGATAGGGCGAAAGCATGGCTAAATAGCATTCTGTCGGATCCATAGCATCTTGGACTGATCTTTGTCGTGATTTCCTTGCTAGATTTAATCCTACAAATTTAACGATAAGCCGTAACGACATTACTTCTTTTCGGCGAGCGGATGATGAATCCATGTACGAGGCTTGGGAACGATATAGAGAACTTCTACACAAATGCCCTCTACACGGATTCGGTGTGGGCGCAAGTGACAATGTTTTACAATGCCGTGAATACACCAACAAGGATGATGCTAGGTGCCTCGGCAAGCGGCATACTCTTAGATAAGTCGCGGAGGAAGCAATGCAAATTTTAAACAGGCTTGCCAAGAATGACTATCAATTCCCATCTACTAGAAGAGGAGGAGTTAGGCGTCAAGCCACAATACATGAACTAGGATCATCGATTCAATTTCGGCACAATTGGCGCTTTAACCAAGATGGTCCAAACATGCAAAAACCAAACAACACACATGAAGTCAAGGTAATGGATTCTTTTTGTAAGTTATGTGGTGATAACCATAATTCTTCGAATGTATGCGAAATCCGAATCCGACTTCTATGTGGGGAATTACAATCGGGCAACAACATGATGTCCAATACATACAATCCAGCTTGGAAGAAGCACCCGAATTTTTTTCATGGAGTAATCCCAACAATGCTCTAAACCGAACAATCAGAATGTACAAGCATCGGGATTCCAAGAATATGCCACGACAAATGGATGCCGTAGCAACAACCGACAACATCTAGTTCTTTGGAAAATTCTCTAAATGCTTTTATGATGAAAACTGAATCTTATATGGTGAGAATAGTAATTTCATAAAAAGAACTGATGCTTTTATTAACAGGGACCGAGATGAGATTGCAAAACCAAGAGGCGGCAATCAAATCATTGGAAAATCAAGTCGGACAATTTGCTCAAAATCTGAACACTAGACCACAAGGAGGTTTACCTAAGCGATCTGAAGTCGCAAGAGGAACGCCATGAGCAATGTAAGGCAATCACCACAAGTGGCCAACAACTTAAAGAGGTTCAAACCCGCTCGTCAAACAAAACTCCACAAAAAGATCACGACGAACCTAGCGGCAAAGCCTCAGATGCTGAACCAGGAATTGCCGCGGCAATCGGCAATAAACATGCCTCGACAACCGATGACGCCTCGGCTTCTTGTGATAAGCATGCCTCAGCAACCCCAGTTGATAACGCATCGGCAACTCCAGATGTCCCGGCAATGCCGTCAATCAGGTTTCAAACCAATGAAAGGATAGAAGATATCCGACTTCCACCACCATTCCCACAAAGGTTGAAGCGACAAAAGCAAGAATACCAATTCAAGAAGTTTCTTGATATCCTAAAGCAAGTCCACATCAACTTTCCATTGGTGGAAGCAATTGAACAAATGCCAAACTATGCCAAGTTTCTTAAAGACATTGTGTCCAAGAAAACAAGGCTAGGAGAGTTTGAAACAGTTGCCGCGACAAAGGGATGCATGGCAATGTTGCACAATCGCATGCCGCCCAAGTTGAAGGATCCCGGAAGTTTCACAATACCCTGTTCTATTGGAAATCACTATGTCGGGAAAGCACTATGCGACCTAGGGGCTAGCATAAACTTGATGCCTAAATCGGTTTTTCAAAACTAGGAATCGGGAAGGCAAGACCTACAACATTATCTGCAGCTAGCCGACAGATCCTATGTGCATCCGGAGGGAAAAATCGAGGACATCTTGGTAAAAGTTGATAAATTCATTTTTCCCGCTGACTTTATTGTTTTGGATTGTGAAGCGGATGAGCATGCGCCTATCATTCTCGGGAGACCATTCCTAGCAACACAGGAGAACTTTGATTGATGTTGAAAAGGAGAACTCACAATGAGGTGAATGACCAGCGAGTAAAAACTAAATGTGTTCCAAACACTAAGGCATGCGATGATCGAGAAGAATGCCAACTACTTCATGCCACGGCGAGAATTTAACCGATGAGGAATTTAGTTGCCTCGGCAACTACATTGCCCGATCAAGAGGAACCTGAGGAGTATGAAGAACCGGTCAATGAGGAACAACCCGGAAGAGGCAAATTGGCTAGTCAATCGACCCGGTACATACTTTGAACCACTGGACTACTCGGGTAAGGAAGGTAAGCTCGAAAAACCCTCTATCGAAAATCCACCAATTCTTGAGTTGAAACAATTGCGAGCAAGCTGAAATATGTATACTTAGGGATCGATAATACATTACCTGTAATTATTTCCTCTAAGTTACAGCCTGAAAGGAAAAGAAGCTGATCAACATGTTGAAGCTACATAAAAAGGCAATAGGGTGGACAATTGCCGACTTGAAGGGAATTAGTAGCCGGTGTGTGCATGCACAAGATCTTGTTGGAAGATGATCACAAACCTTCAATTGAGGCCCAGAGGAGACTGAATCATGCCATGAAAGGGGTTGTAATGAAAGAAATCATCAAGTGGCTTGACGCCGGCATTATATACCCTATCTCCGATAGTAATGCGTGGGTAAGTCCGGTACAATGTGTACCGAAAAAAGGGAGGTATAACAGTGGTAAGCAATAAAAATAATGAACTTATCCCAACCAGGTGTGACCGGTTGGAGGGTTTGTATGGACTATCGAAAGCTAAACAAAGCCACTAGGAAAGATCACTTCCCATTACCCTTTATTGATCAAATGCTTGACCGTCTTGCGGGTAAACTCTTTTCTTGTTTTCTTGATGGTTATTCAGGTTACAATCAGATTGCCATAGCACCGGAAGATCAAGAAAAGACAACCTTCACATGCCCCTACGGTACTTATGCCTTCCGAAGGATGCCGTTCGGATTATGTAACGCCCGGCAACCTTCCAAAGATGCATGATGGCGCTCTTTTCAGACATGGTCGAAGACTTCCTTGAGATCTTCATGGATGATTTTTCGGTTTTTGGTAATGACTTCGACGGTGTCTCGGCAATTTAGAGAGGGTGTTGGCAAGATGCGAAGAAACAGATTTAGTCATCAATTGGGAGAAATGCTACTTTATGGTAGATGAAGGAATAGTGCTCGGCCACAAGATTTCATCAAAGGAATTGAAGTAGACAAAGCCAAGGTGGACGTGATCGAGAGATTACCACCACCAAATTCGGTTAAAGGAATTGAAGTTTTCTTGGACATGCGAGTTTTTACGGGAGGTTCATTCATAATTTTTCTAAAATCACTAAACCCTTGTGTAATCTGCTTGAACAGGATAAAGTCTTCGATTTTGATGATTCTTGCACCCCAAGCATTGAAAACCCTAAAGAAAAAAAGCTTGCCTCGGCACCCATTGTCGTTCCACAGTTGGGCGCTACCTTTTGAGCTCATGTGTGATGCAAGTGATTTCGCGGTAGGAGTAGTCCTAGGCCAACGCCGCAGGTAAGACCTTCCATGTGATATACTACGCTAGTAAAACTCTTAACGATGCTCAAGTGAATTACACAACAACGGAGAAAGAGTTACTAGCTGTAGTTTTCGCATTTGACAAGTTCGATCCTATTTAATTGGTACAAAGGTAATTGTTCATACGGACCATTCGGCAATCAAATACTTATTTGCTAAAAAGGATGCTAAACCTCGTTTGATTCGTTGGATATTACTTTTACAAGAATTTGATATTGAAATTAAGGACGGAAAGGAACAGAAAATCAAGTGGCGATCACTTATCACGTTTGGAACGCAATAGGGAGGAGGGCGCGATCTAGAGATATGCGATGCATTCCCGGATGAACAAATTCTAATCGCCTCGGCAACCCTTGACGCCTCGGCAGCCTATGACGCCTCGGCAACCATGGATGCACACGCCTCGGCAACCGCTTGACGCCACAGCGAGTCTTTGACGCGCGCACGCCTCGGCAATTTTGGGAGCGACACTACGGCGGCACATGCCTCGGCAATACCCCGGTGCACGCAGATTTAGTTAACTTCCTTGTTTGTGGTATTTTCCGTATGGCATTACTCACCAAGGGAAGAAGCGGTTCCGCCATGATGCTAAGCATTACTTTTGGGGCGAGCCTCTTTTGTTTAAACAATGTGCGGATCGGGTTATACGCCGATGTGTCCTCTGAAGAAGAGCAATGAATGTACTCGGCAATGCCATTCTTCACCCTATGGAGGACATTTTGGAGGAACTTCATACATGACCAAAGTCTTGCAATCCGGTTTGTATTGGCCAACATTGTACAAAGATGCCCAAGACTTTTACAAGCAATGTGATCGTTGCGGAGGGCGGGCAATATCTCTAGGCGACATGATATGCCACTCGAAACATCATCGAGGTGGAACTGTTCGATGTATGGGGATCGATTTTATGGGACCTTTCCCATCTTCATTCGGCAACCTCTACATCTTACTCGCCGTCGACTATGTGTCTAAATGGGTAGAGGCAGCTTGCAGTTCCCAACGACGATTCCAAGACCGTGCAACGATTCTGCTGAGAAAAACATATTTACACGGTTTGGGATGCCGAGAGCAATTATCAGCGGCGGGGCAAGCATTTTGACAATGACTAATTGCCAAGATGTTGCAACACTTGGCATATCACACAAGATCGCCACGGCATATCACCCACAAACCAACGGGCAGCGAAATTTCAACCGGAGTTGAAGGGAATACTCGAGAAAGTTGTAAATCCTCAAGGAAGGATTGGTCATTAAGACTAGATGACGCACTTTGGGCATATCGCACTGCATTCAAAACACCATTAGGTATGTCCCCTTCCGGCTTGTCTATGGTAAAACATGTCATCTACCGGTGGAAATCGAGCACAAGGCGTCTTGGGCAATCAAGACCGTGAATATGGATTGGGGAAGTGCGGGACAAAAGCGCTTGATGGATCTCAATGAGATAGAAGAATTTCGTGCACTCGCCTATAACAATGCGAATCTACAAGGAGAAAACAAAAGCGATGGCATGACAAGAAACTATTGCCACGGCAATAGTTTCTTGTCATGCCATCGCTTTGTTTTCTCCTTGTAGATTCGTGAGGGCAACTAGTTCTCCTATTCAATTCTCGGCTAAAACTTTTCCCGGGAAAGCTGAAATCAAGATGGTCAGGACCATTTGAAGTCGTCAAACCATTCTCCCATGGCGCCGTGATAATCAAGTCCATCTCTGACGACCATGAATTCAAAGTTAATGGACAAAGATTGAAGCACTACAATGGTGCCCATGTGGAACGTAACAAGGAAGTGGTCAATTTAGGAGATGCATGAGCATGCTCTCCCTTTTGATATTTTTATTTTTTATTTTTATTTTTATTTTTGTTTTTGTCGATTAGTTAATTATTTATTTTTTATTTTCTTTTTCCGATTTTTTATTTATTTATTTATTTTATTTTGCCGATTATTAGTAGTTTTAGGATAGATTTTTTTTTCAAGTCTAAGAATCCTATTACACATCTTTATTTATTTTCTTTATTAGTTTATCTTTAATTTTAATCCTTATTTGATTTGTTTTTGAATTGTAGGAAAGGAAGTTCAAGATAAAGAAGGAATTCTAAACCAAGTAGGAAAACATATTCAACAAGGAAACTAATGGGCTGAATCTAAGGCTTATATAAAGCCTCCAATTCATCCTAACCAAAACCCTTGTCGACAACTCCTACAAAACCCTAAACCCTTTTTCGTTTTCCCCTAAACCCTAATCCCACCCACCTATCGATTCTATACAACCCATCACCCTTAACCTATTCCTACTTTCTATCTTGCAACTTTTTAGTTTCTTTTCTTTTCTTTGTTTTTACTCACAACCAAGATCATACATGGCATCCAAGATTAAAATTTTAGTTCATCCAAGTTCCTCCAAAGAACCAAGATACAAGAAGTTTGCTACACGGTTCAAGAAGAAAGATTTCAATCAAGTTTGAAAGCGGAAGATTCATGAAGAACAAGGTTTTGAATACTCCAAATCTCAAGATTTGACCTTGAACCATTCATCTTCAAAAGGATTGCACATCAAAAGTGGCAAATCTTTTGCCATCAACCGGCAACGGGTAACATCTCATGGGTAAGAAGAATTCTATGCTCACTCACCTAACCGGATAATCCTTATGTTTTTGTTCGTGACAAGGCCATACTTATAAGTCCCGAAAGCATCAACACCTTTTACGGACTTTACATTGAGAAGGACGAGCATCAAGCCTTCGTTGACCAAATCAATCCCAAGCAACTCGACAAGGTGCTTCAAGAACTCACTCAACCAGGAACTCATTGGAGCGACGGTAAATACAAGGGCACGATAAATCGCCTTCGGCTAAAACCCGAGGCAAAACTATGGAATAAGTTTGTTAAAACTTCTTTAATGCCCTCCACACACAATACTACGTTGATATACCCGTCTTTTGCTCATACATTCTATTTTGCATAATCGCATCATTAACATTGGAAAAATTATTTGCGATGAGATTTTTGTATGCAGCTCAAAAGATAAGGGTTATCTTTTCTTCCCTTGCTTAATTTCCAATCTTTGCAAGGAGATGCATGTCCCGAGTGAGTCCACCGATGAAAAAGCCCTACCCAAGTCTGGTTGGAATCAAGCACTAATCCGAAAGCTAATGGGAGAGGCACCGAGATTCTTCAAGGCCCCCAATTGTCACGGCAACTCCTGCCACCGCGCGGCAATCCCTAATGCCCAAGCACCTAACGCCCGAGAACAACTCGGCCATTAATCCGGGACACATTGAAGCACTTTTGCACCCATTGGCAAGCCGACTAAGGCAAATTGAAGATCGGCAACTAATGTTCATGCGGTACATGAAGGAGCACAACAATGCCATCACCCAAGTCATCCTAGAAAGGTACCGGACAACCGTGTGCGTTCCCAATATTTCCCGCCGATATCCTTGCCCACGCAAACCAAGGAAGGCGGCGCCACGGCAACCAACCACGACAATGCCCGACAACCACTGAAAAAGCCAAAGGTAAAGCACCTATGCAGAATCAACTCCTCACGGAATCATTTTCTGATTTTTCAGATTCGGACGAGTCCTCCATTGAACCAATAAAGACCACACCAATTGAATCCTCCAAGCGAAAAGCCATTGACATTGATGAAGAGGATGATGAGGACAACC